>VZSC01019234.1:186182-205839 GCA_013398225.1 Steatornis caripensis | reverse complement strand
GGCACAAAGTTGGGTGCTGCTGCGCCTCCGCCACACCCTCCGCTTGCATCCCAGCCCCGGAACACGAAGGGAAAGAGGGAGCTGGAGTTTTAGCACGGGGGAAATGCCGCTGGCTGCATGCGGCCCTGAGCTGGGCCACGGCGGCCGAGCCGAAAACCGATGCTCCTTGAAACCAGGCCGGTTGCCTTCGCTGTGCCTGTCTCAACGCGAACGTCCGCCTTACACGCTCGCATCACCCCATCGCGCTCGCGTCACGGCTTCGCGCTCCCATCACGCCTTCCCGCTCCTCGTGCCGGAGCGGCCTGATCCGCTGCGACCCGCAAGCGCACCCGAATGTGCGGGGAACGGTGAGGGCAGAGCGTGTGCGCACGGGCACACTCCATCGCGTGGCGATGGGCGACGGCCGGTGGGGGTGGTTGTTCGAGGGTGTGCTTCCTACAGGCGGGAGGCCAAAAAAGTTTGGGAACTGACTGGATCTTAAAGGTGCGAGATGCGTCTCATGCCAGCATGGCATGAAGTTAACAGAAGAATATCGGTCTTCACATGAAATATGTTTTATTATATTTAGGTAGCACAAACTTCAGACCACAAACGGCAGCGCAGAAGGGAGATTATGACTCACAGATGTCAACTTACCGGTACAAGTGTTAAAAAAAAAAAAGGCATCAGCAACCAGCTCTTGCGGTTCTCTCACTCCGAAAGTCTTAACAGTCTCTGACGAGCTGGCAGAGATCGGGCTGCTCTGATCAAAGATGGGCTCAAATGAACGCCCCGGCTGTAGCGGGGGGAAGAGGGCAGCCGCATAAGTCAGCCTCCGGGGTTCGAGGCTGCCTGCTCACCCATGGGATGAACCAGGGTCCTGCTTGCAAACACCACAGAAACCTTCAAACTCCCTGAAAGACGAGCTGCAGATGCAAACGTTACAGCTCAGGATTATTTCTAGCATCCTCAGCGGTGCCTTTCTCAGTCGCCTAAGGCATTTTTATAGAAGAAAAGTTCACATAACTAAAAGAAGCTGCAAGGTGCTGGGGCCAGAAATTGAGAGTCTGATTCTGGCTCGCACGAGCAGACGGTTTTACCCAGGCGGATAGCTCAAGACACAGCCAGCAGGAAGTCTGAGAGCTAGCAAAGCGGGGCAGGCAGTTAGCTCCAGCCGAAAGCTCATCTTTCAGGCACCTCACTCATTGACAAGCACTCGCATTTCCAATTTTACAGGCAATCGTGTTTCCAATTTACTTGCAAGCTCGGTTATAGACAACCTATTCCTACAGCAGCAGAGTAGGAGCAGCGATGCTCTGTGCGACCAATAAATAACCTCCCTCCATGGATTCCCGTGTGCTTTGGAGAACCTGAGCTGTGCTCAGGCAGGGCACGAGGTTTGCAGTCTCGGGTGGCGGGTCCTTGGCGTGAAATCTGCCACGGGAATGAACCTGGAAATCCGAAAGTGGAAAGCAGGTGGCTGTACGGGTAAAACCTGGTCCCCATTGCCTCTCCCTGCACGGGATCATGGGCTTGCACCTGCCCTTTGATTTGGGTTTCTCTCCCCTCTTCCGCATATGGGTTGGATGGCAATGATTGAAGGAAGAAGCTATAGAGAGGAGATTTAGCAGAATGTTTCCAGTTGAAAATCAAAAGGGGATTCTGGAGAAACAGCTGCCTTTTTGTATGATCCCTTCCGGAGCAGGCTTGGGAAGAGAAACCTGATNAAAAAAAAAAAAGGCATCAGCAACCAGCTCTTGCGGTTCTCTCACTCCGAAAGTCTTAACAGTCTCTGACGAGCTGGCAGAGATCGGGCTGCTCTGATCAAAGATGGGCTCAAATGAACGCCCCGGCTGTAGCGGGGGGAAGAGGGCAGCCGCATAAGTCAGCCTCCGGGGTTCGAGGCTGCCTGCTCACCCATGGGATGAACCAGGGTCCTGCTTGCAAACACCACAGAAACCTTCAAACTCCCTGAAAGACGAGCTGCAGATGCAAACGTTACAGCTCAGGATTATTTCTAGCATCCTCAGCGGTGCCTTTCTCAGTCGCCTAAGGCATTTTTATAGAAGAAAAGTTCACATAACTAAAAGAAGCTGCAAGGTGCTGGGGCCAGAAATTGAGAGTCTGATTCTGGCTCGCACGAGCAGACGGTTTTACCCAGGCGGATAGCTCAAGACACAGCCAGCAGGAAGTCTGAGAGCTAGCAAAGCGGGGCAGGCAGTTAGCTCCAGCCGAAAGCTCATCTTTCAGGCACCTCACTCATTGACAAGCACTCGCATTTCCAATTTTACAGGCAATCGTGTTTCCAATTTACTTGCAAGCTCGGTTATAGACAACCTATTCCTACAGCAGCAGAGTAGGAGCAGCGATGCTCTGTGCGACCAATAAATAACCTCCCTCCATGGATTCCCGTGTGCTTTGGAGAACCTGAGCTGTGCTCAGGCAGGGCACGAGGTTTGCAGTCTCGGGTGGCGGGTCCTTGGCGTGAAATCTGCCACGGGAATGAACCTGGAAATCCGAAAGTGGAAAGCAGGTGGCTGTACGGGTAAAACCTGGTCCCCATTGCCTCTCCCTGCACGGGATCATGGGCTTGCACCTGCCCTTTGATTTGGGTTTCTCTCCCCTCTTCCGCATATGGGTTGGATGGCAATGATTGAAGGAAGAAGCTATAGAGAGGAGATTTAGCAGAATGTTTCCAGTTGAAAATCAAAAGGGGATTCTGGAGAAACAGCTGCCTTGTTGTATGATCCCTTCCGGAGCAGGCTTGGGAAGAGAAACCTGATGCAGTTATCGCAGCCTGACAATCTTTCCCTTCCTACGCTTCGCTCGGAGCGCTGCAAACTCCCGGGCGAGCGTGCGCGCAGGCAGGCTGCGATGCTGCGGCGGGCGAGTGTGGGAGAGTGCGTGCGTGTGTGCGCGCCGGCAAGGGGGGGACGGGTTTGCGCAGCTGGCTGCGGGCTCTCGGCCGCGGCGATGAAGCCATCAGAAAGCACCTGCGGTCCCAACCGTATTGAAATGACCCGAGCGTTCCCCGCCCCGGTTCGGCGGCGCTCGATAATCCACCCTGCTCAGAGCGAGCGCAGCCTCCTGCAGCAAACCACAAGCCCCAGACTGAAACAGAAGAGGAGGCGTGCGGCGAGGCTGATGGGGCTCGCGTGAGTGCGCACGGACGGGGATGGGCTGTCGACGCCACGTAGAAGGCTCTCGTGAGCAGAGATGGTCCCGGGTGGAGCTGCGGGTGGGATTAAAAAGCGGCACCAGAGGAGGCAGCGGCTGCCCCTGCAGTGTCTGTGCTTTAGCCTTGCTCCTGTGGGCTGTCGCATTTGGCTCGGCCTCTCCTGCAAGAGTTACGGTCTTAAGAACTGGCTGAACTCCAGCGCACCTGTAATGGGGCTCCTTCCCTTCTGGACCAGTACAAAGGCTCTAATAAAGATCTTTCTCGCAGCTCGTGTGTTTTTTATTAGGAAAGATACACGCGCTTTTGGCATCCCGGCTCAGCCCTCATCCCGCAAAACTGACGACACTAAGCCGCAGCTTGGTGCAGCACGGCTGCGGCAAAGCCTTGAGCTCCTCTGGTCCCCTGCCTCGCCCTCCCTCCACACTCCCCCAAACCTCTGCTTCATTTTGCTTCTGCAGTGTATGGCAGCCCTTACACACGGGGAAACTAGAAATGCTTCCAGAAGTAGCACCGGAGCGAAAAACCCCAAAGTGGGGGAAAAAAATAGAGAAGCTGCGGCAGAGATTTCCTCGCAGGGCAGCTGAATCTCTCCTTCGAACTCGACTCCGTCCTAGCAGCCGCCTTAATTTGTGTTCACTTCAGAGCCTGCAACATGAAAGCCCTAGCTCTGAACTCCAGCTGAGCCGCTCAATGGCTCAGTGTTCGCAGAAGGCATGGAAGGAATCCATTGATTAGTTTCTTCAGCTGGGATGTGACCATTTGGAGTCCAAGACCTGCCAAACATGACTTTGCCTCAGCAACTGGTTCCTATTTGCTGCTTACAGGCTTCAGAAAAATCTTTCCTCTTCCACATCCAAGTCTCACCCTCCTTTTCCATTCTGTCGTTATTCAACGTTAATATCTATTCAGGCTCTCTCTCGTCGAGGGAGGATGCCGAGCTGCGGAGAACAGCCCTCCTGCCATTAATATAGCCGAAAGATTTTGCCGTTGATCAGAGATAACCATCTGCCCTCCCTCCACAATGCAGCTGGACTGTTTTTCAACAGTTCGGAACAAAGAAAGAACGGGCAGTAATGCCACATTGTTCCCAGGGATGCTGACTAACCTTGGTTTAAAAGAGTAATAATAATAATAATAATTATTCATTTAGCATCGAGGAAAGGTATTACGAGACCGGAGCCTTTGCCGTAGTTTCTGAACACGCCGTGCTGCTCTTCCATGACCTCTCTCCTAGCTGGGGCCGGCTCTTTCCCTTCGGCAGGGCCAAGTTCGCTCCTGTCACGGCGTTTTTGCAAACGGGCAGCTGCTGGCTCTCCCCCAGATGTTACGGAGCTGGGACAGCTTCTCCTCTCCCTCCGATTTACCCATTCTCACTACGGCAGGCTCGGCATTAGGTGTTACTGGTAGTGTGGAGAAGGAGCTTCTCCTAGCACCGCTGCTACCAAAACACGGCCACCTCTGGGGTGAAGCACGACGGCTACGTAACAACGCGGAGCAACACCACCCAGCTGTTACGAACAGGAAATGAAGAACACCATATCCAACTAAAACTGCAGGGGGATATTTATGGCAGAACGTAATTAGCCAAATTGGAGCCTTCCCCAAAACTGCCATGGGATTTTTAATGACCGCAAGCGGTCACGGCTTCGGTTTGATGTTTTGTCAAGTAAACAATATCCAGAGGGCATGAGACAAAAATCAGGAGCAAAGGGGAAAAAAAAAAAAAAGCGTCATGCAATTCCAGGGAGAAACGGAGACATGAAAGGATTTATAGTAAGGGGGACATTGTTGGAAAGAGCAGCAGCCACCACTCTAAGAAAGGAAAGAGCAGGGAGGAGGCTCTGGGTGTGGAGGTGGCCTGCCGCAATGAGAGGAAAGAGCAAGCAGCTGCCATGACCGTTCCCTAGGGAGATACCTTTCCTGGAATTTAAAATGATACGAGAAATTCTTTCAAGCACCGTAATAGCTGGGAAGTATTTGAGTGAGTTGCTTTACGCTGGTAAAAGGAGGCTGGATTAGTAGTCCTGGTGACTACAGCCTCCTGTTTTTGGCTAAGCAGTAGGCATGGAAATAGAGCTCGTTAGTCAGCACGCACCGCGTGTGCCCCCGGGCTGTCTGTAGGGAAGGCAGGCTGACCTCAGATCTGGCGTTTGTGGCCAGGAGGTGACCACCATCACAGAAGCGTTGGCTCCTCCGTGACCCAGCTGGCTGTGGCCTCTGGGGTCCCCTCACTGCTCCGCGCTATAGGGCTGGAGTCACGGAAAGTCCCCATCCTCCGCGCTGTCTACATTAAAAGCAAGTTTCTGTTCACGCTGCGGAGATCCAGCCTTCAGGCCCTGGCTCAGCCCTGAGACAGCGCTGCCACAATACTGTCCTCTGATTGCCCTCCAGGCGCGAGCAGAGGAAGCCGCCTCCGAGCCTCCCCGATTCCTGCTCTCATTAACTTCCCAGCGGAGATGGCTCACAAAAGCATCTTTGTGGCCAGCTGGGCATCAGCGCTCCAGCGCACACACATCCCCGCGTGGCTGCGAGGGAGCGGCAGTCGACACGCCATAGGTACCTCAATCAACAGGCTCGCAAGCTGCTTGAGCATCTTCAAGTGCCTCCCGCTATTGGTTTCCCAGAGGTCCCATGCTGATTCATAACCTGATTAGCTAATCTGGGCTCAAGCAATGTAATTCTGCCTTGAATTTCGTTGGCGGGGGGTGCTGCCACTCACTTGCTACCCTGCCGGAAGAACTGGCTGCATGGAAAATCCTCGTAAGCTGTTCTGCGGCACTGTTTGCTCTCGGTACATTTTCCCTCTCCTCCTCAAGTAACAGCACCGAGTTCTTGGTAAACATAAGCTGAGGGGTTTTGCTGTTTAACTCTTGGTATTTGCAATTGCTCTGAGCACGCACAGATGCTACACATCAAACCTCACCTGTAGGACCTCTCACCTTCGCTCCCATCTCTTGGGCAGCCTCCTTCACAGCCCAAATGCACACAGCCAGCTCAGACTCAAGCAAAACACCTAAGCTTGAGCCTTCGCCCTTGGTGTTCACTGATCTCTGGCCACGGAGGTTACCGAACTGAGTTCTGATGGTCTTTGAGATCCCCTTCCCTGGGGTGCAGGTGAGGGCTTACAGAGGAGAGGCAACGGGATCACTGCTAATGAAGCAGATCTCCAGGACAGCTAGACTGTATTCACTAACACGTATCCACTCTTTAAATCTTTCATAAAAACCACCACCGAGAAAAGACCCACTGCTTCAAGAAATACTGAGTAACAGCTGCCACATTTCACTTCCGTGGAAGTGCCAGGAGCCGCACAAGCACCTCCCAGGGGAGGTCAGTCCAGCACCAACCTCTCGTACATAAATTCACAGCCTAAGAAATGGCAGCCGCCAGAAAAACACGCTTGCCACAGCCCCTTGGAAGCGGCCAGCGTGGGGAAGGGAAGCACTTGGCTGCAATGACCCCCAGGTTAACGCTGCGGCCAGGGCAGAGGGGTTCAAGAGGCGGAAGTTTAATTCCTGGTCAGTATTTCCACACGTCCTCTCGCAAACCTTTGTGCCTCCATCCTCCTTTTTTGACGAAGCGACGCTTCCTCGCTTCACAAGGGGCTGTGATCATCAGCTTGGCAGTCCCGAAGCAAAAGCTGAGGGGCTGGGGACCGTGGTGGGGTCTCGCCCAGAGAGAGGTTTGAGGGGAAAGCTCAGGAAAGAGGACTGGGATTCCCGTCCCGTGTCGCGCAGGACCCCGGGAAGCACGGATGCTGATCCAACAGCCAAGATCCCTGCAGCCCAAACCACTGTCCCACCACATCCAGGAGTTGGCAGGCACGTACAGCCAGTCTACGGAGATAATTCGGCGATGGGCATGATTACCCCACGTACACCGTGCCCGCAGCAAGGCTGAGACCCTTGCTAGCAATCAGAACCCTAAAGCTGCCCTCCCTGGATCGGCTCTGCTGGCAGAGACACCCCTTGAGCCCTCCGCTTCGCTCCTGGGACGAAGGGTTTGCCTGCGCGTGTGTTTCAAAGAGGAAAAACCCTCGCCCGGCGCTGGAAACCTCGCTTGCAATTGTCTCCGCTTGGCAACCCGGCCCGATAGTGAATAAACGACAGAGAAATATTCCTCTCTACACGTGTTTGGGTTTTTCGGGGTGGTTTTCTTGGACGGCGATCCTGGCTCTGCAACAATACCCGTCTTGTTCGGCCCTGCGCTACAGAGCAGGCCTGAATAGATCTGTCTAAAATTATAAGCGGGCAGCCCCTGGGCTCAGAGAGATCACAGGCCACATGCTGGGGCTGAACAAAGACTCTGCTATTTCCTAACAATTAGCCCAGCTAAAAGGACATCTATCTCCTTCCATTAGAGCCACCACGTGCCTCCCAGTCAGTCCATTGTAAAGCTAATTAAATAACACGCCTCTCTCCCCATGAGGGTCTCCTGATTAGTTCGCCAAGGTCCTAAATCCTTGCTGGTGTGAATGGGGAAGAGACAGCTGGTCGGCAGGGGCCTGGACTCCAGTGGAAGGATGATCACCCATCCTCAGCTACCATCATCGTCACCAGTTATTTTGGGTTTACGATTATCTTCAGAAAGCTGTTGAACGGACGACTTGAGATGCAAGGGGGCTCAGCACACAAACGGATCCGCTTCCCTATCCGCTTCCCCACCGCCTGCAGCAAAAGCTGTGAAAACAGCTGATTTATTTATTATTTTTTGTGTGCTTTGCTGGTAGTTGGGGGAAAAAAGCAGACATAAATATTTTTTCCAAGTATGTTCCAGGTTGATGCAAACCAGTTTGTTTTTTTTCTTTTTTCCCCACACACTTCTTTCTCATTGGGCTAGAACGGCGAAAAGAAAATAAACAAGGAGAACGGTGTGTCATTCAACCTGAGCTAAAACTTTCTATTTTCGCGCTTTTAAAATGGGAAGAAATTTCCAAGTGGGGGGAAAGAAAAAAAGGTCAATTAAACATAATCTGTTCACAAACCCTCTTTTTGCCCAGTTAGTTCACCTCTTCGAGGAGGTTTCTGTGGGAAGGGTAGGTCTCGGATGCGGATGAGCTGAAATGAATCCGCCTTTTTAGCTGAAAAGCCCGATTCGTGTTTTAGCATCACGAGTTTTAGCATCGTCTGTCCCTGGAGGAGGTCAACGCGGCTCTTGGGCAACGCCCAACCTGCTCCTGCTCAAGCCAAACGCTGCCAGCGGCGTTTCTCTCCGTCAGCCCACCCCAGTCCTTCAGGGTGAGGTAGGTGTGCACCGCCACGAGCGCGCAGCCTTGCGCAACAGCACGAAACTGCTAAACTGCTCCAGATGTTCAACACCTTTTCTCACACGCTCCCAAGACCCGGAAGAAATACCGTTTCCTTCTGCCAAGTCTACAGTCAGCAATAGTCACGAATATCCCCTTTACCCCCTTTAAATCATTATTTTCCACCCTTGGCTATTTAAAACATTATTTTCACACCGAGAGAGCATGGCTGGAAAACCAGGAAGGTGGGTCAACAGGCTCCTGAGCTGATTTCCTGTGGACCTTCAGCTCCAGGCTTGAAACAGCCGGACCTGCTGCCACAGCTGGAGCTCCAGCCACCCAAGGAAAACAGAAAGATCCCATTCCTCGGCTCTCGTGGTGGGGGGACAGCAGGGGAAAGGACATGACGGAGGAGGCAGAGCTTGGTTTTGTTCTGATGGGAGCAGGGGGAAGCTGACCTGAAGCTTGCTCCTGTCTTTCAAACCCACGCGCCGCCCGTGCTGCTCACAGCCATCCCCAGTAGCAGCCGCTGTTGGAGCCAGGGTGGGAAAACGCTGGGAAGCTTTAGAAATGCATCAGAGCTTGCCAGGAAATACATCAGTTAGTGTGTGTGTATGCATGTCCATAGGCTTTTACTGTAAAAGCACAAGGGTCAACTCATTGCCCATTGCTATCAAAATCATGTTTACCCTACGCTCAGGCAATGCAAATGTTTTACATCGCATAATCGAATTTTACAGAGACGTATCAACAGGGCCAGGGAAATCGTCATTTAAAGATGCTACATGACTCACTTGAAGGCCTGCCAGGGGTTGGTACAAGAGTCAAGCCCAAGATAGAGCTGGAATGTAACCTCGGAGCATGCTACTCAGCTCTCCGGCTGCTTTCAAACCCCAACAGCCAGGTCTGACTGCTTCGTTCATCGCAAACCTACAAAAAAGGGGCAAGAGCCAAGAAAAAGATGTCTTGTATTAACCGCCTGCCTCCCTTCACCCAGCTAGTGCCCTTGATCCCAAAGCTATGGGAATGGCTCCACAAGCCACTTGATTAATAAGAGCCCAGGGGGGACAAATCGTTTATATAACCTCGTCTTCTCTAAACTTCCTAAGTGCTTTAGAAAGTGGCTGCCCTGGAAACCCAAACTGGAAACGAAAAATATTATCTCTTCCATTTATAAACATCTCCGGCGCTAATGAAGTGAGGAGCAGCAGCAACGGGGAGGGGAACGTCGAGATGCACTTGGCAGGCGTGGGAGAGCCCCGATAAAACCATTTTGTTTCAGGCGGGTGTGGAGCGGAAAGTCCTCCCGCTGCGGTCCGGTGCCACCGTAGGCTGCTGACGACAGTGCTGCGAGGCCCCCGGGGAGGGACTTTGGAAGACGGATGGTTATGGAAGTATCTGCTGTGCTAAACACAGGGGCAGACCGAAAGCCTTACTAGGTGCAAATGTTGGGGGAAGGGAGACAGGGCAACACGAACAAGGCAAGAGCAGACGGATGAAACCTTAAAAACCAGTTCCCTTAACTTGAAGCTGTAGCTCGGATGAAGCGTCACATCCCGATATTGGAAAGCAGGGAGCCAGTATCGCTACTTCCTGTGCACGCTTACGTTGTGGCACAAACTGCGGAGACTGAGCTCCTTGTGCGTGTCAACAGAGCATGTCTGTTTACTCCAATCTGATCTAAATAAACTTATGAGCGGTCCAGATCAAACTCCTGGGTTCAACCACCCTCTGCCTTGCGGCCCCTCAGACACACATCTGAATCAGAGAGACAGGAGAAATACTCTGCGGAAGAGTCCAACCTATTTCTCCATTTTCTTTCCACGCTGGCATTTCCTACGGAGATTTGTTTTTGCATCAACAGAGCCAGCACCAGAAAATGCTGAGTTTTGGCTGGAAGTGTTTGGATTTCATTTTGACAAAATATCGATGATTTCCGCAGAACAATCCGTCACTTTTGGCAGCCACAAGGAGAAAAGTCAAAAAGCCGTATTTCATCTAGATAGGGGACTGAGCTGACACCCGGCCTGGAACTCGGCACAAGTGGAAGGCAAAGCAGGCTACTGGGTTGCCTCGTTATCCTGTCATTTTGATTACTGTAAAGCAAGGGAAGCTGCTACTGCTTTCATGTAGTAGCTGTTTGCCTGGATAGAAACACAACCAAAGCTGCCAGACAAAGGCAGCATCTGGGCTCCTGGGGTTAGGCAGCAACTGGATGCAAAGCCAGGGAAGAGAAGGTCTGATCATCTCTGAAGACATCTCACAGGAGATGCAGATACCCCAAGGGTGCAGTGTGGTGAAGAGCCAGTCCAGGGCAGGACTGAGATGCCAGCTTTATTTCCATCTCTGCCTCCCATAATTATTCATGCCTCTTGAACCTGCAAAACTGGGTTGAAATCTCCCAAGTGCAGGCTCGTCTGTGAGATGCCTGCAACTGACCAAATTAGAATTTTTCCATGAACAGGCTCCCTTGGGGCATCTCCTCCTTTTTTCCTATCCTACCTCAGTGCTGACATCAGTCCGGCCAAAACGAGTGCCCTCTGGCTCCCCCTGAACTTAGGATGTGGAGAGTGAATCACGCAAACCGGGGGAGAAAGGCATTTCTGACTCCTGAAAAATAGTTGCTGACGAGTTAGGGATAAATAGTTTGGGCCAGCTCCTAGAAATCACATCGCCGCTTTGGCAGAGCAGTTTCTTTTGCTCCATCCCATTCGTGCTACAGGAAGCATGAATATCTGCGAGTGTTTTTGCCGCCCTGCGCGCCCCTGCTCACGCAGCGTGTGCCATGTCAGCGGCCTCGTTTCCCTTTCCAGGAAGGGAAGTCCTGTCATGAACTTTATTATATCGCTTTTTGGTGTGTGCGCCCACCCCCTCCAGCGCTAAAATCAATGGCAGCAT
Organism: Steatornis caripensis; assembly: GCA_013398225.1. Lineage (NCBI taxonomy): Eukaryota > Metazoa > Chordata > Aves > Caprimulgiformes > Steatornithidae > Steatornis > Steatornis caripensis. The sequence goes on along the minus strand of VZSC01019234.1, from coordinate 194,539 downwards.
TCCCACTGAGCAGACTGAAGCCAACCCTGTTTTCCCGCAGGCTCACTGAGGGTTACAGCTGGCTTCGNTCCCACTGAGCAGACTGAATCCAACCCTGTTTTCCCGCAGGCTCGCTGAGGGTTACAGCTGGCTTCGGGGGTTTAGAGGCTAGCTAGACCTTGGCCTTGAATCCTAACCTGCCCTTGCAGCGTTGTGAGGGAAAAAAACCCACTGGAAAAGGAGCCCTGCCTCTAAGAGGGGATCAGAGGTCTCCGAAGGCAGCTCCCGAAGGACGGACCTGCACCGCTCGCGCTGGNCATTGTGAGGGAAAAAAACCCACTGGAAAAGGAGCCCTGCCTCTAAGAGGGGATCAGAGGTCTCTGAAGGCAGCTCCCGAAGGATGGACCTGCGCCGCTCGCGCTGTNGCGCCCACCCCCTCCAGCGCTAAAATCAATGGCAGCATTCCCACTGAGCAGACTGAAGCCAACCCTGTTTTCCCGCAGGCTCACTGAGGGTTACAGCTGGCTTCGGGGGTTTAGAGGCTAGCTAGACCTTGGCCTTGAATCCTAACCTGCCCTTGCAGCATTGTGAGGGAAAAAAACCCACTGGAAAAGGAGCCCTGCCTCTAAGAGGGGATCAGAGGTCTCTGAAGGCAGCTCCCGAAGGATGGACCTGCGCCGCTCGCGCTGTCTGAGAACCTCCTTTCACAAGCCTAACGCCGAAAATAAGCCCGCATGCAAATTCCACCCTCCACCCCAAGCTTTTCCCACACCTCGCTCGAATCATTTGGAGGCCGGCAGGCCGCCCGCTGCAAGTCTCCCATGGCTCTTCTGCAAAGAAACCATCTTCCTGACGTACACGCACAACCTCGTTAGCCCTGCCTGCTGCCAGAGAGGCAGCCTCCCTGCGCGGGAACCAGCTGCAGAGAGAGAAACTGTATTTCATCTATTGTGAAACAGCCAAGAATTGACCCGATGCAACTTTTTCAAAGCCTATTGATACAAAACCCCACAGGGGAAGGTCCGTCCGGTGGGCTGTGTAAACTTCAGCACGTGTTGAGCAGCTTCAAGGGCTCAGCCACGCTAGCAGCTCGGTGTCGCTTAAGACGTCTATTTTTGTTTTATACAATATCAAGCACTTGTACAGCACTGTCCTCCAGGGACTTCCAGCCACTTGCCTGACCTCAATGAATTAAGCATCGCAATAAAATGTGCAATGAATTAATCATCTGCATCTCCGACGTGAGAAACTGCTACGCAGTGGCTCACAGGCAGCCTTTTGAATGATTTAGGCATGTCACTCCAATGGAAGCCAGTGGGGTTTAGATGCCTAAAGACTTTCTGTGAAGTGACGTAGCCAAGGTCTCCCAAATCCCAGCTGTAAGATCTCAGCCAGATCTCCTAAATCTGCTGTTCTTATCCCTGAGAACCTTTCCTCCGTAAAAAGACCACGGAAGCTGGGGAAGAGCAACCAGAGCCGACAGCTCAGGTGAATGAAACCGCCCCACCGTCTGGGAAGAGGATGTTGCGTTACACAGACCGGGCACTGCAGGCTCCTTTCGGTCAAGCAGTTGATTGCTGCAAAGCAGGAATGAAGAGGACAGTTGCTAGGAGAGCAGCGAGAGAGCACGGACCCCATATTGCCCCCCCCCCAGGAGCTCCAGACAAGGTGCGAAAGAAACTTCACGTGCACAAAACGGGGTCTAGTAAACAGGGTGCAGAAAGCACACTACCTCGGAGAAAGCCCAGACCTGGGTCTGCTCCGAAAAGGAGGAATCATTTCCATCCACAATTAACAAATTAACAGCAGGGGCAGCTCAAGCTTATTTCTATTCAATTTTAGAAAGAGAGCAGAGAGATGCGATCCCTTGCAGGGCTTTCAAGGAATATTCACCCTAACCCTGTCCTTACTCTTGTGTGGCTCTGAGCGTGGTATTTCTCCTTCCTGCTCTTCATCTGTCCAGCCTGCATATAAACTCCTTGAGCTGCATGGGGCACAGGACAGTCCAGTCCTCCTGGAGGTGTCTGTGTGTTAGAAATACATTAAATACAATTAAAGAAGACCAGACGGACCATCCTAATACAACTTGCCTCCCTGCCCAAATGTCTGACAGCCTGGTTTCTCAGACTGAAGTGATGCAAATAGCTCAGATAAGGTTCAGATAAAGTATCTGAGCTCTCAAGGGCTTATCTGAGCTGAACACCAACTCCAAAAATTCTGAAATTTGCCCTGTGGGACTGTCTCCATAGAACCTGATTTCCATCTGAAGCCCCGACCTCCAGAGGCTGCAGAAACAGCTACTGTTCAAATGCATTCTTGAGATAGCAGGGTGGGACGTGGCAGGTCTGCAGCTCCCCTATCACGCGCTATCTGGGGATTTGCCTTCTGGTGGGAATGTTGCAAGAGCTGGGCTGATGGCTCAAGGAACCGGTGACGGCACCTTTCACCGCCAGCGCTTACACTGTAACTGATGAGGTAAAACCTTCTTCCGCAGCGTCAGTGGAAAGATCACTTTCCCTTGGCTACAAAGTGCTCCACGCTGGCTTTTCCTTTCAGTCACGTTCCCTCCCTGTAATTGCTAGCAGAGGGGAGGCTTGCAGGCAGAGCACCGGCTTAGGGCACCGCGCAGTGAGCTCCATCACAGACCGTGTCAGCGTGGGCATTGTGCTAAGATTTGGGGTTTCCAAAGCAGCCTGGATGCAACAAGGAGCTGGGTGCAAAACCCATCCAGGCTTCTCTGAAAATCTCAGCCTGGCAAGATGTAAAGGGAGTCGGCGATCGCAGCAAGGAGCTCTGATCAAACAGACCCAGGCTCGCAGCAACAGACGATCTCTAATATTCATTTACGGTGTTAAACATTCGTGCTTAGAGATCCAGCCTTCCTGAAACACAGATAGCTGCAGCGGTCTCAAAACGTGTGAGACCTGGCAGTGAGCATCCATTTATAGTGCGCGGCTCAGACTGCGAAAGGAGCCGGGGGAAGTCCAAGGCCGGGCTTAGAGAGGGTAAATTGAGATCTGTGTAAAGTTGGTACAAAGGGCCCGTTAGCTCACTTACACCTGGACTACAGTTATTCTTTGTCCTGCAGGAGCATCAGGGGTCCCCCACCTTACGGCCAGATCCCGTATGCTGGGTACTTTACAAACACAGCAGTAAAAGACAGCAGGAAGGATTCCTCCCCGAAGGGTTTGCAACCAAATGATCAGTCATCTAAACATTTATACGCCTAATGCAAATCCAGCAGGGATGAAAAAGAGAGCTTTCCGAAAACCGTTCAAAGCTCTGCCGAAATTACCCCCAAATCTCGCTGATTCAAGCAGAGGAAGATTTCCTCTCTGTAGAGGTTTGCAACCGTCAGGCAGAGTTCTCAGGCAAGAATAACTATGAAATTCTATAGGATGGCTCATAAACCAGAGAAAAAAAGATTTCATTTCCTACTAAAAAATTCCCAACGGCTCGTTCCCAAAGGGCCGGCATGCCAAAGGGCTGCTGCAGAGTGCTGGCTCCCCTTCCGCATCAGCGCTTCACCCTGGCTAAAAACCAGGGCCTGGGGGAAAACGCGTGGGCAGGCTACGGGCTCTCCGCAGCTCCCCAGCGCTCAGCTGTGTTGGCAGCACCAGGGTTAACCGCGGCGGCGCCCTGTAATGCAATGATTTCTGGTTTATTTCAGCAGGGGAAGTGTGTCCCGGCCTGATTAGCCCAATGGTTTCCTCTTTTCCCATAACCTCCAGACCCCCATGGCCTAAGTGTTTACTTTCTGAAATAAAAAATCTGCTAGTGTTTTTCTTTTTTCGGGGCATGTGTATTTTGGGAGGATTCGGGGGGAGGAAAGTGGAGAGGGGGAGTTGAATGGGATGGGAGGCTTGCATACACCTCCCTTCTCTCTCCCACCCCTCACCCCCAGCTCCTTTCCAGCTGCAACCTCTGAGCTGAGACTTCTGGCTTCAATGTGAGAGAGAGAGAGAGAGAGAGAGAAAGGGAGGGAGAAACGTATTAATGAGAGAGTTCAGTCTCTTGCTTCAGCAGCTATAAACACAGTGAACATCTGGAGGGAGAGAGAGGTGCTTCATGCTGCCAGGAGCTGAAAGAAACAGGCTGTTTTCAGGGTCCCAGCCCCCCGTGTCCCCCTCTGCCTGCCCTGCGCATAGCTCTCCTGGCATCACCCAGCCGGCCCCGTCCATCCAGAGAGAAAACTGTAGCTGGCCTCGATTACGCTGCCCTCCCTCTCCACGCCAGCCCAGCAAAGCCCACCTAGGTGCTGCTACAAGGAGGGCTGGCCACGGGCAACTCAAACCCTTTCCAGAGAGTGCTCTGCTGCCTGCTATCCCCACAGGCCAGTGCTCATGGGTCTGTAGGCTAAGGAGATTGGGAAAGCTCAAAAATAAAAGCAGCTGTGCTTTGTGCAGCTTGCCTGAAGCAAGTGCTTGGTGGTGCAGCATAGCCTCCTCCTCAGGAAAAAGAAACAGGTACATCCACCTCACTTCATCCCTACAGAGGGATCAATCCTACTCCAAGACCATTCCAAAACGAGACAGCTCCTGCAGTCATGCTCAAGGCATCACAGAAGCCATGGCTAGCCTGTTGCTTAGTCCCTTTCCTCCTTGGCTCTACATCAAGTTATTGCTTCCTCACGGCATACCAAAGCTGCCGGTGCTGCTGCTCAGTTTTGCGACGGTCCTGGTGCAGCGTCCTACCTTGTGCTTTCCCTCCTGCTGAGCTCCTGCCTCCTGTTGTACTGGAGGCCCTTGGCAAATCTGCAAGCATCACCCAAAAAAACAAGCAACAGCCTTCCAGCTTTCACCCAGCCGCATCCCGGGGACCAACGCCCCGTTCGGAGCACGATTCCTCCCTGTGCGGCCGCTGATCCCCAGCTGACACCAGCCTGCAGCTCAAGTGGGAAAAGAGCTCAGCGTTCATTCTCTGGTGATGACCAAGCGTGCAGGGAGCTCCCTTGGGTTTTGTCTTTGAGAGGCGAGACAGGGATTTTTCCAGAGTCAGGCAGGAAACAAACGCAAAAGCGAAAGCCTGGATTTGTCATTCTATGGCTTCAGCGCAAATAGACCTCTCCAAGTGCTGACTTGCAGCAGGTTGCGGCAGGGGATGCAGAGGGAGCGTCACTAGGTGTGTCACAGGGTCACCTGCGCGTGTTTTCCTCCCCTGCGAAACAACTAGGATCCATGCAAGCCCGACTCTGAGCCCAGCTCCCACTGACGTGAAGAGCAAGCCAGTCACTGCTCGGCACCCTTCACGGGGCCTTTGCAAAAGGGCCAGGGGAGTCTAAGACACCAGAGGCGGCCCACCGCTCTGCAATTCGTGCACAAGGCATAGAGGGATCTTCTCTCTCCGACAGATTGCAGCAAGTGCTCTTAATGGAGAAAATTACGCGTGTCCTTCAAGAAACCCAGAGGGTAGCCAAGTACAGTAGGTGCGACGTGCCTTTAACTGGAGCCAATGAAGCACCCAAAGACTGCCACGAAAGAAAAGGCTCAAAGAAATGCCCATTCCAACCGGGCTATAAACAGCGCCAGACCCCAAGGCTTGCGAGAGGCTGCGTCGCCTCGCCGGCCAGAGGATGACAAGACAGCCCAGCAGAAAGGGCTCATTCATCCCCCTGGCCGGAGCGAAGGGCCAGGGAGGGCTGCGGACCTGGGGGAACGACCGGCAGCAGGTTGGGCAGAGGTGGTATTTTGTGCACGGCTTTTGTTGAGCCTTGAAATGAATCAGCATCCATCACCTCAGCTCTCGCTCATTCCTCACCCCTTTTTTTCTCCCCCTGTTCTGTTTCCCTTCACCTTCCTCCACGTCCTTCCTTGCCCACTCCTCGTTTATTAAGGAGAGAGAGGCCAGACCGGCCGTTCCAGGAGAACTGGGACGTCCTGCTGGGTCTCGCAGCCGCAAGCAGATGTGCGTGCCCTGTGAAAAGACGCCCATTCATCTCTGCGGAGAGCGTGCGGGGGAGGCAGCAGCAGCGCAGGGGAGGGGGGAAGTGTTGGAGGAGGCTGAGAAAAGGAAGGAGGCCGCAGTTAAAAATAGGATAAAAGGACATGAAAAAAAATGCAGATTTTTTTTTTTTTTAAAGCTTCGCTCAGAAAATGTGCTGCAGCTGGAGAAGCCATCGGGCTGAGCCTGGTCAGCTTTCACCTTCCTCCCCCTGCTCTCCTCCTCCCCAAGCCCCCTTCTTCCGAGCGTGGGCCTGGAAGACGGCCCAGAAACCGCTCACAGAAAGAGCTTTCCTCCAGGGATCTCCACCCGGGAAAGAGGAGGTCTCGTGGCGAAGGAAGGGGCAACGTGGGGAAAAGCAGGGAGAGTTCGCCATGGCTGCAGGTGGTCCCCACGGGACTCCTGCCTGCAGCGCGGGCTGAGCTGAGAGCTGGGCTTGGAGCAACATCACAGCCAGAGTTAGCAGGGTGGGGGCAAAGGGAGAGCATCCCTATTTTGTCTGTGAGGGCGTGGGGCAACGCGGCACGCTGCAGTGCGTTGCTCCAGATGCAAGGGCTTTGCATTCCTGCCGAGCTCAGCACCAACACCGCTATGGCCCAGGCTGCAGGGACCCAACGTCCGTGAAGCACCAGGGGGTCGGATGCAGGTTTGCTGCATCAGGGACGTGCCACCCCCAAAGCTAATAAACCTGAAATATTGTGGGTTGAGAGGTGGCACTAAGCTAATACGTCCAGATAGCACTGGCGACAGATTGGGGAAGGCTGGTCTCGCACAGCACCAGCCTGAACGGCACTGGGTGTCGGGGATGAGCCTAAGCTGATACCTTTTATTCGTGACAGTGCGGGAAGCCTGACCAAAATCAGCTGGACCGCTTCCATGACGGCATCAGACCCGCAACTTTCTCTTCTAGAAAAGGCTTTCATTTCATTTCTTGCTTTGCAAATCCCAAAGCCAATCCCATTTGCCTCAGTGAAAGCAGGATCGCTCTCCCAAATGCTCCCATAGTGTCCGAAAGGCTGAGAGCACCTTCAGTCCAAGCATGCTAACAACAGCCGTAGAAACTTCTTCAGCCAGAGTAATTTCATCCCTTGCTTGCCATTAACAACAGTTTTATCTCCCCTATCAGTAAGGAAAACAAACGCGTTCAGAGTGGAAGGGGTTGTCAAAGTGGCCTTGGCTCAGAACGGCATGGCAGCCAGGACTATGTCTGTGCTGAATTTATAAAACTGCTATTAAATCTTTTCCTCTGCTCCTCCAGTTTTGCGCCTAACCTTGGATCAGCCAGAAAACATTACCAGAGGGTAATATTAGGATACTATTATCTTCTGAATTAAACATATGGCACTAAGTATGGCTTTCAGCATCCTTTCAGCAACCCTGCCACTTTGGGCAGACACATGGCACCCTTCATTTTGGGCTGCCAGATGGTTCAGCTAAGGTGCGGTGGCCTTTACAATCCTATTCCCACCTGTCCAAGGAGAAGAGCTGCTTTTCATAAGCAGGCAGCAGCTCCCTCCCTGCTAGCTATTTTCTGCCACCTTTGGGATTGGCCCTTTGCTTGCTGTGGACCAAATTTGGGTCGATTCTCTGGGCAATAATAGTCCCAATATATGTACCGCAGGCTGTGGTAGCAAGCTAACAAATAAAACTGACTCTATACCATTTCCAAATTTTTGCTTTTTAAACAACCCCCCCCCAACCACCTCCACCTCTTCTTGTCTTTATCCACAAGCTAAATCCGCATCAGGCTTTCCTGTATCCATATCACTGAATAATCTAATGGGACTTCAAGCACAATGTAAATAAACTCACCCAAGCTTCAAAGGCAAAATGTCTTCTCTAAACGCAAGCAGCTCTAAAACTTTTAGAAATGTTGTGGGTTTCTATTGCAAGAGGATATATTCACACTTGCATTTTCCTTGTTGACTTGTTTCTTTCACCAACATGAAGACCATGAAAACCAAAATAGCCTCTAGTACACCAGAAGAATAGATGACAAATGGTTTTAATGTGCACCCGGAACACAAAGGAGAAATGAAAGACCGTTCCTAGCGGTATATACAAATGAGAGTTTCCTCTCTTTTAAAATTAGAAACTGCTCTAGACTGAAGAAACATCAGTATATTAAAAAAAAAAAATCAGAGAAAGAGTATCTTGCATTGCAACAGGAAGGAACGAAAAGTAATTCTTAGGTATTGCAAGAGAATCAGGGGCCTCTCCTACCCATCCCAATGTACCGAAATTTGATCGAAACCTGTCAAAGACAACGAAAGCGGGGTTTTTTTTACTGCTTTCACTGAGGTTTGAACCAGGCTCCAGCCTCTGCAGCAAGAAATTTCACAGACCCAGCATGGGGTAATGAAGATCTGAGTTGCAGATATGTTGGTCCCTGGAGAGAGCACTTTCACAGAAAAGGGGAGAGGGTAGGGAAAAAAAAA
>VZSC01019234.1:174997-185901 GCA_013398225.1 Steatornis caripensis | reverse complement strand
GTGAAGCACCAGGGGGTCGGATGCAGGTTTGCTGCATCAGGGACGTGCCACCCCCAAAGCTAATAAACCTGAAATATTGTGGGTTGAGAGGTGGCACTAAGCTAATACGTCCAGATAGCACTGGCGACAGATTGGGGAAGGCTGGTCTCGCACAGCACCAGCCTGAACGGCACTGGGTGTCGGGGATGAGCCTAAGCTGATACCTTTTATTCGTGACAGTGCGGGAAGCCTGACCAAAATCAGCTGGACCGCTTCCATGACGGCATCAGACCCGCAACTTTCTCTTCTAGAAAAGGCTTTCATTTCATTTCTTGCTTTGCAAATCCCAAAGCCAATCCCATTTGCCTCAGTGAAAGCAGGATCGCTCTCCCAAATGCTCCCATAGTGTCCGAAAGGCTGAGAGCACCTTCAGTCCAAGCATGCTAACAACAGCCGTAGAAACTTCTTCAGCCAGAGTAATTTCATCCCTTGCTTGCCATTAACAACAGTTTTATCTCCCCTATCAGTAAGGAAAACAAACGCGTTCAGAGTGGAAGGGGTTGTCAAAGTGGCCTTGGCTCAGAACGGCATGGCAGCCAGGACTATGTCTGTGCTGAATTTATAAAACTGCTATTAAATCTTTTCCTCTGCTCCTCCAGTTTTGCGCCTAACCTTGGATCAGCCAGAAAACATTACCAGAGGGTAATATTAGGATACTATTATCTTCTGAATTAAACATATGGCACTAAGTATGGCTTTCAGCATCCTTTCAGCAACCCTGCCACTTTGGGCAGACACATGGCACCCTTCATTTTGGGCTGCCAGACGGTTCAGCTAAGGTGCGGTGGCCCTTACAATCCTATTCCCACCTGTCCAAGGAGAAGAGCTGCTTTTCATAAGCAGGCAGCAGCTCCCTCCCTGCTAGCTATTTTCTGCCACCTTTGGGATTGGCCCTTTGCTTGCTGTGGACCAAATTTGGGTCGATTCTCTGGGCAATAATAGTCCCAATATATGTACCGCAGGCTGTGGTAGCAAGCTAACAAATAAAACTGACTCTATACCATTTCCAAATTTTTGCTTTTTAAACAACCCCCCCCCAACCACCTCCACCTCTTCTTGTCTTTATCCACAAGCTAAATCCGCATCAGGCTTTCCTGTATCCATATCACTGAATAATCTAATGGGACTTCAAGCACAATGTAAATAAACTCACCCAAGCTTCAAAGGCAAAATGTCTTCTCTAAACGCAAGCAGCTCTAAAACTTTTAGAAATGTTGTGGGTTTCTATTGCAAGAGGATATATTCACACTTGCATTTTCCTTGTTGACTTGTTTCTTTCACCAACATGAAGACCATGAAAACCAAAATAGCCTCTAGTACACCAGAAGAATAGATGACAAATGGTTTTAATGTGCACCCGGAACACAAAGGAGAAATGAAAGACCGTTCCTAGCGGTATATACAAATGAGAGTTTCCTCTCTTTTAAAATTAGAAACTGCTCTAGACTGAAGAAACATCAGTATATTAAAAAAAAAAATCAGAGAAAGAGTATCTTGCATTGCAACAGGAAGGAACGAAAAGTAATTCTTAGGTATTGCAAGAGAATCAGGGGCCTCTCCTACCCATCCCAATGTACCGAAATTTGATCGAAACCTGTCAAAGACAACGAAAGCGGGGTTTTTTTTACTGCTTTCACTGAGGTTTGAACCAGGCTCCAGCCTCTGCAGCAAGAAATTTCACAGACCCAGCATGGGGTAATGAAGATCTGAGTTGCAGATATGTTGGTCCCTGGAGAGAGCACTTTCACAGAAAAGGGGAGAGGGTAGGGAAAAAAAAAACACAAAGAAAACTTTCCAGGCACAGATTTGCAAAATGTTTGAGTAAATCCAAATGCTGCAAGGGCAGATTTCATCAGAGTAGAGTTGACATCATGCTGAGAGAGGTCACCCACAGGAGTTGAGCAAATAGCTGAAATAAGAACGGCTGGGAATAAGCAACAGAATTTTGCTGCAGCCACAGGCGCAGCGCTCTGCGTCCATCTCCTGCTCACACACAAGTGCTCACCAAAGGAGAAAGAAAAAAAAAAGCGAAATGCCTGAATATTTGCCAAGGAGAGATTTCAAACTGTACGTTTGACCGCAACAGTCACTGGTTCTGCTGAACTCTTTAGCTGCAAAAAGTCTCTAAACATCAGGGCTTTTCCCCTCCCAAGGGATCAATGTGCATAACTAACGAGCCGGGAACAAGTCACAGAAGACCAGCACATGCCATGCAAAAGCTTACATGGGATTTAAGTGCTTCATGATAGGCTTATGTGGGACTTAAGTGAAACATAAACTTCATATTGGCCCTTCGCAAAGGTCACATTTGTGCAACTCGAGCTCTTTCACTTAGTTCCTGCAGTCGGCCTGTTCCACGGTGTACCTGAGCCCCCTCCTCTGCCACAGCACAGCCGGGCTCTTTGCTGATGCCTCCTCACCCATCCCGCAGGCAGGAGGCCCAGCTGCCTGCCCGACATCTGCACTGCCCGTTGGTTACACAGGCAGCAGCCCAAGCTGCAAGCTCAGCTTGAAGATTCACAGGTCGAACCACGTGTGGGGCAAGAATTAGTCACAGGCAATTTTGTAACGACTTTCAAATTATGAATGTGTTAGAGAAGATGATCGCCTAGCCCAAGTCAGTGAATTGCTTTAGCTGTGCAGCACACTGCGACCACGCAGCCTTGACAGCGCAGCGTGAGCACGCATCTCCAGTTGCGGTTACCCAAAGACATGCCACCACCCTCCTGAGGAGCCAGGCGATAAGCTACGAGGGCATGACACCCGAAATTACTATCACAGTGAAATTAAAACTCAGGAGTCGCCAGCTCCTTGCAAGCCTCCGTGGAGGCCACATTGCCTTTCCAAAGCCACTGGTATGGACGTCAGTCGTGCAAATGCAATGAGAAAAGTTGGAAACGCTGAAGACGCAACCAGCAGGTCGGCAGGTCCACCTTGCCCACGGTACCCTTCCGGAGACCCCTGTGTCTGTCAGGACCCCAGGGAGCAGTAACCAGGGCTGCAGTCCCTAAATGTAAAGGACGTACACACAGCGCATCAGAATCACCCCCTGAAAGAGCAGAGGGGTTCTGCCAGCTGAGCATCCACGCAGCGGTGGGGAAGAAGGAAGCTCCCATCCTTCAGCATCACTCTGACAGGAGAATAGTTAAACAAAGCAGGTTTAAGGTTTTTATCTGGTTTCCAGCACTATTTCCACTGAGGGAGACCCTTGAGGGCCAGCAAAGCAGGTACCAGCCTGGTGATGCTGTGGTAGGCGCCCTATGGCTGCATTAAGGGCAAGACACCCCGATAAATTAAGTCAGGACAGGGGCACAAAGCAAATACGGGAGGAAGGAGACAAGGGAGACATGCTGGACAACCAACAAGAGCATAGCGGCGCTTTAAGGCACGGCTTTTCACCTGAGCGCGCTGCCAAGCCCCACAGCATGGGGGGAAACGGCGCCATCCACGCTTGCAACCCCAGTCCCAAAACAGGGCCCTACCCGTGCTGTAGTGCTCGAGGCCGGTGGGCACTTCTTGCGTGGCAGGCTCATCCCAGAGCGGGCAGCACGTCCTTGGCTGGCAGCAGGTGGACTGAAAGCCGCAGGTCACCCAGGGATCCTCGCAGGGGCCGGCGGCACCTTGCTTCTGGGAGCGGGAGAAGGAAAAGCGTCAGGGGAGCGGGACCCCGAAATGGCTGCCCTGTGCAAGGTGCCAGAGGGTCTTTCCCCCCGCCCCCCAAATTCAGGCGCAGAGCCCCAAGATGGCAGGGTTTGCTCCGGAGAAATGATGTCCAAACTCACCTGGCTGAGGGGCGTCATGATGAGGGCAAAAAGGCCCTTTTTTAAACAAATGTGAGGATAAAAAAATGAAGGCCCCACAGTGAGACTGTGCTCAGCACGATGGTGGCGGGGAGGGGCTCTCCTCAGGGCCAGCCGTGGCAGGGGGACGCCCTCCATGAGGGGAACACATTTCAGCCCCACCAGCCAGAACCGTTATTTTTTGGCAGTGCGAAGCAGGAGGCCCCACAGTCCCCCCAAAAACATGGGGGCCTGTGAGGGCGTGGGGACGCCATGGCCCTGCCTGGGTCACAGCCTTGATGCTGTGGGGGAGCTCAGCCCCAGGCTGGTCTGTATTTATGTTCATATTCCTATTTATATTTATATTATTTGTGATAATTATGTTTATATTTATATTTGCATTTATATTTATGTTGTTTGTGTTTATATTTACATGTCCATGGACATGTATGTGTGTGTATACATGCGTGTGTATACATTCATGTGTATATACAACTGGTATGCACACATGAAGCATATACACATGTGTATATTTATATAAACTTATGTATTATTACACATATATTACATAATATACTGTATTATTCATATGCTTACACGTAATCCATAATATATGTATATACATGCATTGATTATACGTGTGCTATAGGTACGTATATACCTGCATGTATGTAATTCTAGGTTATAACTGTCAATATATATTACACACGTGTGTTTTTATTGTATATAATGTTATATTTATACTTTATAAAGAAAAAAACACGTATTATCTATACAAGCATATACAGGTATATGGAAATAATCCCAGGATATACTTTTCATATTATTTTATATATATCTGTTTTATACATATGCTTTTATAAATATGTGTATATATAATGTGTATACATGTATATACCTTATATACATATTTACCATATATACATACATGTATATACATATATACCATATAATTTATATGGTACATATATGTGTGTATCTCTACATAAGAGGATAACAATATATATACACATATAAATAAATTCAGGATGTTTTCATTTTTTATTATTATTTCCCTGCAGGGAAATAGCTTTTCTCCATTTCCAATCAATATTTAAAAGCCAAATGCATGCTTGGAACCATTTAAAGGAAAACTATCGAGCTGTGTTAGAAATATCTCGGGTGTCAGAGTGGTCTTTTCTTCCTAATTTGGTGAAAATTTTGCTTTCTAGCAAGCCTTCTGTGCAGCCTGGTGTCTCAGCTCAGAGTTACAGCTTTCATCTGACCTCGTCTAGGATCTTTAACACTGGTCAGAATTTTTTTGACAAATGTCTACTACTGTGATTTCTCTAAATAAGGGTCTGATTTCTGTAAAGAAGGGCCGAAGCACCGTCAAACCTGTCCCATAGCTGCTAGCAGTCGGCACGGGCATGCCCAGGATCATACAGCTGCACAGAGAGAAAGGAGCTGGCTCAGGAGAGGGAGCGCCAAAGTTGTCCAAAAACTCCAGCCAAACCAACCGAACCTTTTCCAAAGCCTGATCCGCTTTGTGCTGATCCTGCGGCATTCATCCACAGCAGGTGAAGGTCAGCGTGGGGAGCGGAGGCAGCGGGACAATGGTTACCCTAACAATCCTCCTCCGAACACAAGCGCAGGAAATCCGATGCAGCGATCCTATTTCCAGTTGAGGTTTGCAAGCTTGAGGGGTTCAGATAAGCTCTGGGTAAACACTCAGCATTCGGACGCTGCTCTGAGCTACGTGAAACCTCGGAACGATTTAGCGGTCGCCACCGAGCCATGTCAGTGAATGGGTTGGCAAAGTCACAGCAACCAAAGAGAAAACCCACTGCTAGGCATAGAAAAATAACCCAAACTCCTTTCTTACCATCACTGCAGGGCGAGCCAAAGGATAAGGGGCTGTGTTGCCGATGGTTGTGTCCATATAGTAACTCATCATCTCAGAGGTGCCTGCAGAAATGGAGATGGACATTAGATGCCCCGCTGCAGAAAGCATAAAAATTGATAGTGTCAGCTAAACCTGTGCATTCTCACAGCCACGTAAAGCTCAGGACCAGGCTATCATCTTAATGAGTTTAAGCTGGAAAAGTTAAGAGGAAAAATATCTGTATTAACAGCAGATATTGTGATTAGACGTGTTGTATCAACAATGCATACACACGGATCCATTAGTGTAAACTGATGAGAGCCTGACAATGGTGAATGAATTATCACCTGGAAGCTGATGGAGCTACTCTGAGGGAAGATGAGATCATATTTCCTTTGCCGTAGAATCGGTGGGAAATCGTTGCCAATTTTGTTTCTTTTGAGACAAAAAAAAAAAAGCCAGTTTGTTGATATCAACACCTTTCCTGTAAAAGTTTCGTCAAAAACAATCTCACAAAGGACTTCTCTGTTTTCAAGAGATGTCTTCTGTTTTCCCCCATTAGCTTATGTTCTGCTTGCTAAAGCTCTCCCTCACCTTGCTGAGACTTACGTGCCTGAGTAATTTGCGGTGCACTAAACAACCAGCTCGGCCCGCAGGAGCATGCCACAGCTTCACGTGTCATTGCTAATATGGAATATACTCCTTGGAGCAAGTCCTCCTACCAGTGCTGTTTGTTAGATGTGATTTTTAATCATCGATTAGCCCATTTGGGTAGCTGAGGTGAAGGAGCTGCAATCTGGCTCTGCTTTCAAATCCATAGACGTTTTCTCCCCCTCTCCTTTAAATGCATGGCAGAAAACGCAGGGCCAGCGCGGTTTCTGTGTTTTGGGGAATACGACCTGACGGTGTTGGGAGGAAAGAGTAAAGGCGGAGTAGCCTGGGCTCAGAAGGGCTCACTCAGGCAGGATATGACTTGGAGCCAAGGGGAATGGCTATTTTCATCATGCTGATACACGGCATAGCCTGCGAGACGGAAGAGCTGCCACTACTTTAACCTCTCTGAGGACACAGCAACTCCGGCTCCTCCGAAACACCTCCCTTTTGATTTCTGCAGACCTCCTGTGCTACCACCTGTAACCGCCACGGATGCAAACGCTCGTCCGAGTCGTCTTCTAGACAGAGCCAGCGCAACCGCATTACCTTCAGCCTCCCCTTCCGCACTGCACCCACGGAGGTGCTGGGAATGCCTCCGAGGCTCCCCTCCGGTTCTTCCCTGCTCACGGGGCCGGGGGCTTTGCTGCCGCCGGGGGCCAGCCAGTGGTTAGCAAACATGCAGGCAAAGGGCAGAGCCTGCTTCAGCTGTGCCTCACTCACCACTTCAGCAACGGGGACTCCAGCTAGCGTCTCCCACCGCGCTCTGTGACTAATGGCCAAATGTGAAACACCTGCGTGTGTATGCGTATTAAATTATTATCATCATTTCCTGCTTGTTATTACTAACTTTTGCTCTAACACCAGTATTATTTTTTTTAAAAAAACTTCTCTTTTTAATTCACAAAACTGAAAACTACCCACGTGGTGAAAGAACAACGAGCCTGTTTCTCTTTGTGCTTAGAGCAACCCAAAAACACACGCATTGCTAGTTACTGTGGCCAAGAAGCCTTAACTAATCTCAGCATCTGTGCACACCAGCCTGCTCTAACTAGGCGTTAAAACACGTTTGCTTAAATCTCGTTGCAGCTGGGTCAGCCTGCAGCTGGGTGAAACAAAGAAGGTGCATGGAGCCCGTTTCTGCAACTCAGCTACGGAAGGGTAAGGCGCTCAGTCCCGGTCCACACCTGTCGCCTGACGCTAACCTTAAATAAGTGTAAACCATCTCACGTAAACAAGAACTGATCTCCCTCTTGCTCTAAAGACTAATGCTGCCAAACTGTACCAAAGTCAAACACTGCAAAATGGAGACAGAGAAATCTCCAGGCTGGTTCTCCTACTCCGATGACGTGCACGTGTCCCAGAGTAAGGAGTTACAGCCTTAAAGCAGCAGTTAAAAGAGCAGTCCCCATGAACAGCTTTTTTTCCTGCTTTGCAGCTTGTGCAATAGGCGGTTGTGGTTTGGGCTTGGGTTTTTTTTTTTCCTCTTTGATCAAGACACCTAAGTCGCACCGGTTCTTGAGAACTGCTTTCATGCCTCGCTGAATGCCGTTTGCATCTTTCTCAGGATGCCGTTGCCAGCTGAACCTTCCAGCAAAGCACCACACGTTGGTGCTCGAAGCGGCACGTGCTTCGGTCACAGGAGAAGCACTAAACACGTCCTGACACCCAGGACAAGGCTTCGTGCAACAAGGAATATCAATAAGATTGCCAAAGCTGTAAAGCAGCACCAGCAACCCCCTCCCGAGCCCTGGGCTGGAGGGGGAATTATCATCTCGAGGCAGCAGCTCCAACAGATTTATAGCAAGGACAGTTTGCTTTTCGGTTTCTCTTCCCCTGCAAGCTGTACTGTTAAAAAGCACAAGTGGGGGTCAGAAATGCAAGGCAAGCTTCAGCAACCGTTTGCACCCCCATCCCTGTCTGTTCAAGGCAAGTCTGACTTAAGTGCAAGTTGAATCAGTCCCTCCGACCTGATGCAAATTTTGTGGGTGACAACAGTTAAACAACAGAGGCGCGCCAGCTTTAGGCCGTGAAAGGGGCCTGGAAGACAAGCCCTGCTAGAAAAAGGCAGGGGAGGCACAAAATAATTGTGCTCTGGAAAAATGGGTATGCAAGGCCAGCAACGGGAGGCAAGACGACAGCAGAAATGGAGCTCCAACGTGCTTTGTCCAGGCTAATTTTAACAGAACTTCCACCACTTCCCATAGGAAACTACTTCACAGCCCAATACATCTCTCACTGTCAGCAAGTTTCCCTGATGTTTGAGCGATATTTTTCTTCTCTTTAGCTTCCTCTAATAAGAGCCTAAATGGTTCCTCTCCTCCCCTTGGACACCATTAGGCAGCTTTAATGACTGCTCAGGAGCTTGCAGCTGAACTAAATTCAATGATCGCGCTCTTCGTCGCAGGTAACTTGGCTGATATTAAGGAAATCACTGCAGATTTACACCAAGATAATGAAGATCCACAGCTTGCTGAGAGCTGTTACTAAATGGAGGGGAATCAGAGCCATTTGGTAAAATCCTTAATGACTTAACAGCTTGACTTCAGTCTTATTGTTTGCTCTTATTATTCCTGTCTTATTGTGAAAACATGTGTGGGAGAAACAGCATTTATTTTGGGGCTTGATCAAGTACCAGCCAAAGCTATTAGACTCTTGGGTGATTTCTAAACTAAATTAAAATTTTAATTTCATTTCAACATCCATCCCTCCTCTTTTACAAGAGGGGTTTTTTTTAAACGAACTGCCAAGCTTAGTTTAAAAAGGGAGAAGCTGTTTGTCCTCATGATTAATGCACGCCCCCACGCAGAAGTTAGGAAGAAGTTAAAAATTTATATTAAAACAAAGCCAGCTTTGTCTATTGGATATATGAAGACCCTTTCCAATATTCTAATACAAAATTTTAGTGTTATATTGTTTTAAGGATGGGGAAAGGGAAGCAGAGTGAGACCACACTGACTTTCCCATGGCAGAGTCAAGACCAGCAGCTCCCAGCTCTGTTTCCCAGTTTAGCCCTCTATGCGTGGGTCTCCCCTATCTATGGTAAAATCCCGCGGCTCAAAGCGCTCCCCAGTTTCTGAGCTGTACTACCACACTCAGCTTCTGCTCATCCCATATCCCTCTGCCCCAGGCTGGCAACACAGTGAAGGTGTCTCTGAAGGGTGGCACAACTGGGACAGCCACAAACCAGTATTTGGGCGCTTTCCTCCATCCCAATAAACCAACAAGATTGCCTTTCTGCGGGGATAGATGGGAAGCCAGGAGGATGGGGCGGCATCAACAACCCCATCGAAGTATTTCTGACTTCAAGAACCTGAATGAAGACTTTAAAAATGAGAAGCAGCAACTTCAACATGACCATCCGCCACGGGCTGCTGCGCTGGCGGCTCGCTGACCCAAAGCTTCTTAGTGATAGCCATTTTATTTTTGCATCAAGAAATAATTCATCATCTTTGAGGGGGTGGGGAAAATAGCTCGTGGAAATTGCATTCTTCCACAAGGCTTTAACCCTTGAAATCCTGGCACTTTCCAGGCCGCCTGCCAATTCAGTTCTCAGGGGAAAGAGTGTTTGTTGATCTGTTGGCATGTTAAAGACCTCATTCAATTCATCAAACCCTGGCACCAGCTTAAAATAAAAGGAGCATCCCTAATGCAGGGATGCGAGCCATAGAAGTGAGCATGCTTCCCTTGCTGCCTATTCACAAAGCACGCTTTTCAGCAGATCGGCCGTCTCCTGTCTCCATTTCATACCAGGGGATCTCACATTTGTTACGATTTTAAAACTTTGCAGCCTTCTCAGAGGTAATACCTGGTTTACTGCAGGGAAGCTGGGCAGGGCAGTAAATCATGATGCTATAGTAAATAGAACAATATAGCGATTGCCCTTCTGCACCCTCAGTAAATACTCCAAGAGATTAAACGACTTGGCTAAGGTCACACAGAGAAAGTGAGGGTGAGAGGCCGAGTACCTGAGCGCCTGCACCACTATCTTAAGTACACGGCGGTGACTGCAGTTGGATTAGCGTGGCCGTGAGGAGGCTGTCCGCGCTGTTTCTGGGAGCGACGCGGCTAACAGGGGGTCTGCCTGTCAGCACATCCCTTTCTGCTTTAATGCTGTGCTCTTTCTTTTCTGTCAGATCTGAAGGAGATAGGATGGTACGTTGAGAGCCTTCTCATTTGGCTGGACAGACCCTAGCTTGGATGGATGACAGCGCTTGCAAGATAGTGCTGGAACAGTTAAGGTTTGGATCGGTCTCCTGTACACATGTGCCCACGAGCCCTTGTTCTCTGTGCTTGGTGGTAAACCGCTTTCTGCTTTAGACTTCTCCTTTACCCTACTCATTCCTCTGTTACTCAGCTGCTAGTCAGTCAAGCTAATAGTCAAGCTAAAATGATGCCACCGGCAACAGCACCACCAAATCTATAGCAAGCTGTCAGCGCAGGTCATGGCAAGGAGAGGGGTTTAGGTGGGATACTAAACCAGAGACGTTGTTGCAGTTAAATCATGCTGCTCTCTCTTGGATGGTAGCAGCTACTTGCAATTGCAGGAAGATGTTAATGGCGGGGGGGGG
>VZSC01019234.1:139792-172313 GCA_013398225.1 Steatornis caripensis | reverse complement strand
AAAAAAAAAAAAAAAAAAAAAAAAAAAAGCTATGGTGGCTGCTGCTTGCTTTTAAAAACTTAAAGGCTAAAGCAGTCTCCCCTTATATAAGGCAGCAGAGAGGGGAAACGCTCTGCCAGCACTGGGAGCCACTGGTTCAGCTCCGTCCTCTGATAGAGGTGGATGGTCCCAACCCGCATCACCCCAAAGGCTGCTTTTAACGCAGGTGCTAAAGGAAGCCAGGGGCTTTCCGGAGAGGAGAAGGATGCTAGGACCAGAAGGGCAGGCGAGCATTTTCCCAGCTGAGCAGGAAAAAGAGGGGGGCAGAAACACGGGTTGCAGCGGGCTCATTCCAAAAACCTCGGTGTAAATTACCCGCTCCACCCTGGGAGAGCAGGACCTGGGGCTGCCCTCTCCTAACGTCGCTGCCTCCCCCTGCCCGGCCCTCGCAGCCTGGCCAGAGACCTCCAAAGCCCCAGACCCTGGCTGCAGGGGGACATGTCCATCCTGCCTCTCCTGCTCTCTCTCTCCAGGCAGCAAAACTGCCTTTTCCTCCAGGAGAGGGCTCCAGGCAGAAAATCCTCTCTGGCTCCAGCACAGATCCCTGTCACGCCGCCTTGGTGAGCAGCCGCTCCTGCTGAGCCCCTGCCAGCAGCCCCAGGCGTGGGGCAAAGCCCAACCACCAAGGGTTACATATGTCCTCTTCCGGGATATTATGGGCAAAACGGGAGGCTGGGAACAGCTGCTGTGATTTTTCCCTAGAAATCCTGATAGCAAACTGTAATAGAACATCAAAAAAAAGGACGCAGCCATGGGACTCAGCCCAATGCACTGACACCGTAATATTCTGCTTGCCAGCTAATTTGCAGAAGTGGCTGGTTTTCAGCGAAGTTTGCAGCATCCTCACGACAAAAAATTGCAGCGTGCACACCTAAGTGCTGCCACTGGAAATCCAGGCTGAAGCCCCGATCAGTCTGCGGAGAGAAATAATTCCTGGGGACGCCCTTTCCCAGTCCGAAAACTGGTATTTTGGATACTCCCAGCTACGTGGCCGTTTGCAAAGTGCAGATCAAAGCTGTGGTTGCTCTCACGTGGATTAATTTCTGTCTGCACAGGGCTTCTGTGGCACCTTCCTCTGCTAAATGCTTCCCAGGGAAATCAAATGTGCAAAACTAGTGTTCACCTGCATAAAGGTCTCTCCTGTTCTTCACCCCCCCCCCAGCCGGGGAGATTGCTCAAATGCAAATAGTGACAAATAACAAAAATATCCCAATATTTATGCTCACAAAACTATTAACAGGTCCTTCGAGGATTTTCTTGAGCTCCTAAGAACGAATCTCCACTTTAACTCCATTGCCTTAACTTAGAAACACACAGCTACAGGTGGCCCAAATATACGTCACCTGTTGAACTTGCAGCCGTGAGGCACGGATCGCTCTTGTAGCTATTTGAACGCAGGAAATTATTTACAGGGTTCCCATCTTCTCAGGAAGGTTTCCAGCCTTCTGGGCTTTGGTACAAAGGCTCGGTCACGTCTGAGCGCCAAAGGAGTGGAACGCATCCAGCAATCAATTTTTATCTGGGCAACTCTTCCCAAGGCTGCAAGATAACCCTGCTGGCAGCTGCAAGCAAGATGTCTTTCCCTGGGCTGGATGCTTTGCTCTGCAGCAGACGATTCTTCCGATACAGTAATCTATATATTAATAGCCTCTGTATTATGGCTGTCCAATCGACTGTGTGTCTGCAAAATTGAGAGGCTTCTGGTTTCGGCTGTTTCTTACAAGGCAGCACGATGTCTGCTGCGTGCAGATCACCTCGCTCGGCTTGCACGTAGTCGCCTGGTTTCGGAGTCGCTGCTGTCACGTCAGTCACCTAAACAAAAAGTTCACTTAAATTTCGGCTAGCTCATGGAATTTATCATAAAGCCAGTGAGCATTGAGAAGTACTTTCCATTCCAGATGGTTTGGATTTTCTTTGTACTCGTAAAAAAATAAAATGATTCCTTAATGTTTAACTTGAGTAGTTATTAATGTCTTTACCGAATCTGAGAGGTCTCGTGGATGTTTCATGGGTTGTGCACTGGTAGGCTGCTTAAATTCAGGGGCACACAGGCTCCTTCTGGATGGTGCTGGACATAGATGTCAGCAGAAACATCCCCTTTCCCAATAACTTAAGAAATCCTTATCACCGTTTTGCAGCTAGAGGAATGGATGGAAAAGGAGAGCAGCATCATACTGAAGGTGGCGACGACTGGAGAGGGTCATGGTTTGCAGCCTGGCGCTGGGGAGTGAGCATGGATCATCCGGGCAAGATTCATCGCAGCCAGAGTGCTCCAAGTTTCACTGACTGTCACCTACCGCGATTCACCTCCCTGCAGCCCCAGGTCACTTTCCAGGGAGAGGTCCTGCAGACTTGTGGTCCTGCTTGGGGATCACAAGCCACTAAGGGTGAGAAGCTGCGTGTAATAAGCTTCCACATCCCTTTATGGATCTGTAAGTTATCATCGTTTCCATGTTACACTGGAAAAACGGAGCAGGAACTGATACAATGACCCTGAGCGCCTGAATCTGTGTGCTCTTAGTTGGTGTTACACACTGATCCCACTACAAGGGAGCAAAAAAAGGGGATCTCAGTTTGAAGGGTTACCTTCCCAGCCTCTGTTTACCCTGGAAGAAGGTGATACAACCGGACCAAGGAGCTGCCTGTGCTTGTAAATATTGNGCTTCTGGTTTCGGCTGTTTCTTACAAGGCAGCACGATGTCTGCTGCGTGCAGATCACCTCGCTCGGCTTGCACGTAGTCGCCTGGTTTCGGAGTCGCTGCTGTCACGTCAGTCACCTAAACAAAAAGTTCACTTAAATTTCGGCTAGCTCATGGAATTTATCATAAAGCCAGTGAGCATTGAGAAGTACTTTCCATTCCAGATGGTTTGGATTTTCTTTGTACTCGTAAAAAAATAAAATGATTCCTTAATGTTTAACTTGAGTAGTTATTAATGTCTTTACCGAATCTGAGAGGTCTCGTGGATGTTTCATGGGTTGTGCACTGGTAGGCTGCTTAAATTCAGGGGCACACAGGCTCCTTCTGGATGGTGCTGGACACAGATGTCAGCAGAAACATCCCCTTTCCCAATAACTTAAGAAATCCTTATCACCGTTTTGCAGCTAGAGGAATGGATGGAAAAGGAGAGCAGCATCATACTGAAGGTGGCGACGACTGGAGAGGGTCATGGTTTGCAGCCTGGCGCTGGGGAGTGAGCATGGATCATCCGGGCAAGATTCATCGCAGCCAGAGTGCTCCGAGTTTCACTGACTGTCACCTACCGCGATTCACCTCCCTGCAGCCCCAGGTCACTTTCCAGGGAGAGGTCCTGCAGACTTGTGGTCCTGCTTGGGGATCACAAGCCACTAAGGGTGAGAAGCTGCGTGTAATAAGCTTCCACATCCCTTTATGGATCTGTAAGTTATCATCGTTTCCATGTTACACTGGAAAAACGGAGCAGGAACTGATACAATGACCCTGAGCGCCTGAATCTGTGTGCTCTTAGTTGGTGTTACACACTGATCCCACTACAAGGGAGCAAAAAAAGGGGATCTCAGTTTGAAGGGTTACCTTCCCAGCCTCTGTTTACCCTGGAAGAAGGTGATACAACCGGACCAAGGAGCTGCCTGTGCTTGTAAATATTGTGGCAGGTTTGCCCAGGCTGCAGCAACATTCCCTCCTGCCCCTCGTCGATATCAAGGCAATGACACACAGCCTGTGCCCCAGATGCTTCAGCAGTGGTCCAACAAGAGCTGTGCACATCTGGTCTCCAGGTGCTGAGGCTTTCCGTCGCTGGCTGGCCTCGAAAGCAAACCAGAGGCAGAACCAGAGCTCACCCCTTCTGCCCGGCGGGCCAGGGCCGAACACCCGATTAACTGCCTCCTTGTATGGAGCCCAAGGATGCTGCATGCCCTGTCCAAGCCGAGGGCAGAGAGCTGTCCTTAAAAACAGGAGAACAGGGTTTTTCCATCCGTGGTCAGGCGGGAGCTCAGATCCATCATCTCCAATACAATGTGATGGATACAGGCATGCACACTAAAAGAGAAGCAGTTCAGCGTACGGGAGCGTCCTGGATGCTTAAAGCTGGTCTGCGCATGACTTACACGAGGCTTTATTCAGTTAGAAGCTGCTACAGTTAAATCTTCTTCATTTGGATTGAGTTAATCGCTATAAACCTGCTCATACGTGGTTTATCTCACTTGTGTAAACGGTACAGGAAGCATGCAGAAACGGGCTTTAAATAGTGTTTGTGTCTGAAGACGTTAGGCTGGCTTGGGTGTGATACAACGTGCAGAAAAATTCCTTCCTTCAACTATGAGCTTTCATTTTTAGTCTGTACACATGACTATAAATACTTACATGTGTACATTCATGATAAACCCCAAAATAACACCGAGTCCCATCCATATTTTCATTCTGGAGGAGGAAGTGAGAATTTTCCACTCGGCTCTAACTCTGATGTTAAGCAACGTCGCTGGGGAACTTCTAGCCATAACATTGCCCATCTGAGCCCTTAAGATGCAAATTTATAAATTTTGCCTTGTACGCACAAAGGAAAATCACCTTTCTGAAAGCCAACGTAAATTTTATCTTTGTAATCTCCTTGCCGCAGGTGCCTGCCCCGCTCACACTGTTAACTACGCAGGGGAAGGATGCGCAGGAACTCCTGAAAGCTGGAAGGAAAAGGTGAATCAATTGTCATTTATGAAGGTGTTAACTGGGAAATCAATCATCGTTTACCGGTTCTCGCGTTTCAAGAAAAACTGGGCTTGTTAGTTGGGAGGGAGATCTTTTATTAGACCGATACAGGCGGAAAAAAAAACCCAGATAGGATTTCGTCACACATACCCTCTTCAAATCTGTAAATTAAAATCCTCATCCAAAATCATTTAATCTAGGACTATAAAGCCAGATTTCAGAAGTGCTCTTTTCCTAGGCAAGCGTATAAATAAAGATCAGATTTACCAAAATGCTATCAACTAACAATTCCTGCTCGAACACATCTGGCCAGATCTCAAAATGAATTCAGCAGCCAGTTAATCACTTGCTCTTTATTACTTAACTTACTATTAGCACTGGGGTAAAAAAAGAGAGATATTTTTATTTTCTTTTATCTGTTAGAATACTCCCTGCGTCTTGCTGTAATGAAATTCAAATCATTGATAAAAATCTTGACATTTTTTAGAAGTCAACTGCTTCTCAAGCCGGTATAAAAATACAGAAAATGAATTGAGATCATTTAACTGCTTCCCTTTGCATCTTCTTTAAAAAAAATAAGATTAGCACCGCAGTGAAAATGTCACATAAATCCCATTCTGAAAATAATAAGCAGCTTATTATGGCTAAACTACGATGATAACGAATGGGAAGCTGTAATTATCATTACTGCTGTTGCCATTGTCTGAGGATGCGAGCCAAAATCTGAAAGCTGGCTCCCCTTGTGCCGCCTGCTCTCTTTAGATACTGGTTTCTGTAGCGTAGGCGGCCTTGCTTGGAGAGCGGGGTGCGGTGGAAGACCTCCCTCCTGGCAAGCGGTGCCTCCAAAAATCTTGGGGAAGGGTGGAGTGGTGAAGAAGCTCCTGCTCTGCCCCTAAGGAACACGAGCGGGGCTGAAACAGCCTTGGAGGACGGGCTGCAAAGGGAGAGCCCGAGCTTTCCGTTTGGCTCCTTTCAAGGTGGTCCTGCAGACCTCAGGACGTCCGCTTTCCCCTTGAGAGAGGGACACTTCGGCAGCACTGCCGGGCGCAGCGTCTCAGCTCCATCCATAAATCAGCTCACGGTCCCCGTGCGTGAGCCCAGGCCTGGAGAAAGGAGCGGTTAGCTTTCCATCAGCCCCGTTTCATGACTCATCACTTGAGTCAGACCCAACAAAGCACATCCTTTGAAGGCGCTGCGCTTCTCCTTTCATGGCTCACGTCTTTTCAGTGTCACAAATGCCACTGTGCTGGGGGTGAGGAGGAGGAAAAAATCAAATGAGTAAGAATTAAGAGAATTCATTGCATTTGGGTTGCGTGGCTAGCTGATTGATAAACCTGGGAAACTCTCTTTCTTGAGGCCGTTTTCCAGTGTCAAACAGACCTTTTTGTTTTCCATCAGCTGACAGACGCACAACAGGGGACAGCAAGGGTTAGGTGGTTTTTACGACAACCTCAGGAGGTTCGAGCTGAAATCTGTGCCCTTCTGGATACCGCCGTCCAGCCAGAAATGTAAGTTACATGTTCAGCAAAGAAAATATTATAAATATTATTATCCTGTGTTTATGAAGAACCACAGGGCAGGGAAGTTGTGTGATGTGCCCAGCAGCTGAACGTAGACTGGAGATATTTCAGCATGGCGCTCTAATCGCACGTCTAAACCGATGCAAAAACGTATGTATCTTACCAAATACTTTTCGTTATGAGGGAAAGTAGGAGGGGAGAAAAAATATGGTAGCAGAAATGCAAGGCTTGGTTTTGTGGAAATGAGTTATTAGCACGTCCTTTACCTCTCTGTTTGTTTTCCACATGGCTCCAGGTCAAGGAAAGTTTGTCTGTGACAGAGATTAGGCTTTCTGAACAGCTGTGTCTTTTCATATTTAATTCCTGAGCTCCACCAAGAACGTTTGGACAGATTCTCTTTTGTGTCATCCACCGATTCTCGGGGAGCTCAGGCAGGATCGCAGGACACAGGTGACATCCCCTGAGAGGAGTGATGCTCCCCTCCATGAAGGACTCCGAGAGCTCCAGGAGGAAGAAAGAGGAAAAATAACGCTTGTACCGGCAGGCTTAATACACGCTGTCACCATGACTGCCTGGTGATGGAGGGGTTATTTATGGCCAGGCTGGGGATCCCAGTGCTGGGTCCCACATGTGAAGTGAAAGTGGAAGTGTGTGGGTGGGAGGGGAAGCAGCAGCATCTCATTCATCAGCGCTCCCGGGGCTGAGCAGGTTTCCACCCAGACCCGGGCCGGGTTAAGGAGCGCTTCGCATCTCCCGTGCAGCGCTACGTGACCCCGAGAGCACAACCACGTCCCAGCATCCATCCTCCGAGGCTGGATGAGGCAGGCACGCCTACCCAGAAGAGGGGGGACCCAGGTGCTTTATTAACTGCCCATCCTTATTGCAGTTCCACATCTCTCCGGAGAAGACGCCCCAGCCTGCCTTCTCCACTCCCAGCACTCACAGAAGTCTGCGGGACCCGGTGCGGGCCCGCGGGTTTTAAGCAGAGCAAGGGAGGATGGAGGGGAGGGGGGGTCACGGCGGGGTTAGCTGATGAACAGCAAACAATCCTAATTTATGCAAAAAGCAGTCTGGAAAAAATTACATTCCTGGTTGTCTGCATATATAATATACAGAAATCCTAAATAAAGGAGCCAAAGATGTTTCCATGAATTAGACCTTTATCCTTCCAGCATCCCAGAGCTCAGCCCATGAATTTGGGTGAGTTTGCCTTTTTAATTGCTCTGTCTTTCTAATGCAGGCTATTTAGAAACTGCATGAACAATGCCCTATTGGAAATCAAACAGGTCATTTGGGCTACGGCTTCTATCTGGTTTTCCACCATCTTAGACAACAAACAAGCCATTAATGTCTGGAAACACAGCTTTGATTTCAGCTTCGAAACCACAGCCCAGATCACTGCCGGTGATGCCCAGTATCACATTTAAGGCCAGCGCATGTCCCAGCGCTGATTAATTCCTCTCTGCCCTCGTACCTGGGTGCCTTCGTGCACCTCCCATCTCCGTGGAGATGCTCTGGATTTACAGCCCTGGAAATAAGACCACGGAGCGGCTTTTTCTGATTGAAAACTTCTAATAGTAAGCAAGTATAGGCTTTACTTTTCGTCCTAGATGTGGCTCTCCGTTAGGATATGAAGGTGTGCAAAGGATCTCTGGGCTAGTTGCTGGATCGGCTGCAGGGAACAAGCTGTGTCTTCATTAACACGAACCTTCTGTGTCCTAGAATAACACCCGGGTTCTTCTGCTGATAATTATCCATCTTTTCCTACCTACAGGGTCTCTGCCCGGTGTTGTCCTGCTGTGGGTGCTCCTTAGGAGACTCAGCACGAAGTCCCGGTATCCCCACCTTTCAGAGGCTGCAAACAACTGGGTTTGCAGCACCAAGCCTGGAAGAAACTGCATCCCAAAGGTACCTCTGAGACGCTTGCTCCTGCTCCCGCGGCTGGGCACCCAAATGCGGCCGCCTGCACACGTATCCTGAGTGCCAGCCTGTCGGAGCCTGCATCCTGGCAGCTTTTCCCTAAGTTTTCCTTCGGCATCCCTGGGGCACAGCTGGCAGCTCCAGCCGGACGCCCTGCAGCAGGGTACGGAAATTTTGGCTCAGATTGAGAGCGGGTGAGGAGGGGAGCCCAGCTCGCAGGAAGGGCCGATGGAGAGCGCCGTGGTGGAGCTGGGTGTGACACCTGGGTGTCGATCCCACTCCAGACACTTTTCCCAGATGGGGAGCGCCTCAACCTTTGCCAGGCAGTGATAATGTGGCATTGGCTTCCTCTCAGTCCTTCGGGCAAGCTCCAAGCCTTGGTTTTCCACCGGCAAACCTCTCCTGGCTCTGCTTTGTCGAGTGGCACTGTGAGCATTTGGGACCAGGATACGCACGGCGATGGGGGCCAGATTTCACAGAGGGGGGACACAGTCGTTGCTCAGCCTTTCCCAGACCTGCAGGTAGCAGATGGCTTTCTTATTTCTCATCCGCAGTATAATTTTGTGTTCAAAGATGAGGTTTCTCCCATTGCTTCTGGTTGAGGAAGGAACACACACGGCTGGCAGCATTAACCCTCATCCTTACCCAGAAGGTCTCGCTCAGCTGGTACCAAGCCAGTGGGTTTTTGAAGTCAGCAGGAGTCTGGTCAGGGAAAGGTTTATGGGATGAGTTTTGGTTGCCCTGATTGCAGCTGTTGCCAAAAAAACAGCGAATGCCATTTTCAACCCATCGTGAGGAACCGAGGCTCACAGCATCGGTTCGTTCAGTGCCTATAAATCTCCCTCTGAGACTTTATAAATCTCAGCCGGGAGTTTCGTTTTATTTCGGCCACCCTGGGCACAAGCAGAGGGCACTGCCGCGAGCACGGACACAGCCTTGCTTATCCTAATGCAAGTTGGATGAGAAATTATTTTTTTTTTCCAATCCCACCCTGAGCATCTGTGGGCTGAAAGGGACCTTGCTGAAGCGCAGAGCAAGCTGAATTTACCTCCTCCCTGAATGAGCTTCATTAGCTCGTGCAGTCAGCTCCAGATTTTAATGGATGCAGCAAATGGGAGAAATAAAATAAATACTACAATCAAAGTGCTCAAACCTACGCCTTGTCTATGCCAACACAAACCCTGAATTGGAGGAAGCATTAGGCTAAATATAGATCCTCAAGCAAAATCGGAGAGCTCTTTTTTTTTTTCCCTCCCTAGGTTCATACTGTAAAACATCTGCTGAACAGTTTCCTATAACTGTTTTTGGCTTTTAAATCAAAGAAAGAAGAAACAATGTCCCATTTTTGTAGAGAGAAAAGGAGGGGGGGAATAATAGACCTTCCTCTCAAAGCAGGATTACAATAAGGATAGAAATAGAAAGGGGAGAGCTTTGAAACATCTTGAGTCCAGACAAGGAGTGGGTGGATGGCAGATTCAGGTATCTCTGCTTGCTTTGGCCGCTTCCCATTTCGAGAGAGAGCTGGCAAAACTGCTGACAGCCGAAAGGGAAAACCCACAGGCAGAGCTGGATTGTGCCCGGCGGCTGATGGGCTGCGGGTGAAGAGGGAGCTGAAAAGGGGGTGCAACGGTGCTGGAGGTGCACAGGAAGGCACGTGGGGCTGGCAGTTTGCTGGGAGGAAAAATACGTTATTTAGCAGGAGAAAGAAGGGGAAAAGTTGTGCTGCAGTTGTGATGGCTTTTCCTCAAGCTCAGGAGAAAATCCCTGCTCCTTTCAGCATCTCACGGCCCTGTCCGAGCTCCTCGGGCCTCTACCCACCTGCAGCGGCCGGAGGGGTCCCCTACACCCAGAGTGGGTGGCCCTGAGCTGCCACATCTGTGTTGGGTCCCCTTGGCGCAGCCGTCACACCGCAGGCGATCCGCTGTCTGGAGCCACCCGCTTTTCCCTGCCACCTTCCCCGAGGCCACCGAGCTCCTTCCCCGCCACCCGGGAGGGGACGAGGGGGGACGTGCAGCCCACGCTGTCACACCTCTTGGGCTTCTTGGCAGCGGTGCCGGTGCAAAAGCCTTTCCTGCCAAGTCACAGGATGCGATGACGGTGCGGCTGGGAAAACTTCAAAACAGCCCAAACAATCAGAGATTGTCTGCAGAGAGCGGGCTCTAAAATTGGCTGCTTGGATTAGCATCAGGCTCACCCCTGGGGCCTTTGTCAGAAGAGCTGGGCTCCGCAGCGATGACGGAGAAGGACCTAATCTCGCTTCCTATCTGTGATACGGGTCGAATTTAGCCCGGCTTTGCGGGCTGTTCTCGTCCCTCCATGACCCGTTGGCATCCAGGCACCCAGACAGCAGCCGGCTGAGGCGTCGGGGCCGGGGCCGACTTCCCGCTGTCAGAAACCCTGCAGTGCCTATAGGACCTATATGACTCAGAAATCTGCAACCGTTTTTTATTTATTATTTCCCTTAAAATGTTGCTTAGGAACCTGCTACCCCTCTGTAGCCCGATTCCTGGGCAGCTCTGAAGGGTGGGGGTACAAGAACTGGGGGGTTTTATGGCTTTAGCAGGTGTTGGGCTGGATTAGGTTTTTTTAGGTAAATCCCAGTTGGGACCCTCCTGTTCATAGGGGCTTCTTAGCACCTTCGATCCTTGGCACGAGGGTCTTCTCCCACAAAGCCCCTGCAATCAGCACCAGGGACTGAGGTCAGGATGGTGACATGTCCCCACCCAGCTGGGAACCTCTTCCCCATCTTTTATCCTGTGGCTTGGCCCCGGCATCCTCATGATCCCAGCATCCTTGCAGCACCTGCATACTCCAGAGCTGCTCCCAAGGATGTATTAACCGTGGCTGGTGTGCATCTAACGGCTCTTACAGACCCGTGGGCTCCCCCAAGGGCTCTGCAGACTCGCTTCTACCTGCCACACGCAGCAGCACCCTCCCAGCCCCTCGGAGGAAACCTTGCACAAAAGAAACTCAGAACAAAATCCAGGAGCGGGGAAGTGGCAGGCGAGGGCCTGTGTCAGATCAGCCGGATCCCCAGGAGGAAATAATTGAAACAAGGCTGCGGCACGTGCCGGGAGATGGGATGTGTCGGGGAGACCGGTCCCTGGCAGCCCTCCGCGGGCGCTGCGGGCAGGAACCAGCCGCTCGCCGGCCTGACCCCACATGTCCAGGGCTGCCGGCCGAGAAGGCGAGGGTGGGAAGACATCAGAAAATGGCGTTTTGGTAGAAAAACCTCTCCGTGATTGAACTCCTGCAGGCTGCAGGAAAGGCGCTTTGCTTTCCGCAGGAGGTTCCCCTCGGTCCTGCCAAAGCCAGAGAGAAAATGATGCTGCAGGCATTTCCCAAGCACCTAGAGCCACTTCTCATCCTGCTCTGGAGTGCATCTTCTACCAGGGGCACAGAGGGCCTCCTAACCTTACAGATCTGCTCTAAGGCTCATCTGCCCACCCTTGCTTTGCAGGAGAGGAGCTGTAGAGCATGGGGGACAGGGAGCATCCTCTCCTCTGCGCTGGTACAGCGCCCAGTGCCAAGGGGGCTGCGGGTGAAACCTCAGCGCTGTGATAAACGCGTAAAACACATTTCAGCTATAAGGGGCCACTGGCGATACAAGGGGGCTACGGTGTGGGGCAAAATCATTTGTCTTTTCAGGAGAGTGAGTTCTTGTGCGGGTGCGGGTGCTTGGGGCTCGGAGAGGGAGAAGGCAGAAACTCACAGCGATGGGCTCATTAAAAAACACGCTGGGAAATGCTGGAGAAACAGGGTCTGGGGGAGGAGTGGCGCACCCCAAGCCCACTCCACCCTGGTGAGGACCCACGCCGAGGGCACAGGCACATCCCTCCTCCCAGGAGAGACTGCATATGACGTGTGCGGCCGTGGGACAACTTGCTTGTGCGTTTGGGTCTGCGCCTGGGCAGGCATAAGCGCGGCTTTGAATCTTCAAGTAAGCCCAAGCGGGCAGGACGCCTTCCTTTGCGGACGGTGCTGTGGCATGGGCGGCGTGGCGGAAGCCCCCGCGGTGTCCCTGGGGGGTGCAGCCCCTCCGGAGCAGGGTATCCTGCCCTCCCTCCCGCTCTTGGAGGGTGATGCCAGGAGGGTTTCTTGCAAAGACAAATTCACGGGACGGGTTTGTGTTCTCGCAAGCATGCCTTTGCCAGAGCGTTGATTGCTAGCAAAGTTTTGCAGCTTGGAAACTTGGAAAGGTCCGGCTATTTTCACTCTCTCTCTCCCAGGCTCTTTCATTCATGCTTCCTCTCTCTTTTCCCCAGTGCATTTCTCACTCACGCTCTCATTCATGCTTGCTCGCTCATTCTCATTTTCCTGGCTGTATTTTTAGCTTCCTCGCCGTTCGGAGGATGTGAACATTATCCCTGAGTCATGACTTTGTGAGGAAACAGGCAGCCAGGGCTCCCATTACAACCCGTGAGGGCTCTTATCAGCTGCAGCGCAGGCTTGCTGGGGAGGGGGCTTTATCTCTCCGGTCCTCTCCCCTTCCTTTTTCTCCAGCTGCTGCAGCCCCAGCTCCTCCGCCGAGGCCACGAGGCTCATCCCCCCCGGGCCGTGTCGTGATGCAGAGCCCAATGAGTTAAATGAAGATTGGCAGTCAGGAAATGGGAGTAAACCGTAAGGGCCAAAGAGCATCCTCGGTGCTGGGGTGGCTGCCGCAAGAATTACATCAAGCGAAAAGGTGTCTGGCAGGGCTTTGACACCAAATGCTGCTGGTGTTATTCCCAGCCCGTGCAAACAAACATGAGGTAATGGCACCTGGGGGCTTAGTCGTAAGCTTGCTCCGCGTTTGGAAAACACAGAGCCCCCCGAGTATTTCAATCTGGCTCACGATAAGGTTGAAGCAGCAGCAAAATGTTACACCAGCTCGGTTCCCACACGTGGATGAGCCGTTGAAATAAAAACTGTCCCGCGTTAGAAACGATCGGAGCCAATCCTTCATTTGGGCTTCGCTCCCAAATGCCAGTGACATACTGCACGCTACAGAACGGTGCAGCATCTTCCGGAGAGAATAAAAATCTAATACCATGAGGGAGGAGGCAGCCTACCCGGCCGCTGCCGGCACAGGCGGCGGCTGCCCGCGGGAGCGCACGCGTGACATTACAGATGATTGCCAAGTGACCCCCTGGGCGGATGCAGGAGGGAGGAGGATGCAGGGGAGGCAGCTTTCGGGGTATCTCGACGCAGCCTTGTGCATCACGACGCTGCCTTGCTAATCTCGCTGCTCTGTGCCTGTCGTGAGGCTCCGCTTCACCTTTTCGTGACATGCGGGCTGTTTTCGGGTCACTTCCTCTGACTTTCCTCTCTAACCTTTGTGTTATCTCCTTAATACTCTCTCTCCTCCCTTTTCCACCCATCTGCTTATTTTAGCTGCCTCTTCCTGCCTGCACATGTGGCTGCTGCCCTGCCCTGGGCCAGTCCCCTGCCGTGCCCCCTCTGTGGCAGACAAGGGGTCAATCCCCTGCCCTCGTCCCAAGGCAAGAGCGTTGCCCCATTTTCACACTTTCCAAACGATCCAGTTAAACCCCCATCCCACCATCCTGCTGCACACCCATCCTCCCCGAACATGGCTTCACCTCCCCATCCGCGCTCAGGAGCGGGACCTCCTGCCCCCTTTCCACGCACGCTGTAGGGCGCGGGGAGTCCCTGCAGCCTTTTGCTCCGATGGGGACTGGCTTTTTTTGGCTTTTTTCCCCAAAAAAACCCTGTCTGCAACGAGCTGCTTCTGCATCCCGGACACCGGCGCCCGCTCATGCATGCCACGCCGGCCCTCGAGCACCGCAAATTGATCCTTGCGGTCTTCTGTCCTCGTGCGGACCCCGCGGAGACGGTCCCACTCCTTCATCTCCTGCATCTGCAGGGATGCTGTGCCGGGAGCCAGGAGCCAAGTCCTGCTGCATCCCACCGCCGAGCCCGTTTGTGCGCTGCAGGAGGACCACGAAACGGATGCTATTACAAACCGTCAGAAGAGATGAAAGGCTGACACGGGGTCAAGAGCCAGCTCGAGAAATTCAAGGAAGAAAAATCCATTGGGGGCTACTAAAGAAACCACTTTTGGGTCAGGAAATCCCAGCGCTGCGGCTGTCGGTGCTCAGAGAGGATACTGGGGAAGGATCAGGCCCTTTTCTTCTCCTTCCCCTTCTGGCTCCCAGTATAAGCCAATTGTGGGGCCACTGGTTTGGCTTAATGCAACCGTTTCATCACACACCTCCGAGCTGGTGGCTCTCTTCCCTGGGACAGACACAGCCCCGAGGGGACGCTGGGGAAAAGGGGACCCGAGGCGGGAAGGGGGGACATTTTTCCATCTCAGGCCATGCTGAGATTCAACACAGCAGCAGCGGGGATGCTGATGGTGCAGGATATCTCCCAAGTCCCTTGGGCATATGTGGTAGGTAGGAGAGGACCAGCAGGAGCTTGGGGACCTTCGTGGTCATGTTTGTCCAAGAAATGAGGCCATTTGCAGTCCCAGAGTCAAAACACTCCAACAGTGGAAGCCAGGACTTCCTGGGCTGAGCCTTGTTGCTAAATAAAAGACAAAAGAAAGACTAATTAGATGGCATTAATTGTTGTTAAGAGGATTTTTGCTGGCGGCCAGCACTCCTCTTGGGAGGACACAGCCCTGGGCTTAGCCGGGACGGCTGCAATAACACTCATGAGCGGATCGGGATTATTTTAAGCATCCCCGCTCCCCCTTTTTCTCCCAGCCCCAGCGACTGCCAACCCTCCCATCCTCTCCTTCCCTTCTGGCCGTGCTCACACAGAGACCAGAAGTGCTTGGGGATGGGGAGGCGAGGACAACCAAAGCGGGGTGTAGCCTGCTCCGGGCTAACAGCGGATGGCAAATCCACGGGTGCTCCAAGCACTGCAGCCCTGGAAATCTCAGCTACCGTGTTTGGGAAGGGACGCAATGCAAGTTAGAACCCAAGAGCGTGTAAGTGATAGGAAAATACTTGAAGTGCATTCGGCGTTGAGGGGAACGCGAAGGCTTAGCCCTGTAGACGTTACAAGGATCCTCTGCCCCCGTCATTTACCTGTGCTCTGGCTTCTGTGTTTTCCCATTAGAGTTTATTAATTATGATGGCTATTATTTTGTTGTATGATGAACGCAGCCCTTTCGGCAGGCCTTGGGACACTGCCTAGAATTACAAGCAATTTAATAACAAGGAGCTGGATGCTGGGGCCCTGCTTTTACTCCTGCCTTATTGGTGAAAACCCCCGCTGGCTTTCATCAAGAGGAGAATCACAGCCCCCCCCTCCCCGCCCCAGCTTCATCTGAGTGCTTTACGGTGATCCTGCTCGGAAACGTTGTGGAGCTGCAAGGCTCGAGCAGGGAACAAGTGCTGCCGGGCCCGCTTGCCAAGCTGGAGAAGGGGATGCAAAGAGGGGATGCAGCCCTGGGGGAAGGAATACAGGGATTTGGGGCTAAGATTTTACCTTTCTCCAAATTATTTTTATTTTTCCCCCAGTCCTGCCCAGGAACCCCCGGTTCCCCCTCCCTCGACTCAGACCACTGTATTTCTCCCCCTGCGGAGCTCACGGTGCGGGTTAGGGCAGGGCAGCCCCACGGCACACGCGGTGACTAAGAGCTTTGGCAAACCACCTTGCGTGGGATGTAGNTCCCCCAGTCCTGCCCAGGAACCCCCGGTTCCCCCTCCCTCGACTCAGACCACTGTATTTCTCCCCCTGCGGAGCTCACGGTGCGGGTTAGGGCAGGGCAGCCCCACGGCACACGCGGTGACTAAGAGCTTTGGCAAACCACCTTGCATGGGATGTAGAGATGACCGCAGCCTTCACCCGAAGGAGAAAGGAGCACCCTTTTAGGGTCACCTTCCCACGTAAGACCCTCGCTGGGCTTTGGAGTGTCTCCACATCTTACAGGCGACGAGGTCTTCTCTTCCTCGATGCAGTTATTTGTAACGCTGAAGCCCATAGTTTGCTCACGCTCCAGGAGCCTGTAAGTTGTTTTTGCTTCTTCAAAGCCCCAAACCTTTGTAGTTCACCATTAAAAGCAATCTTTTTCTCTTTTTTTTCTTTTTTTTTGGCAGTTCACGGCCGTGGCGGGCAGCACCTTCCCAGAAAGCCGCATCTCCTGCAGCGAAGGCGCTGTGTTTTCGAGAGACGGTTTGCTATAAACACGAGGGATTGCATCTCTGCTTCGCCTCTCCCTTCTAGGGCGGCGAGCGCCTAAGAAAGCACAAGCACGCCTCCTGAAGGCAATCCTCACCCGGGGGTCCCTCTCCCCTCCGGCCCCACAAGCTCCCCGGGGGGGGAAAGCAAGGGGGCCCACAGCCCTCTGATAGACGCGAGTTCTCGTGCGCAATGAAATCCTTGCTTTGGCAAAAATCCCTGTGCTGTCGTGAGGTTTGGGCTCACGGGGATCAGGTCCGGAGCACCCCGGTGGGGTGTTATCCTGCTTTTCTGGGTTATTTCTGCCTCCAGTCGCCCCGGTTGCCACATCTGGAGAAGCTCACAGCCTTCAGGCTGTTTATCTTCGCCGCACATCTGTAGGGCAGGGAAGTGCTGTCACCCCCACCGTAGGAAAGGAGCGTATTTACTTTCAAAACGGTCAGGAGCTGAGCTATAGCGAGAGGTCAAGTGACTCGGCTCCAAAAACGGCAGCGCCAGTGCCGGCACCTCCATGGAGCAACGTCAGAGCATCGCGGTACGTCAAGGGATCCCACCCCACGGAGGGATTAACTCACTTTGTAAGGTCCACGCAGGGCATCCATTGAGAGAGGATGGGGACAACATGGTACACAAGTGGAAAGCCCCGCTTCCGATGCAATGCTCGTCCTCAGCACATTTCAGTGCTCCTTACTGAGGAGGAAGATTTTGTTATCCTCATTATACAGCTGGAAACCGAAGCGCGAGGAAAGAGAGGATTTGCCCACCATCGCTGAGCAGAAACCCATTCCTTGGCACAGCCGCTGCCGAGCCTCCCAGGCTCAGCACACCTACCCGGGCTCAGGGCAATGCTCTTCGAGTGCACCCACTTCAGCAAAAACACACATTGCTGATATTTATTTTGGTTGCATTAAAAGCACGGTTCCCATCTCAAAGCCAGAGCAAATAAAATCCTCGCTGGTGTTACAGTGAAGCCCTTCCATTCCTGCAGCTGAAAAATCGTAATGTGTTGGCCATCTTTCTTTCTTTTCTTTCTTTCTTTCTTTCTTTCTTTCTTTCTTTCTTTCTTTCTTTCTTTCTTTCTTTCCTTCTTTCTTTCTGCTTGGCTAATGAGAGAAAACGTTTTAACCAGTTTCACTTCCTTTTACTATCAGCAGCAAGCCAATGCCACTCATAAATTCCCATCTCTTAGCACGAGTGTTTGGGCTGCAACTTCACCATAATTTCAAATTAAGAAGAGGAGGAAATGTAGGGGCATTTCTCCGGTAATGAAGCAGCTTGTTTTTAAGGCTAAGGTGAAGCCAGACTCTTTAAGACTGTTTCTAAACTGTCAACTTCACTTAAAAGGCTACATGAAAAAGCATCTGAGCTGCAGCAAAAGCTGGGTGCGCTGCGGCTGCACCTCACCACTGCAGACTTGCACACGTTTCCTGGTACGTCCTATTATTTTTGAGTTGTTTTTTTACTTCAGGGCTAAACACGTGCATAGACCTTGCATTGTGCTTTTCTCTGAAGTGACACCCTCAGCTTGCCTGTATTTCTGGAATTGTTTTAACCCTGCAGCAAGCTGTGGCCTGAAAAGCATCGCTGAGAGCCGCCTGGCGCCGTCCGGCCAGCACTGCAAGCCCTGGGCTGGAGCCAGCAAACACTGAGAAGGGTCAGAGATGAGTGAGCCCCAGTGAAGTGTAGCGCAAACCCACCTTCCTCTAGACCGAGGTCACAAGATCTGGCAGGTGCAGACAGGCTCGTAGCTGAAGACAGGCTCCTTTTCCGTCCCCTCTTCTCCTTCGGGGAGGCAAAAGCCATAGGCAACACGCTCTTCTCTTGTCAGATCAGCTGGAAAACGCGCACGAGGGTTGTAAACTCATAAACTCGCCCTTGGTCCCCCTTCTTTTCCGTTCACCTTTGTAAGATCTGGAGCACAACGTCGCTGTTAACAGATCTGGATTGTGTGTTTCATCTCAGTTTTGCACCCAGTGGATTCATTCACTGCCGGCTTTTCTGGCTCGCTTTCCACATTCATCTCCCAAGCGCTGAAAAGAGGAGATGGAGCCAAAAACGTATTCTCTGAGCTCCACTTGTTTTGGCCACTCTGCTTGCAGGGCCAGGGAGTTTGCATCAGCTTTCCCTGCCACCGTAATTACTGTGAGATGAGGTCACTTGGGAGGAGAGGCCAAAAAAGGCCCCCCCTCCAACGGTGAAGAATTGGGAAAGGGGTGAATGGTGGAGAAGATGCATTTACAATCATGGCTTGAGTGCCCAACCACCCCTGGGAGCCGAAAGCCACGATCGTTTGGAGGTTTTTTGGTGGGTAGCGTGAAATGAGCTTTGGCAGAGGCTCAGCCTGCTTCCAGCTCAAACCACCTCCACCACCATCTGGGCTAAGGAGGCAGGTGTGGGGCAACGAAAGCCACGGGGAGGGGGGTCCCGGTGGGTGAGACGAAGCCTCCCCGTGTGATGACATACCCGACTGCACGCCGCGGGCGCCGGCCTGCACGCGCAGGGAAACCTAGCTCGCGCTGACTCATTCCTGAACTCCGAACCTGCCTGTCTACCCTCCTTTTTCTGATCAATGAAGCCTTGATTGACTTCTTATCTTACTGCATCAGACTGAGCAGCCACATCTCTCGTTTTCTCCTGGGAAAGAGGGCCCCTCGAGCGGGAGGTTGCTTCGTGGCAAGACAGTAAGAGCAAAGGAGCCAAGCCCGACTCAAGCCAACACTTGAGACGATGCCCAAAATCCTCCCCAGGCCCTCCTTCACTCTCCACGGGGTTATTCCATAGCAGCAGAGCTGAGTGACCAAACTCAGCAGCCTGGGCCAGCCACACCAGAGCATTTCTTCATGCTGGCATCTCTGCGTGGTACGTAGTCCCTCCAGCAGCAGTTATCTCCCTAGCTTCTAGGGATGCAACCCAAACCCTACGGTGTCCTGCCTGCCTCCCAGGCCTCCATCCGGCCCTCTGAGCTCTTCTCCCCACGTGAAGTCCAGAGAAGAGATAATTTACTGGGAAATGGCATTGCTTCAGGTACCAGTGAACATAAATCTGTAGGTACTGGTAGCTTTCCAAGCAGTTCAGAGGCTTTCCCATACCCTGGGGCGCTTTTGTTTTAAAGACACACGAAGAGTCCCATACTTTGGCTGCAGATCTGAACTTTCATAGATCTTAAAGCCAGAAAGGACCATAGATTATCCAGGCTGACTTCCTGTCTAACGCAGGCCATATGAGTCCATCCCCTTGTTCCTACAGCGAGCCCAATAATTTCTGTTTGGCTATACATCTCTTCCAAAAAGGCATCCGGTCCTGATTTAAAGACTTCAAGACATGGAGAATCCATCACTTCCCATGGCAGCTTGTGCCAGTGGTTATTTCTAATAAAGGAGGAAGCTATTTAGAGCTGGGCGTACATGTCGGAAGCCTCTCTGGGTAAAGAAACGCTTGCAAACTGTCTCACCAGTCAAATAAAAGCACAAACCAGTCACTGAAGAGGGATTTTGCCCCGAGAAGTGTGCCTATACTTTTCCACTGTTGCAGTTGATCTATCTTAAGTTGGACTTTTCTCTGCAAGTGTCATTTCCATAGCCCGTCACGGCTGTAAAAACTTCACATCAGCAAGTCTGCACATTAATTATAAGTTGGTCGTCTTCCTCACAAGCGACCCAGGACATTTTGCAAACGCACACATGTCCTCCCTGGGAGCATGTAGTCCCCCTGGTCCTTCCAGCCTCCACGGGCTGTGAGACAAGCAGATGCTCTGCAGAAAACACCTCCGTGGCTCCACTGATCTCCATGACACCTTCCCCTCCCTCCCCCTCTAAGCTAAGGCACGAAGCCGTGGGGAGCAGGGAAGAGATCGCTGCTCGCGGCACTGCCAGGTTACTGGGACAGCTATACGGGCACCTGGGCCTACGTCATCCTTTCCGGGTTTTTTGAGTTCACGTCTCCGCGTGCCTGAGTGAGGTGTCCCTTGGCCACAGGCCAGCTGGCCGAGCCTCAGCGCGGATGGGGCAGTCAACACGGGTAAGCGGGAGGAAGTATTTGGGAGAGCTGGTGACAAGCAGGACTGTGCCTTGGAGGTAGGACATATGTCCGCTCACTGGGACTCATCCTTAATCCTGAAATCCCATCATAGCTGACAGAACACTTGTTCTTGGGCAGACTCGGATGACTGAGTCGTGCTCCTGCTGACACCCAAAAGTCTCTTGCTATGGACAAAAATTGAGAGGTCTCTCCCTGTTTCTCTCCCAGTGCCATCAGATTGCACAGGAGTGTGCAAAGCCAGATGTTCTTGTAACCCGCTTTTACTGAGTTATTTATACCCATGTAATATTTGACATTTCCTGTTCCATTAGAGGGCTCCAGGTCCCCAAGACACTTTCAAAGCAGTAAAGCAGCGATGGCCATAGGAGCTCGTGGAGCATCTCAGGCAGTGTCTCCACACAAGGAGCGGCGTGTGCGGAAAAGCCGAGCTGGGAGAGCAGCGCAGCAGCGGGAGGAGGGGTGGGAGCTGCTCTGCAGTATCTTGACAATTTAATGCACTGAGATAAAAATTTGTGCTTCTCTAGGACGGCTGTCCAGGCTCCTAGTGAAGAGATTTGGCACTCGCTGAGCACCTATATGAATCAACCTTAAACTGCGTCTCTGAGAAGTCACTTGTTCATATGGTTTGAATAACCCTTCCTTTGCCGGACGAGGATCCCCAGCATTGCAACTGAGCTCACCTGATGGTCCATCTGGCAAAAAGAGTCAGGCCAGATCTCAGCCAGACCCACAGATATTTTTCACCCCTACAATACAGCTAGCGCTGCTGCCCAGTGCGGCCATAACTGCCATCAGATCCTAGGTCTCTTAGATCTTCCAAAATCAGACGAGAGAGATTGCCAGGATGAGGGGAAACGTCTCATGTGGTCTCCGTTCCCCCGCTGACTGACACAGACTCCCAGCCCAGATACCACAGGGAGGGCAAAATATGGCACGGAGGAAGAATCGGGATCAAAATGCATCTGGGAAGTTTGCTGTTTGGAAGACCACATCCTACGAAAGGCTCGCGCAGCCGGGCCAGGGCTGCTGCGGAGACAGCGTGGTGGGAGGAGGAGGACTTCCACATCCCCGCTTGGCAGCCTCGTAGCTTCTCCTCGAACGAATGCGCCCAATTTC
The DNA here is from genome assembly GCA_013398225.1 of Steatornis caripensis. NCBI lineage: Eukaryota > Metazoa > Chordata > Aves > Caprimulgiformes > Steatornithidae > Steatornis > Steatornis caripensis. The sequence continues at coordinate 150,871 of VZSC01019234.1, read as the reverse complement.
TCTCTCCGCTCATCAGAATTTCCTCCTCAGCCAACCGGATCCGAAATAGCAAGGCGTTTCAAAGGGCAGGCTTGGGCTCGCTGTAAATGCTGTTTTTCCAAGCTGCCACAAGGTGCCAGCATTTCAGAGCGTTACGGTGCTGGGAGCCAGGACCTGCGGCATGAGGTCGTCTGCTCCACCGGCTCCCTTCCAGCCCTGCCCAGGCTCTCGTGGAGCCCTTCTAACCTCCCCATGGGTTGTGTTTGTTAGAGGGCAAAGGTGGCCAAGGTGGAAGGAAGCGTCGTCACAGGGAGGTGCAAACCGTCGCTGTCTAGGCTGCGGGCAACGGTTGGTTCACCGGCTCTGGGACGGCATTGTGGTGATCAGCCCGTCGCTACCCTGTCATGAGGCACATCCTGGCGTTCACTGACGCAAGAAAGGGCACCTTGCGCCTGTGAGGACCACGGCTTCTCTGGCTGGGCTGAGGGCTGCCTCTTTCCATGCTCTAAGGACACATCATCCTTGCCCAGGACTGTGCAACTGCTGCTGCTGGACATCTTCGTCAGCACCTGCAGGCACTTTGCAGCAGGACATTTCCCTCTCGCATCCCCAGACTGAGAGAGAGAAAGACGAGGCGGTTCTCCATTTTCTTGTATCAGTTGTCGGTGCCGCCGGGGGACGTTCCCCAGGCCAGCCCTGGGGAGCTCGCAGCTCTCTTTCAGTTCTGTGCGTGCTCCGTCTGACTAACTGCCCTCCACCCTCTGCCCTCTGTCAGGTCCCAGCATGAGAAGAAGGGCTCTGTGGACCCAGTGCTCCTTCAGGAGTCACTGCCCTGGGGCCTCTTTGATGTTCCCTAAACCTTAGGTGATAGTGCCACCGAGAAGGAGCAGTTGGTGGGGCTTTTCCAACCCATTTGAGGTTTTTTCCCTCTTGTGGAAAGACATACAAGAAATATAGCTTCTCCATCATGCTGATAACCTTCTGACCCTCTGCTAGCTTGCTGGCAGTCCCCGGCAAGCCTTTGGTAATTCCTCTAATCCTCGATACATCCCGATCCCCAGATAGGCACTGACGTAGTCCATCCCTTCTGCGACACCCGGGAGACGGGATGCAGCAACCTGCCGCCGCAGCTGAAACCCTCAGTGGCTCCGCGCTTCTTCTGTAACTCCTTAAAAGCACCATCCGCGGTGGCCGACGAGCCGCAAGGCATGCCTCAAAAGCTCTCTCTGAAACGAGATCTAGCAGTCCTGATTCACAGCCTCCCCTTCTCTGACCACTCCTCTGGAGACGGGGAGATGGGAGGATTAGCATATTTGTCTCTGTGGAAATGTATGTCTTTCCCTCCTGGCTCGTTTCACGCATCTTCTTTCCCACGCGGAGAGAAGAAGAAGATAGTTGAAGTTGATGGGTTGATGGTAAAAACACAAATCCCCTTTTGGTTTCAGGTAAGACAGAGCAGCCAGCTGGTTTGGAGCTTTATTACTACGACCACAACACGGGAAGACAATTTTGCTTGGGAATATGCCCTCGCAATCACGAAATTCCTCACCTCGCTGCAGCAAATCTTTACCGATGTCAGCAGAGCAACCTCAATTTTCACAACCCGAAGCCCAGGCCCAAGACTTCTGCAGCTCGAAACAATTTTTATGCTTTCCAGTCTTCAAGCGTTCTGCTTTCTGCAGCTCCGCAGAGGTGTTGGGATAAATTTCCTGTTTCACTTCTGGAGCAGCGAGCCGCAGCTTTAACGGTGAATATTTAGCGAGACAGACCCTACTTCCAGACAATACTGTCTCCATAAAAGAGAGCTGTGAAAACGGCGCTGTAGAGTAATTACTTTCCTGCTCACCGCAGGCCGGCAGTTCAAAACCACAGCTGGAGAGCTGACCGTGTGTGCTCTCTTGCGACAGACGGGGGATGCTCATAAACGGAGCTCGTCCAGAACGCGCGCACGCCTTTTTTCCCCGCACGCATATAAAATGGACTTCTCAGCTCAAAAGTGGAAAAACAAATGCTTTACCTTACGCCTCCGATTTATTTTCGTTAAGGAACGGATCGTCTCTTTTCTTTAAATAACTAAAAGATTTCGATTTGTAGTTTCCTAATAATATTTCCGTTCTACAATTGAGGCAAGCCTGTGAAATTTTTTCACTTAGAAAATAAAATAGTACTTTATCATTACTTTTCCTGAGGGAAAACTTCCAGCCAGGACTTTATACGTGACTTACTTACTACCTGGCACTTAAAGCGTGTCAGAGGCACTTCCCCCAGGTCACGAAGCAGAGCCCTACGGAAGCCAAACCTCAGACCTAGCCCCATTGATTACTCATCTCCTTCTGTACCACGCCTCGAAACTAGGCTTCCTGGCACTGGGAAGTACCGGAGGTCGCCCAGTTATACTGGGACCATGGCAGGAGAGCCAGGGGATGGCCTGCCGCCAGCCACTCTCATGCCGCAGGGTGCCACCGGGCACCAGCAGAGCAGCAGCAAAGATGCTGAAACATCTGGGTCACACGCGGCAAAAGATGGGACAGAGACGCTCCTGCTCCTTTCTCCGCTGCTATGTCACTAACATAATGCAGAAGAGCCTAAAAAATAAACATGCTGTCACCAGATGTTTAGAACATCTGTTCAGACCAATAAAGCAAAAACAACAACAAACAACTGGGGGGAAAAAAAAGGGAAAGAAGGCGTTGTCCCGAAGCCGGCAGGTTGCAGCTTTCGTTTTGACGTGACACGATGGGACTTCCCGCGAAAGCCTCACGGCACGTCGACAGCACAGGTGTGAGCAACATCCCTGCTCCCAGGGGAAAGCACTCACACCCCAGGGCACCAAGCCATGACAGCCGAGGGGGTTTGGGCGCTCGCCTCCCGAGGGCAAGCCCACGGAGAACTGCAGCCCTCCTGCCGCATGGGTGTCTCTGACGGACATTTATGGCCTGTTTCATCTGCACATGACATAATCTTTACTGCATTTATAGCATCCCTGGGTGGTAAGGAAGTGTTCTCATCCCCCTTCTGCAAACTCGCCCCGAAGTGCATCGTGACGGCCTCTGGTCAGGCCTCCGCAGCTCCACGGAGATGAAATTCGGGAAGTCAACAGGAGCAAGGCGCCACAGCACTTCCGTGGCTCCCGGCTCAGCACCTTGCCCAAGATCACCCACCAAGAGCACACGGGAAAGGAAACCCAAGTCTCTCAAGCCAAGACAGGAGTCCTTGCTCAGATGATCTTTGCTCGCTGGTCTGAGTGTCAGTCGATGTCGTGGGGTGTCCTTGCATCTGCAGACAGCCCAGCCCGGAAACGCTGCCGCGTTAGCATGCTGAAAAAGGACAAGCGCCCATTTCGGAGGGCAAGAGGTCACGTCCCCCCCCCCTGCAGAAAGGGAAGCTTGTTGGGTTACACCAGTGCCCTCAGGCTGGTGCAATCCCGCATGGGGACATCCTGCTCTGGTTTTCTGCTCTGGTTAACCTCAGCTGTACCGAAGCGGGCCCAGTTCTCAGCTTACACCCGGTGCTCTAGCCCACCTTCTGCATTGCTTTAATGTTCAGACAGTGAGTTGTCCAGGTGTAAGCCCATGCAAAACCACCCATCTTTTCCCTAGGCTGACTTTGCAAGTCAATGACAGGTCCAAGGACATCAGACCCCAATCTGACCCATGCCTCCAAGTGCTCACAGCAGCACCAGCCACCCGATGGGCCTGACTCTGCGTACAATTTTCATGTCGGGGCATGTGGTTGCTTAAAAAAAGCCCAGTGATCGCAGCTGAAAGGTTGTGACTGAGTCTGGATCACCTTGCGTGACATTTGTACCTTGGCTGAGCTTTCAGATCTGCTCATCTGAGCACCGCGCGGCAGTGCTGCAGGCAGACAGCGGGACATTTTGTCTTGCTCGGTCTTAAGCCTTACTGCAGCGGAGAGTTGAACCCAATCCTGCAGCCCTGCTCAAAGTGACCACCCCTGCCGCACCCCACCGAGAGCGTGGCCCCCATCCCTCTCCCCCTGGCTGGGGCCAGGGATCCCCAGGAGCGAAGCCAGCGGACAGCGTGCCACAAGAGGGCACTTCCACCGCCCAGACACCGCTGCGGTAGGGTTTACACATGTAAATACGTACATGTATATATATATTAAAAGCCCGAAGCCAGGATAAATGAATCATTTGGCAGACGTGGAGCTCTGGTTTGGTGACAGGCGCACTGGCTTGCAAGCAGGTCCCCCAGCGAGACCAGGAACTGGCGGTGTGAAGAAAAACACCTCTGATGGTGGCCGGCTGTTGGATGGAGAAGCCGGTGGGTCTTGGGTGGCACGTCCCAGCAGCTGGGAGCCAGCGAGCGCGACGGGCTGCAGCAGTGACCTCAGTAGGCAATAGAAAGGCAATAGCAGTACTGCTTCCAAGTTAAATAAAGACAGATATTCCACTTGGTGCCTTTCAGCCACCCTTTCCGGAGCCTGCCTGTGCTCAGTCATTTAAAATAGACCCAGGCAGAAACGCAGAGAGATTTCTCGACACCGGCAAACCTGGTTTGCTTGCCACTCTGCCCATGTTTGAGATCTACCCTCTGCATCATTTAATTCCCCCGGAGCAAGGGGTTCAATAAAATAAATGAGGAAAATAAGAGCTCTGAAGCTCAGGGAGCAGAAACTGGCTTCTTTGCACAGATAACATTTCTTTCTCTGGGTGGTGCTGTGCTGTCTCCAGCCAGCATGGGAAGCCTTGGGATCCTTCTCCCTGCCTGCCAAGGTTGCTTGCCTCCAACCGGGTCCATCTCGCGTTGCCCAGCCATGCGGAAAACACCATGATCTATATCTTCCCTTGGCAATTTTGAGATGCATCAGGGCAGCGAATAATCTCGGGCCTTGAAAACTGGAAATCTCTCTGTGCCTTGTGAAACTACCAGGAGCGAAAGAAGGATTTTGGCTAAAGCAGAGAAGAGCGAGGTCTTGGCCTCAGCAAAAACGTTTGCCGGTGTTTCCACGTGCCACCGAGCGCAGCGCCTTTCTCTAGGTGACACAGTATTTTCTTTAATACGAATTAAAATACAACTAATTACAGAGGAACTGGCTGTGCCCTTGTGCAGGGGCAGGACCATCCGTGGAGCTGGGATGATCACCGTGACCTTGGCAGGTGATCTGAACTGAGCAGATAAAAAGCGCGTGCGCCTGGAGGGGAAACTTAAAAGAACTGTGATACTGGTTACACTCGTACACTGGGAAATCTGGGATTTTGAAATATTTCAAGTAGCTCCAGGTTTGGGGGGAGGGAACCTTTTTTTTCGTAGGTATTGCTGCTTCAGGTGCTGCAATCATTCGAGCCTGCTCAGCGGGAAGCTACGGCCATTTTCCTGATGCAGACGGGAAACGAGGCCATCCAGGCTCCGCAAGCTTGTGGGGTAGCCAAAATTACTGCTTTCCAAATCGGCCAACAATTACGACACCCAGCACAAGGGACTTTTTATTTTCAGGACCCGCTTCACGGGCAAACATACCACTCGTGGCACGCGAGTCACTTCACAGTGGTCCACCCACAGCAGGTGGTGGCACCCGCTCGTGACTCAGCTTGCGACCAGACTCTCACGGGACCCCCAGAGTAAACGGTCTGGCTGTTACATTCGTAGTATGTTAAGTAATAGGAATAATTCACCCTCCCCTAGCTACTCGGCTTGTGACATGGCCGTCTGCCCAGAGACAACGTTTCTGCTGGGTGAGGAGGTGTTTTGGATGGCGAGCTTTCTGGGCTAAGGCTCGTCTTTCTTAGGTGTTCAGGAGACACACGGAGCATGCTGGAAACTTTAATAAGCGCTGCAGTAAATCCTCAGAGGATCTGATTTTATTCCAGGATGAAATCTGGGGCACGGCTTTGGAGAGGAATGGAAAGAATTCCCTCCTCGGAGGCAAAGCTACAGCGTTTCGCTGTGTCACCCTCTCCTGAGGCAAAACAGCAGCTTTCCGCTTGCTGGAGAGGTACGGGGTGGAAGGCACGAGGGCAATGGTTTCCCTCGTAGACCCGTTAATCTGCACGCATGCTGGAGAGGGACGATCGCCGCCTTGTTTTACAGGCTGCTCGTGTGAAATTTTGTGCTGGTGAATGTAAATCTCCACCCTGGGTGACATAACGGCTGTCTCTATAATTACCAGGCAGATATAGCCCGGGCAGGAAGCCTATACGCTCCGCTCAGCCCCGCCTGCAGCTCAGCTGCAGCCTGCACAGCTCGGCCTCGGGATTGTGGCGATCCTCATCCTTCATCCCGCTCGCCAAGTGCACGGATACTAAAGGTGCGCTAGGGACAAGCCTACGTTTGGCAAACCATTTTATTTACAGTAGCACTGCAAGCACCTTTTAGCTTTCAGACAAAACCAGACAACGCTTCCCATTGCCTGACGGCTCGTTGTGTCTTGGTCCCGTCGAAGCCAACAGAGAGAGTTGAAGTCAACCACGGTGAGCGCAGGACGAGGAACGGGCAGCGACGTCCCCCAGGACAGGCAACGCCACCAAGCAGTGAGAAAATGCGCTTTCTGATTCATCGGTGGTTTTGAAGCTTTGACTACTCCAGCTAAAATATGTTTAAAAAAAAAAAAAAGAAAGAAAAAAGAAAGGGGGGAAGGAATCATGAAAATTGGAATATTTATTTTTGAAAGAATCGAGACACCTAAATACTGAGCTTTTGTGCTATTTGAGATAGAATCAAAGGGCTCTTTCTAAGCAAATATTTCTCAGGGTGGAAAAAAAATATACGTACTTGACACCTACCAAAACAGGGCGCTTCGAATTTGAAAACACTCGGAAGAAAGTCTGAGTTCAGGAGACATTTGTGAAGCATTTCGGTGCTGCGGAACCCGCACAGCGGGGAGGGTTAGCCGGGCTCCTAACGAAAGGAAGCTTGAGCAATCTCGCCGCTCGCCCATCTGCTTCAACTCCCCTCTCCTCTCTGCCTCCTCGAACAATTCCAAAGGCTAGGTGTTCCAAGCATAATTAAATTTCTACAGATTTTGGAAAAATCGGCAGCTGGGTGGAGGGGAGAGACCCAGATTAGCCTCCCACCAAGGAGGAGGCGGACGAGGCCCTGGCGTTACGCCTTCCGCTCGGCGACTAGCACTAATCAGCACCAGGCCAGCCCTGGCCTAATCTTCGCCTGTCGGAGAGGAGTGATGAGTTAGGGGACAAGGAACGCGAGCCCGCAGGAAACTAGGCTTTATTAATTTTGCCGTCCGCAGAACATCTTGTAACGGAGAAATTAAGACAAGAATAGCAATCCCCACGCAACGCTGTTGCGTCCTTCCCCGGGACACTCCTTGCACCCTCTGCTAAAGCACTTGCCGCTGGGTGCCGGGGCAGACGAGGACTGGGGCGAGGATGCAGCCACGCGCTGGACTCCCCCGCTGAGGCGGGTGCCTTTTTGGTGCTCTCTGCAGGGCTGGCGCCCTCCCGCTCCCGCGTCCTGGTGATGCATGCCCGCTTACGTTCTGCTCTTCTGTTTCTGTTTATTCGTCCTGGATTGTGTCATTGTCTTAACCAGAATCTTGGAAAGCTTGCTGGCTTGTGTTGCCTTGCGTCTGGCGGCTAGCTAATGATGACAGTAGCAAACAAAGCCCAAATGTTTTAAAATAGGCCTGATGAAAGTTCATTTTTATGAGGAGGGTGATGGGATGGGAAATGGGAAACGTGCCTGACTCCCTGTCTCCTCCCAAGCTGATGAGGAGCAGTCCCCAGGGCTCTTCGGACAGGGTGCTGTCACCAGGGCTCTTCAGACAAGTGGAGACGCCCGACGGTGTCTCGAAAGTCCTGACGAACAGGCGTGGGGAAACTGAGGCACGGGGTCAGTTGGTGTGCCCGTAGCAGAGCTAAATATCCCGATTCCCAGGAAACGTCTGCCTTATGCAGGGAGGGGAACCAGCCGAGGAAATGTGGCTCTGAGGACAAAGAATCTTCTTCCAGAAAGCTTAGGTCTTGGCTCTACTGAAGACAGCTCCTCCTGCCATTCCTCCTGGAGGGATTACGCTTGCGAGAATTGGCCAGTGAAAAATGGATTCTGGCTTAAATGAAGCGATCTTATCTTTGGCCTCTTTTCCTCCTCCTGAGGGGAAAAATGAATGGCCGTAGCTGCCTGGCCTAGCTTCTATTTCCCTGGGTGGTTACGGGTGGTTGGGCTCTATGAATCAAAGTGTCGCAGCAGGAGCCAGGAAATGGGCGAGGATGGAGAACAGGAGCTGAAATCACTCTACCACGAAGGGTTCAGGCGAGGGAAAGCCCAAAAGGACCTTACCTGACTTCAGCTGGGGACTCAGGGCTGGTATTTCAGCAGCTCCCCAGGCCCTCGGATTTCCACCTCAGATTTTTTGAGGCCATTACTCGAGGGCTCAGCCACAAAATCTGGGGGCTCGCAGCTGCCATCTGCTTTTATTGCCCTTCTACTTCAGTGGCAATGCGTAAACACGAGCAAGACGAAGGACTTTGCTGAGGGAGGTCAGAGACAGAGCTGTGGGGAGGTGAGAAGACGTGATGGAGCAGAGAATCCACACGGATTGAGACGGCTCTTCCTTCCCGAAATAAACTCATCTGATATTTCAGCCACTCCCCACATGTGAGACCTGCGCGCAGTTTCTCTGGGAAAGGACTGATGGAGGGAGGCTCTGCTGGTTTGCTCCGTCCTTTCCCAGCAAAAGGCCATGCTTGACACAAGCCAGCTCTCGGCCCTTAGCATCCCTTGCTATCTTCAATATTACACAGCCCTTGTTGCCATAGCATCTGAGCATAGTTATCTCCACAATGACTTTGTGTAATGGAGCCATGCTATTATCTCTATTTTGCAGACGGCGAACCAAAACACAGAAAAAATGAAGGACAGGTCTGCAAAGTAGGCTCTTAAAACTGTGTGTGACAAAGCACGTTACTACTTCGTTCCCACTGCTGTTTCCCAGGGCCAGAGAGTTTTGTAGGTCCCGCTAGGACCCGTTTACATCTATAGGTACAGACATGCTTTTTGCAGTTGCAAGTCAAGCAGCTGCCTCCATGGAGCACTTGGTCACGAGCCAAATCAGTGGCTCATCCTCCTCTTTCAGCTCCTGGATCTTCATCAGAGCTTCCCCGATCCCAGGAAATGAATCGAGTTTTCCACATGAGGTATGCCTGGTCCATTGATAAAGAAGGCACCAATGGCCAGTACGTCTTCTTTGCTTTCTTACCCCTCATAATTTCTCCCTGTTTCTGGTTGTTTCCAATCCGTCTTTTCCCAAAGATGGTTCTTGAGTGGTAGCTGGTTATAAAAATGTGGGTGCTTCCTGCACACGCACTTTAAAGCTGCCCGGACCCTAAGTGTGTACAGAGAGGAGGATTAGCCCACCAAATTTCCCTGCGCTGGTTGTACCCCTGCGGTATCCCAGCTTCTCAAGGAATGCGTACCAAGGACTCCGAATTTATCGCAAAAGGAGGTCTGAGTCTTGCACCCAGTGGAGTCGACGGCGGGTTTTATTGGCTTCAGCACCATCAGGAGATCAATTCACGAATTTGCACAGTGCTTTCCATGCAGGGATCACAAACTCTCTTTATCATTCCCTTCAGACCCGGGCTGCCTCAGGCCCTGAGTCATTATCTGATCCATGGAAGCTGGGATCTCTTGGTACCTCAAAGATCAAAAGGAAATTTTGCATGGTTCAGAGAGAAGCGTTCTGCAGCTGCTGGACATGCTTCCTTTGAGCAGGTTTCCCTTCCTGTAGGGGTCGGTGGGAGCTTTGCCACTGTGATCAAAATCTGTGCTAGAAAGCTTTGCTGCGTTGACTGCAGTGATACAGCTAAAGGGACCATCCCTGCCTTGTACAGAAACAGTTGTCTAAAAGCGTTTACGGCCACGTAGCTCCAGAGTTTTCCATCACCCTGAGCATTTTACCGGCACGGGAGTATTCACGCACTCCACAACAACCCTAGCACCGACGGAGCAGCTCCGGCTATGCGTTGTAGCCGTGCGATAAAACCACCACATGAGCAAAGTCAGCTGCATCTGTAAAAGTACTTTTTTTTGTCGCTGTAACCGCCCCGGCACCGTAATGCTGCCTGCAGAGCACTGTCAGGCAGGAATCACGCTGCTTCACAGGCACCAACAGAGCTGTGCTACCACAGCCTGCAGTTAGACCTGACCTCCTCTTGATCTGGGAAGTGAAATAAGTTAGTTCTGCTGATGTGAGCAGTAGCTCATGTGGACAAGCAACAATATGTCATCCAGTGCTGCTGGGACATGGAATATATAGCACTTTTCATGCACGCAGGAGAGGGGAGATGGAGATTTCCCACCGTTCTGCTGTTCCAGTTTGAGCACTGGGCATAAGCGTGTTTATACTGGGATTTTTTAAACCCGCTTAGTGATTAAGTCACACCGTTGGCACGGTAGCTCGGCAGAACTTCCCTCATGTGGACGCAGCCTGAAGCCCTTCCCCATGGCTTGAGCAACTTCCCAGTGGATGTCACTCCAGCAACACTTGGCCTCGGAGTGGCGGGAGGGAGACGGCCATCCAAAGGCTCCACTGCGGAAACGCCACCTCCCCTTTGGGAACAGTCTGATGTTTAGGAGCGGGGCAGGATAACAGGAGCGCGGGGTTTACAAGTGCCTGTCGCACCGGGACCTTCACTGAACTTCCTCCATCCATCTCCATCAATCCTCCCTTTCGTACGACCCAATTTGGTCTCTAAAACAGCTCCCTTCCTCTTTTTCCTCCCCTCTCTCACTACCCCCCAGCACACACATGCACATTTCCTTTTCCTTAAGCAAACAATTTTCAGATTGAAAAGCGAATTCTCGGTGCAGGCTGGAAAAAGACAATGTGGCCTCGCTCCTTATCTCCTGCTATCTGCTGCTGCTTGTACTCACAACAAGCTGTGAGCCTAGATTGGGTTTACAGTAGATTTCAAGTGTTTATGAGCCACAGGAGGGAGAGAGAGGAGGGGAAATCTGGTCGGTGAGATAAGTCCAGGAAATAGGGCTAGTGACTGGAGCAGAGTCAACAAGCTGAGCGAGCAACCGGACACCTCTAAAGACCCAAGGATGTGTGACTCAGTGTCACGACTTCAGTTCCCCCAGCAAACAGGAGTGCTTAGAGGGGATCCACTTGTAATTGTTC
>VZSC01019234.1:96083-114301 GCA_013398225.1 Steatornis caripensis | reverse complement strand
TTTTTTTTTTTTGGTCTTTTTTTTTTTCTGCTGACCTGGGGAGAAAGAAGCTGCAAACTGGCAGGAACTGAAACTTTCTCCCTTAGACTGCAGCTTGTGACAAGTGCGCTGTTTGGAAGGGTCTCAAAAGATGGGGGAGGGAAGGAGATGGGCAGGAAGAGAAAATGGAAAGAAAGAGGGAATGAGGGGGTGAATGTCGGAAAGGAAGGCGGGAACGCTGAAAGCACAAAATTTGGGAGACACGGCAGGAATAAGACATGTTTCCCCCCCTACCTCCTCAGATCTGTAGCAGAAGTAACGCGGGCCTCAGTCAGCACACGCTCAGTGCACCACAACCTTCTTTGATTTGCGGAGCCCTAAGTATTGTGCAGTGAAAGTGCAGAAACCTCCCTATCTGTATGTTTGCTGCGGTGCACACATGGGCTTGCTTCTCTGCACAGGCCACGAGCCCCCCACCCCAGCACCATCCTCTGAAAGGTGCTGAAGCATTCCCATGACCCACGTAGCTCACGGTGCCTACAGGGAGCTCCTCCTCTCCCCAGTCACCCCGTGTTGCAAAGTATTATTGCTAACCACCCCCCGCGTGTCCCCCCCCCGCCCCGGGGTTTGGAGATGAGGAACTGCGACACTTAGCATCTAGGCCTGCAGTCACGTTGGGGAGGCTGTGGCGAAAGGAAGAACTCGGCCGCGTCCCAGGTCACTGCCCCGGCTCCCGGATCTGCCCGCTGAATGCTCTGCAGCCTTTGCTTGTATTGTCTTGCTTCGTTCGTAGCCCAGAAATAATGCAGCTTTTTAAGCGAAGAGAGATGGGATCCAGACACACGAAATCTCCTCTTGCGTTCATTTACTGAGCAATTCCAGGACAATCAGCAGGCTGCTGCAGGTCCCCGTGTCCTGTTTGCCTCCTCCTAGAATTTACCCCTTTTCTGTACCATGCGTTTAGATCGGTGCTCCTGTAGTGCCCCCAGGATTATCTGAGATTTCTTGCTGATTTTCCTCCCAGGGAGAAAAAGAGTGAGTTTCCAAGGAATATCAGACCCACGTGTTGACAGATTTGCTGCAGTTCACCACTGAAAGGAAGGGGTTAGGCCGCCTTGCCTAACTTGTCTCAGGTGAAGGGCAACGCTAGAGGATGTGGCTTGAGATGCTCAAATGTTTTAAATGTGCTGAGCTCTACATACAACCTGTGCTTCAGGGCAGATTTTCTAAATTCTGGGACATGGTAAAGCAAACTTGCACTGTATCCAGAGGAAAGCGATTTAAAAGCAATCCTGTCCTTAGGTCTGCTCTCCTGTAGGTTTTATGCATTGATTTCTCTCAAAGCTGTGCGCTTAGGCTGGAAAATAGTAAGGCAGAATAAGGAAGAGAGACTAGGGAGCAAGAGAAACACAAAAAAAGGCTCTTTCATCATCTAGAGTGAGGACACGGTGAGTGACCAGATGAAATCTGCGTACCGGCGTGGTGAAGGAGCGCTTCCCTCTGTAAACTCAGAAACACACCTGTGTGCGTAGAAGATAAGTGCTGTGCAGCGCCGAACAGATCTATGGGAGAGGGCTATGCATTCGGGCTGATTGTCTTCTTGAGCAATTTAAACAATGCAAGGGACTGGCTTTTTCAAGTCTACGCAAAGCTGTTCCATGGACTAATTGTTTTAATTGAGCCAAAGACTTTTAACTGTGCCCTTGGCAGCTGCAGGAGGAGTCTGAGCACAGCCTACTACAAAAACCTCTCCCTTCACCCTGCGAACTCCAATATTTGGTTTGTACTTTCCTCTTCATCTTTTTGTGCTGATCGGGGAGAGTTTAGATGAGAGACTCTCTGACGGCTGGTATTGCCTACGTGGAATAATTTAACTGCAAACCTGCCCAGCTGCAGGGTAGCTTTGCAGTAAAGGGGTAAATCCGCTGTAGCCTTGAGCTGTCCTAAGGGCTTGCAATCGCACGCGCGTGGGGAAATGGAGCACAGGCAGAGAACAGATGTGATCAGGATGATCCTGGGCTACATTGGCGTCTTCTGTGGACATTGCGTGGAAGTGTGAATGAAAGTTGTGCTCAGAAGGTTTTTTAGCCTGAAGCTCAGGGAATGCCATGCATATGCACAGATATTATGGGAACAGTCCAGGACTGGAAGTTGTCTTTTCCCACCGTGCACTGACTGATGCCACATGTGACGTTGCTGAGCCAACGCACCGGGTCTAGAATGCGTCTTTATTTCTTCATAAATAATTATTTGTCTTGAGGGGAGTTAGATCACTTACTGAAATGGTAGGAGACAATTTTTGCTTCAGTTTTTTTCTTCAAATAATCTGTTTAATGCCTGACACGGGCGGTGGACTGGCTGGTTTGACAAGTGACCACCTCTAGAGCAGTGCTCTGAGGTCTTTTATGGAGCACGAAGTGCAGCAGATCTTTACCTTTATTAGTTCATTTCCATATTCATTTCATATTCCGTGAGCAACACTTGCAGAAGGTTCTTGGGAGCCAGTGAAACTCACGGCAGCTTATGTTTGCACTAATTTTAGATGTTTGATAACATCTTTTTATTGTATGCCTCCAGATATTTCACATCACGTCTTCTTCGGGTTAGCATCCCGCTTTGACTTAATTCACATTGTGTTTGGGGGCCTTGGTTTTTATTGCCTCAAATTAAGTGTAAAAAAGGTACGTCTAACCTCAGCAAGGTGCCCATGCATAGACTTCCCCACAATAACAAGTGGCGTGGTTTCAAACCGGTTTAATTTTTTCAGTTCCGCTTTACATGTGGACAATAATTACAGTAAATACACTTGCCAAAGCCTGACTGTTAATAAACCCCTCACATTTTATGTAACTGCTGCCTTCATTCTGTGAAAGCATGTTTATCCTTACGCTCTGGACATAAGAACTAGACCATGTGAAGGACGTTGAATGAAAATTTGGCATTGCTCAAGTAGACGACAACCCTACTTGTCTCCTTTCAAGAGAAGACAACGTGTATGTCGGTGTTGCTATAGCAAAGGGTGGGGTAGAGTTTCTATTGCAACCACTGTTTCTTGTCACTGGTGAACTGCAGGCATTCGCCTCTCGTCCTGAAACTTGGCCATTGAGATCCTGAACTAAGAACACGTTTCCTTTTTGAGCAAGTTTAAAAGCGTCTGTTTTGCCATTTTTAAATTGCCCTGGCTTTGGCCCTTTAGAGATGGCCTCTCCTGGCAAGAAGGCACTGACTCCCAGGGCAAGACTCTTCATTTCCAGATTGGGGGGGGAAAAAAAATAAAAAAAGAGATCACAAAGATGTTTGCTCACTGGAGACTTTCCACGTTGCTGTCCCTCAAAAGCAATTTCAAACAAAACCAGCTGAAATTTCCAGGGCATAAATTGTGATATTCCCTGATACCCTAGTCCCTATTCAGCTGGCGTTTGTACCGCATAATGGCTTTCTAATACACGACGGCAAAAACCTCTTAGAAATGCTTTGCAGTTGGGGTATTTTTGTAACGCCACTTCATCTTCCCTCAAAGATCTGTACGCAAGCGTGCACCTTTTGCCTTAGCATGGACTGAAGAGTTGCGCCGCAGCGGTGGGTGCTGTCGACTCGAGGCGTTCAGTACTAACTCCCGTTGGCTATGCACGTGAAACACTGGGAAAGGCTTTTCAGAGCCGGTAGACTGAGCTTCTCTCTGGTAGAATTGTCCCTGCTATGGGAAGGAAGATTAGTGTGAAGCAAAGCTAATAATACACAACAAAACAGCATCAACTGCTTAGATTTTAGATGCCTGGGGTTTCACTCAGAGGCTTTAAAGAGGTGCTGAGAGCCTCGTGTAGTTTCTCTCTACCACTGTGGATTTTACCCTAACAGGATGTGGTCACTTTAAGTAGTAGCATGCAAGTCTTGAGGATTTCATGCTTTTATTTGAGTTATTTATTTTAATTCTGTGATGCTCCTGCTGTAAGGTGGGGTGGGGGGCCCAGCTTCTATCACTCCTTGCGGCATTTCTTCCAAAGAGAGTTTTGCCGGAGTCTTGGTGCCTAAGAGTGGAACTACTCATTGGAGTATCATGAGAAAGGGACAGAAATCAAGAGGAGCAAAGGGTGAGGTTACACCTCGAAGTGAGGTCTTAGATGACATGCTGATAAGGTGCGATATGCTGGGGGAAGGGCATTTATAGCAATTTTTGCAGGAAGCAGAGTCTCTTTTCTTCAGGTCTCTCCTTCCTGAAGGCTTTCCTCTTGATTTCAGTTCACGGCTTTTCAGAAGGATCAGGCCTAGAACTTACTAACGTAAAACCTCATGACATGGAGCATCCTCCATTCTTTTTCTCCCAGTAAAACATCAGCACGTGGAGCTCTTTTAGAGCACCTCCTCGTAAGTTGCCTTTGGCAAAATGAGAGTTTCTCATTCTGCATGGGTTTACTTGGCCACTTTTAGAAAGACCCTGTGTCCCATCTCGGCGCAAACATGCACAAGCAGGAAAATTAAAGAAGCCAAGGGAGCCTTAACCTCAGATTTTCAGGTATTTGTGGGTTTGCTACACACCTAATGCTGCAGAAGCGCGGTGTTAGTACTAGAGCGTGCATGAATGTTGGCATGGCTTGCCTAGAAAAAACAGGTGCAATACGTTAAACTTAGCTCTACAACTTGATTTGAAGCCAACTTTCCCCCAAAATGTAAAATTCTCTTTAGATCTTTTGTTCTGAATTGAACAACAGCCCCATTTCCAGTGTCTGTGCCTCTCATGTGCTTTCATGCACATGTGAACACGAGCGCAAAACGCCTATGTAGCCCTGGCATGTAGAAAGAGCTGCCTGCCGTGCACTTCTTGGTTGTACAAAGCCCCGTCCTGCTTCCACGGGTGATAGCTAAGAACACTTTCTGGGTGAACAAGTGTTTTCTTACGTGGCTGTGAGTGCATATTTATAGCCGGTTTTGAAAATACAAAATAAAATATAACCATGCAAATGTGGTTTTCTGCCTCCTTCTGGAAATAATTCGCCTGATGGCAGACCCAGGTCTTTGCTAACCAGTGTGCTGCGTCATCACAGTCGCCCAGGCAGTCAGGGTGCTGATCAAGTAACTCACCACCAATCTAAATTGTATAAGCAGCAATGTATGGTACAGGACGATGTATAATCTTCTCTACTGAGTTCCATATATCAAAGCCTTCAAAATGTTAATGCATCTACTGCTTACTTTCTTTCTTCCTCTCATTACTCAGGCCACATAATTACTGATGCGTATCTACACGGCTAGTAACGCTGATCTAGAAACCTGTCTCTTGTAGTAAAGCCGCAAACGTTACCTCCCTGCCCCCCACCTCCGCTACCAAAATCTTTTCCTTTAGCTGCAACACAGACCTAAACAGAAGGGGTGTGTGTTACTGTATGTTACTGTTGAAGGCGTTTAAGTATGTCCTGATAAACCTCGTGGTTCTGCAGTGACAAACAGCACCAAAGGCAAAACTTTGAAATAATGACCTGAGAGGGAGCATCGGTGTTTGATACCAGAGACTCTTCAATGTAGCTAACTCTTGTTTTGCTTCCATGTTTTGAAGCCAGAGCCTTAAAAATAGGTGTGCAAGTGCCTATTTATCCAACTGAGCAAGCAGCTTAATTTGTAAAGGTACTGGCAGCCTGTGACTCTCATTGGCTTTTGAAGGTAACCGTTCCCTCTGAAAACGGGGCTGCTTTCTAGGTGCTGAACAAAGTATTTTGATTCTGTGTGTGTAAACATGTTGATTAATATTTGCAAAACTGGCTAAGGCGCGTTGCATATACAACTCTCCCTGGAAATAGATGGGGCAAGTAAGGCTCAATCCCACAGGAGTCTTGCGAAATCTCAGCCTTTGCTTCTCTTCAGCATTGGGACGATGCTGTAAAGAAAACGATCCTGGCTTTTCATGGGTATCAAGCATTCTTTCTTTTCCTGATTTTATTCTGAAACTCAGCGAGAAACGCAGCTCAGTAGAGCTGTAGTAAATGCCGTGGATGTAGCTAATCTTACTGGTTCCTGTTCTTCCAGCACGGAGCAACCCAGAGCTCAACTGACCACAGGGCTGTAAAGGAGCAAGAAACAATTAAAAAAAATTATGACACCTCACAGCCTGACAAAGCTGCAAACCCACAGAATTGAACGTTAGCATGCTGGCCCGCGCTTGTCAATCATGCAGAGAGTGAAAATAACATAACGGGCAGGACAGCCTTGAATTAGTCATTTGCCGATATCTCACTCAGCAAAAAACTGCCCTTCCTAACTCAGGCTGGTTTTGATCTGAAGGGAGGAGATAAATCAGCAAGAATACAGGTTTTTAAGTTGGTTGATGAGTGGGAAAAAAGAAACTGGAGTAAGGTACGGTGGGGTCTGTGGAAGGTGTGGCGAGTTTGGGCAATCGATTTTTGTACGGTGAGAAAATTTTTACGTTTAAATTAAATTTAAACTTTTTTTATAGCAGATTTCTTTTAAAAAAGAAGATAAGAAAAAGATTAGGAGAGATTAGAATACCCTTTTTATAGGTAAAAGCAGAATTTGGTGCTCTGGTTTCTTCTGAATAGCTCTTCTTGTTGTTCCAAGCTTGATTGACTTATAACTGCATCTGAACCAACCTCACATCAGTTCCTTTTTATCAGCCAAAGTGAGACTTCCTGTGCTCCACAGTCTGGTTTCCTGATGTGTTTCCTTTTTCCTTTTAACAGAACAAAGGAAACTGTAACTCCTCCGCTGCTCCTGTTCCAAATCTCCTTGGGACTTCGTATAATGTTAGCATCGAACATTTGCCTTCTGTGTTCTTTTTTTTCCTGCCTGGTCTCTGAGTCAGGCTGCCTAGAGTGATAGTGCCCTCTTCACATATACTTGAGTTCTGCATGGCCAACCGCGGAGGGGCAAGAACAGTGGTGGTGTTGAAATGGAGCCGCTTCCAGAGCAGTGGGCAGCCACCACGCTCTAGTCTACCAAAGTAAAGCAGGAAGGGAAAATCTTGGCCAAAGACTCTGCGTGTTACTAGAGATACAGGATTTTTGATGCTCTGCTAAAGCAAATAATCAGGTGTTGAAATCTCATTGATTTGCACAGGCCTGTATGCATGAACTTGTTTGGTATTTGAACTTGGGGCTGGAACTCTGTGTCCTGGAATATGCAGGCCACTGGCAGAAACGCTCCCCGAAACGGTTCCACATACACAGTAGAAATGGCATTGCCTTAGTGCGTGCACAAACTGGTAGCCCTATGCGTTTTAACAGGAATGATTCTGGCGGTTACTCTCTTCTTACGACTAGTTCTATTTCAGTCCTGCCACTCACGTCAGGAATATGCTACGGATGTGAAAGATTCAGTGCAAAATCCAAACTGTGCCATGCAGCGAGGAGCCTGTCCCTTGGGATAGCGCCCTTTCCCCCCAGGGACTGCCCCCCACCCAGCTGACGAGCGCACTGTTGTGCTGAGATGCACCATCCCTTCGTAATCTCCACACATCAGATCTGATGCTTTAACTTTATGAGAATCGCGAGTTCTTGGTCCCTTGAACGACAAGGATTGCTTGTCTGGCTCAGACAGAGGAACGTAATCTCGCACCAGGGCTGAGGAGACACCTGCGAAAGTGCTTCTGAACACAGCTAAAAGCAACTACACGAGTATATGTTAGCACAGAACTAAGTGCAAACATGGGCCTGATTCTGAGATGTATACACTGGCTATCTGCAAATACCCACTGAAATCACTGCAATTTGTTCATGCTTAGAGTTTGCCCATGTATTGAGAACACCGGTGTTCAGCAGGATTAGAAAGGAGAGGGGACACTGCACCGTGTGTTGGCCATCTGCGTATGGGGGCAAAGTGAATTTGCAAGTTCAGCCTCTCCAGAACAGCTAGCTTATATCAAAGATTCGTTTATCCAAACCATCACAATTCAGGAATGGCAGAATGGGGAATAGGAGAAAAGATTCTGGACTTGGCCTGTTTTCTCTGTATGCCTTAACGTAACTGGTGTGTAAACTTGAAAGGGTGGCCAGAGCTAGGCAGTGGTGAAAACAGACTGGAGCGGCAGAGGATTGCTGCACCACATCAGCCAGCAAGAAGGCCAAGTTTGCAGGGAGCCCTCCTCACCCAAGCCTGAGGGAGGAGCAGGAGCTATGTAACTTTAAGCAAGGAAAAGCATTGACATCATTGCCCTCCTACAGAATTGCCTTTCTGCAGGTTTCGGTGTACTGATTTCAGGTTTTCTCATGTAATAACAAAATCCTGTGCCTTTACAATGAAAGATGTCATTTTTTATCAAACAACTCTGGATTACCAAGGGAAAGGTATCAGAAAATTATATCCTTTCTTTATAATCCAGGGGAAAATCAAGGGAGTTTCACCTTTTGTGCTGTGTTCTGTTTGTGGAACAATTTCTATGCAGCATAATTCAACTTCCATAAAAACTCCATCAATTTAATCCCTATTAAATTCTGAGGATTTGTCCACAAGGGTCGTGTTGCAGATCAGCCTTTAGGACTGACGCCTGATTAGAACCAGAAGTAGTGACTCGTATGATTAATTCCTCATATTATGGTATTTGTCCCTAGAGGCTCCCAGTAAGACGAAGCATGGCACGTAGATGGAATAAAAGCCCATAATCTAACTAGACAAAGGAAAAAAAAAAAAAACCCCTAGGAGGGGAAACGCAGGAAGCAACTAGTCACTCAGCACGTCACCTTCAGAGATGCAAAGAGTCCTGGTGGCCATTCACAAGCCCCTGGTGTTAGAATTGCCCAGGGATTCATGGCAGAAAGTGGACCTTAAACACCCGTACAGGAGTTTTACCACTGACACGCAGAAAAATCCCTAAAGCCAGAAATTATTTATATGTGTATAAGCTCAAACCTCAGTCAGATCGATGCGCAAAGACTGAAAAGTTATTTTGAGTAGGCATCATGGTTGCTGCGGGTGGCTTTGAGGCGTACTGAGAACATAGACTCCGGTCTGTGTAACTCGTGGTCCTTCAGAGACGGCTTGCTGCAGCAAGCATGGTTTTTCTGATGGTGACACTCCTAACCCAAACTTGCTCTCAAAATTCGCGTGACGTGCGTGGTAACGTCCTTCCTTAATTAGATCTAATATGCACTTGTATCTCTTTCCACAGCACAAATACGTATATTTTGGTGATATTTCTAAAAACCGTAAACTAATATATCTGACTTCATTAGAACCAACCAGGCTTTAAAATAAGCAGGCACTGAAGAGATTTGTTAGGCAGGAACTCGGGGTCATCCTGCAAATATTACCAAAATTGTCTGTAACAGCTCCACTGCGACAAGAGAAAGAACTATCTTAGGTTAAGCGAGGAACTGACGCACAAAGAAAACCAGTGGGTCTTATCAGGATCTGGGGTGTTTTTAATTGCACATATATCTTCTGAATCCCATTTTCTACCAGACAAGTGTGCGCTCAAATTTTGTGCTTGCCACATTTTATCCAAGTGATCGCAAATTCCCTTGTGATGCTAAGATCGTACTTGAAATCTGAGACGTCTCTAGTAAGACGAAGGGAAGCTGCTACCATCCCAATGGCATGGGGCCCAAACTCCAGCTCCTCGCAGTCCTGCCGCAGATCGAGTGTCTGTGCGGAATCTCGCAGGACGCTGGGTTTGTGCTGCAATCCGCCTTCTGCGTTGCTTAAAGTGGAAGAAGGAGCATGGAGGGGTACACACTGAAAAGTGTTCCTTTTTACCCATGTGGAAATTTTACAGAGGAAGATATGGGACAGGGCTTTGCCTCGGTACCGTCTACTCCTCTTCCTCTGAAAAGCAGCTCTGTCCCCCCCTTGACAATGATGCTGGATTTTGAGTAGTGTTATACGGAAGGCTGTGTCCAAAATGTACCCAATATGCATCACCACACGACACTTTTTTTTGGTCGGAAAAGGGTATATCCACTTTTAACTCCGAGCCCCAACGAACTCGTTCCCGGGGCGCATGGTTTCTGTGTGTCAGTATTAAAGATGACACTTTGCTGGTTTCTGCAGGGTATCTGAAACCCAGCTTTACAGTTCCAGGACTCCTTTGCCTTCACGGCACTTCCAGAGCCGTGGGTAAAGGTTTGAGCAAATGGATAGAGCTCATCCCCTTTAGTGAGAGAAAGCAGCGCACCGGAGTCCGGGCTTGCGTGCAGTGAATCCTCTGGATTTGCACCACTGTATCGGAGAGCAGAAGTATTCTCATTCTCACAGAAGATGGGGTGGTCATTAATGGATGGAATAAGCTTGCAGTTAGTTCCCTGCTCTCAATTTTTGGTATTCTCCATGTGTCATCTCTACTTCAGGAAGGATAGTTGATCATTAGTGTTTTGAATTATGTGTGCTACAGTAGTGCCTAGAGACCAGAGTGGTCTCTGTTGTGCTAAGTGCTGTATGTAACAAGAGACTCTTCTTCTGAATTCCTTAGAAGTGAAGAAAAGTTGAGGCACTTCATTTGAACTCCAGAGTGGAAGCAATTCTTGAGCTCCACTCTCTGCTGTCAGACATGACCATGCTCTATCATTCCGTTCCCAAACTCTTCAAGGTTTCCCTAAGGGTTGGATGGATAGATTTTTTTTTTTTCCACCGCCACTGCTCCCCATTGAAAAGGACTTCTGGAACTTCTTCATGCTGATGTTTGAATACTTTCTTCTGATTTTGGACTGACGTTTGCTCACAACTGATGTGTACCTTTCTCATGCCAGCACTACTAGCTTAAACAACGCTTGCCCTTCCCTGACGTTATGCCCCCAGTGTACTTACAGACCACTGCCATACCTCTCTCTGTCTTTGTTTTGTCAGGATAAACAAAAATCTTTGAATCTCTTCCATAGCCCCCCCTTCTCCCAGTTATTCCTTAGCCCTCAGCGGCACCTATTCCCATTTGAATTTGTCTTCTCTCAGCATGAGTCACTGGAGAGGCACACGCTGTTCCCAGTGCTTGGCATTAACACATGCTGGAAGAACCCTCCCTGATGCAACTCTGGCATTGCACTGCTTTTTTTTTTTTTTTTTTAAACCCCTGGTGAGTGAGAAAAATCTGCGAGTAGTTAATTCACTCCTGTCTTTGTCCTCAGCAGTGCCCAACCTGGTTCAGTTAGTTGTTCTGCCACAGGCTTCCTGTGTGAGTTCAGGCATTTCACTTCGTCTCGCTGTATCACAGCTTCTCATCTGTAGAAGTAAGGAAATGCTTCCTTTCCTCCCTGGCTTGTCTGGTCGATTTGGAGCAGACGCTCCTGCAAGGTGCTGACAGTGTTTCTGTTTGCGAGCAGCAGCTACGGTGATCTCGGTGATCACGTCCTCTCAATGATCACGTCATCTCATGTCCTGCAGTGCAATGTACTGAACAGAAAGAAACCCAGTGGTTCTTGCCGTTATGTTCTTTATAAACATTCAACAACCTTCTGCCGCGTTCCTGAGATACTGGCATAGCTAGCAATCTTTCGGGTCATGCGCTTAATTGTAACGTGGGTTTGTGGCATTGCAGCTGTGCTGGGCAGGTATGTTTTCTGTTAGATCAAAGGCTGTTCCGAGGTGTCCAGGAGGCGTAAGAAGGGTGTAAAGTCCAATAGGTTTTCCAGGTTTTTGCAGCGAGTGCCCTGGACTGCCTGGTGAAGGAGTCCAGCAGACTACGTGCACGCACCTGTGAAGCAGCTCCATTGATTCACACACAGAGCACACAGCTAAAATTTCACCTAAGGCCTGAATACCAGATGGTTCCTTATGTAAGCCAAACTTTTATGTGTTTTAAAAAATAGCAGCCAGTACACGGTCAGGACCCCACTCTGGTTGTCTGTTTCTTCCACTGATTTCTTACCCTTTTTTTCATACTTTCATGCAGCTCTGGGATTAGTCGTTTGAAAACTAGCAGCTGCAGACTTCCAAAACTAAAAAAAGAATTAATCAATTAACATACCCCTAAACAGCAGAAACCTTATCTTGTGAGCTGCGCTCTTCTCATCACGCACGGTTCTGCGCCAGCCTGAAGGAGATTAGCCGACATGCCGTGCAAACATGTTTGGAAACGCGTGATGTGGAAGGCACGTGTAGACCAGCAGAGAGGTGAAACCTGTAAGTAACAGGTCTGTGTAGCAAAGGAGCAGAAAGAGAGCGGGCTGGGAAAGGAAATCCTCCTGAGTCCTGGCAGACCTTCTCCCAAATGCTGGCCAGGTCTTGCTTTATCCAGGTCTTGCCCCAGGTCGTGAGACAAGTGACACCAGCTGTTTTCAGGTCCTGAGGGCTCAGCTCTGCAGGGCCAGCCCTCCCTGGCTGAGATGAACCTCCATGGTAGGAAGGTGCATGCTGTTTTCACAGCCTCTTCTACCGCACAGGAACCACCCTCCGGCTCCCTCACATTTGCATCACTGCTTCAAGGTGCGTCTTTCCAAGCCCGCCTCTGCCTCGCACGTGCACACGTTCGCAAATACACGAGTGGTCGTGGGCTCTCTCTTCTCTACATCTGTGAACTTACATCTTTAATAGCAAGTATAAGTGTGTGTGATTTTTTTAACAGAGATTAGCAGGGCTGATGTAGTTTTAATTCGCGTAGCAAGTCAAAAAACCGTAAGGAATTGGACTGTGTGGGATGGACCATACCTGAATGTCAGGCATATCTGCAGAGAAGCTTTGTCCATGAAGCAGTAGTTGATACAGACGGTGTCAGCACACGCGGCTTTTATTGACACAAGGCTCACTGAATGTGCAATATACAAAGTAAGCAAAGTGCTTTTGAGTGTCATCAGCTACGGCACATGAAAGGGTCGCGGTTCTTCTTGCACTCAGTAGGAATTGCAGGTTAAACTGGTGGAGTTAAGCAACAGTTGAAAAATGGATCTGTCTCTGGCAAGGTTAATTTTCTATATATATATACATAAATATACACACATATGTGTATGTAAATATGCATCTTGTACACCTTTGCTGTTCCACTGACCTGGACTCAAACTAGAGGCAGGGGTGAGCAGGTCTAAATGATTATCGCTGTTGATTTCTGTAGCGTTGTACACATAAAATGCTTCAAAAGTAATTTTGCAGGACAGGTCCTTGGCTCTCGTCTTTCATCTGAATCTGTTACCGAACCCAGAACCGCAGTGATATGGATTAATGCAGCTCCATACCTGCTGACGTGCAGGATATTTTATCTGGAATTGACAAGGTGCCAAAGTGGGGCAGGACGGCCAGCGCCCATACCGGGGGGTGACTCCTGCAAAGGAGCTCTGAAGGATAGTTTTGCTGTAACAACTATGTTAGAAGAAAAAAAAAAAGGTGTTTTGTGCTTAAAACGTGCGATTACGATCCAGGACACTTGACCTCCATTCCTGGCTCTGCCAGTGACTTTCTGTACAACCACAGGAAGCCACTGAAGCACCAGGCCGGGCTGATCATTCCCTGGTTTCCTACCTTGCCTACCCAGACCTCGAGCTCGTTGGAATAGGAGCCATCCTCCAGAGCGTATTTGCCCAGCGCTAGCACAGGGGCAACCAGAGGTTTACTCATTCTGAGTCGAGCAGTGGAGTATTTCACCAGGAGCTGTGTCCAAGACGTGTACTTGGTTATTCACTCTTTGTTATGACTAACTTAATTGCTTATATAGATAAGAATACTTCTAGAAGAGAAACATGTTCAGAAACCTGAAATTATCTGTAGCAGAGTTTTCTTAGCATCTAAGATCATAAGCAGTCATCTATTATTTAGTAAAAAGATAAGGAGGAAAAATCTCTCGTCTGGTATCTACTCCGCTCAGCAGATAACAATCACGCTCACATGTCCCTTCTTTCGAAAAAGCTTGCCTTTTTGAAGAATGCCCTCCAGTAATTAGAGCAGAAGTCTGCAAGTGGAGTCTCCTTGGCTTTATTCTTCTTTCTTACCCAGAGCCCTGAGCAAACCATCAGAGCTTTCTGTGCCTTGATTTCCCTAATTGTAAAATAATAATGGGTAATGCTCTTCTGACGTAAGGCTGCAAACTGACAAATCTTCACAAAGAGCGTTGTAAGCGCTGGATAGAGAATGCCATAGGTGCCTAAACCATCAATAGAAAATCCTCTCTGAAATAAAGTTCAAAGCAGCTGGATGCGAGAGATGGGGTTTTTGCAACTGTGAAAGGAAAGACACTATTTATAGGATCTAAAACGTTCTAGTCACTTCTGAAACACGGAAAAAACAAACCAGCCTCTGCTCTGAAGCCCGTGTAAACTAAAACCAGTCGCATTAACAGAAATCTCATGCAGCGCACGTTGTGCTGAGCTCGTACAGTCGCGGCCCCTCAGCGTGAGCAGGGGGACTCACCGCTGCACCCCACCACTACATTTCTAGAAGTCTGGGGCAGCACAATGGCTATCGTCTGCTCAGTACTACCCAGTCTCACGGACACTTTTTTCTTTTCAGCCCTGATAATCAAATACGTGAAGGTCACGTTAGCCGTGGGTTGCTTTTCCTGAGCAGAAAGGTATACAACGTGCATGTACAGCACAAAAACTCCTTGCTCTGACGATCTGATTAAACGGACCCGAGCAGAGAGCAGAGGCGTGCCAAGGGGGCTCTCGCCCGCTCGCTTTGCCCTTGCTGCTCGCTAACCAACTTGCTCTCCCAGCGCCGTTATTGTTTGATTTTGGCCTGCTGAGACAGGTGCAAATCTGCTTCCAGATCACACTTGGATACGTGGCGGGCAAATTTTCATTAGAGGCTGCAATAACAAGAAGCGGCTCTTGTCTCTCAATGCTCTATAGAACTGGGAACCTCTTCTGCATGCACCTGACAGTGGCTGCGAGCAGGGGCACAGCGCCTGGCTTGCTGAGGACAAGAGCTTTCCAGCTCCGGAGGGGGGGCACGCCAGGAGGTTTGCCCCATTTTGTCTTGTTAGACAGTCATTTAGGAAGTGCCGTTTGTTGCAAGCTGATTCTTAAAAAACAAAGGGGAGAGAAAATGCAGTCGAAGTGAGTTTTGCCTTTTGAGCAAGCTGAGAGCCCCGCTTCATGGAACTCTAGAGCGCGGTTGGGTGCGGGGGTGTTGCAGGAGTGGAAACCCTGAGCGCGGATGTGAATGTTTCACTGAGAGAGGCTGGTTCTTTACTCATCCTAACAAAGAAGATGCCCAGGGTAAATAAAAAGATGCGCAAGGCACGCCAGACAGGCAACATGAGGCACAGAAGCTCTGGTCTCCTGGTGGAGTCATTCACCCGCTCTTCTGGGCATAAGTGTTATCCTGTCTTAGAGGAGTGATCCTGATGTTGCTTAGACGAGGCGCACAGCACCTCAGCGCAGGAGCTGAGGAATGCACCATGAAGTCAAGGTTTTCTGTCTGTGATTGTACGTTAGCGGAGTGAGGCAGGTTGGAATGAATTTCTAGAAATACTAAAAAATCCAGAGATATTCCTTGCACGTAAACAGCTGGAGCTTCAGTTGTAAACCCGTTCGAGGGCAGGTGACAAAGAAAGCCTGGGTTTTGCCTCCTGCAGTTTTAGGCGGACAAATATATTGCAGGTTAGATGCGCAATGGAGATCTGAGGTAAATCAAACGTGGGCAAAGAAACAAGCGAGACGCCCTGGCACGAAGCAAGAGGGAAGCTCCCGCGCCCACCTAAAAGCTAAGAGGGCAGCCCTGGTGTTAGGCTTAAATGCTTTTCCTCTTTGCCAGAAAAGCCCTGAGAAATCCAAGGAGCAATTCAGTTGACGGGAGTTATCAGGCAGGTGAAAACAGCAAACAAGGCCAGTGCAGTTGTGAGCTGCCTCTGCATTAATACTCTCATGTCGCCAAGCTGGGCTCTTCATAAACACCCTGTATGATACGAGCGTGTGTGTCGGAAGGCATTCGGTTCTGGATGCCACATGGCCAGAGAGCCTTCGAGAAATAAGAGTGTATGAAAGAGAAGCAAGAAAGAGGACAGTGCAGGGCTAATCAGCTTCTGTAGAAGGACTGCAGGAGCAGCGCTGGGTGACATGGCAATGCTGTCGCCAGCTCTTGCGGGATTTGGTTTTCATCTGGGAAGCCTGAATTGCACTCTAGTTACACAAGAATGTAGCATTTATTTAATAAAAGTGAGTTTCTTGGGATCACAGGGAAGAGCTAGAAATGATGTCCTAAAAACCATTAAAAACCCAGTTAGAAATGCAATTAGACTCTTAATGCAGTTAGGTGCAGTTAAAAGGCCCTTGGTGCATGTCTGCATGGGCGCTCCCAGCCGCTCTGAACCCGAAAAGCGTGAAGCGCGACGCAGAGAGGCTTGTGCTGGGTCTGCTACAAAGCAGCAAAGCTGCTCAAGCAGGGATCGCGCTGCTTACAGACCCAGGGTGGTGAGTTGGGATGGCACGACTGCGGAGTGCGTGGTGGCTGTAAACCAAAGCCCTTCGTTGCTTGCTGTACAATACACCCTGCTAACGATCACCGTCTTTAAAAGAATAAAATGTTTTAAAATAAATAAATACAAAAAGTCTTTAGGGGTCTAATTTGAGGCTGTGAGCGATGAATTGGCAAGGAAGGACGCAGGTACCATCTGCAGATGCTGCCAGGGTCTAAAGGCCAAGGATGCGCAACAATGACTTTGAGGGCTACAAGAAGATCCAAGCAGGTTTATACCTTAGAGCAGGGCTGTCCAAACCGGGAACGGTTCGGGGCTGGCTTGCACTCCATCGGTTTACTTGATGGAAAAAAGAAACCTTACTATGGTGCGCTCTGCAAACTTGTGCTGTGGGCAGCCCTGCCTCGAGTTAAGAAGCAAGCCAGTGAGGGGAGGGTGTGGCAGTAATTTGACAGGTAGGCGATGCAGAGGAAGTGGCTTGTGAGCTCGTCATTTTAAAATTAAACCTGGCAAAACCCCAGGGAAGGCCTTTTTGGGAGATGAGGTCAGATAAGTTGTTTTGCCCCCTCCCGGGCCTGTTCCATTTCCATTATTCCCTCTATCACACAGATGATAAAAGGAGGAGGGAGCTGAACAGTGTTTATTAATTCAGAATGACAATAGGACACCTGGACTAGCACCTGTCAGAATATGATGCAAATTAGCCCAGAAAATCTGGTCTTGATCACTGCAACCATAATGAAGCGCTAATAGAACTGATAATGATTTGAGCAACATTCACAGGAGCAAGCTTTGCTCAGATATCGGCTCAATTGCATTAATTAACGTGGTACATAGAGAAATGCAGCGTAGCTCCCATTCACAGGGACTTCCTGATGCTTCGCCGTTGCTGTTTGTTTTTTAAACAGACAAAACCAGGACTTATTATATTTGCAAACAATGGCATCACGGAGATGCTCTGATATACTGCAGAGATAGAGGGGGGTGATGGTTGAAGGCTTAAATTAAAGCAGGGTTTCCTTCTGTTTTCTCAAAGGAAAGGTTAACATTTGCTAGTAACTGTCACGGGCTGTAAATGGCCTAAGTGTCATATGATGGATTTTTCTGATTGCTTTTAATCGAGGTTTGTAGAGATCATGGGGTGTAAACAAAGAAACGAGCTGAACGTTCACGAGCCGTTCGTTCATGAGCTGAACCAGCCTCCAGTGATGTGTCTCAGATAAGAAAAAACTCTTCTGACAATGCAGTAATAGCAGGTTCTTTGCTTCCTGAGTTACACTTTTTTATCATTATTATTTTAATTTTCCTTATCCTCTATCTCTCACGGAGATAAACTAGTCTGCGTAGATGGATATATGCTCGCATAGGTTTTGTGAGTGGGTGGAGGGTTTTCTACCCTACGGAGATATTAAGTTGTTATACTTATCTCTTTCATCTCGTGGGTTTTTTTTTTTTCCCAAACTTCAGGCCAGATTTAGACAATAGGAACGAGTTAGAAAAAGGCTCTTTACAATGTTCAGATCAGCAAAAAGATGGCAAGGCTGAGGCTGGGAATACCTAGAAGATCTTTCCATGAACGTTATTACTTTTTGCTGAACGCCTCCCCAGGAGAAAGGGATAAATGGGAAGGTATTTCATTATCCCACCTGAAAATAAAGGACATGGAAATGATTCTCCAAACAAAGAGAATCCCAGGAGGGGACTAATCTGTCCTGAAGAGCGAGCCCTGGGTTCAGAAAAAGATTTTGGTATCACCAATTTCCTTAAGGACCCAGAATGCACAGAAGAGTTTTTGACTCGGGGTAGCGTGCACTGCATTTTTCAGAAATTCGGGACCACTGACGTGTGTGGGCTTTGTTTTTTTCTTACGACATCTCATTGTGGATTTGTAAATCTGGTGAAACAAATAGGTTTAGGCCTAATACACTGGTTACCAGGGTTCCTGTTTGCTCTGCAGGGGGGG
>VZSC01019234.1:0-94277 GCA_013398225.1 Steatornis caripensis | reverse complement strand
ATTCTATGATTCTATGATTCTGTGAAATTAAGCCAAAAACTTAGGGCCGCATATAAAAAGGAATGTGGGCACCTCCAAAGGAGATATTGCACTACTTAAGTCTTAAACATTTCCCTCCTCAAGTGAAAAACACACCCAGATTTACATTACCCAGATTTACCAAGCTTGGATCTGACTTTTAAGTATGTGGTCATTTTTAATCAGATACTCCATTCCATCTTCATTCAACCAAAGCAATTCTTTATTGTTCCTTTGGTTTATATGAGAAAATGATTAAAGAAGAGAATTTTACCAAGACAGCATGGACAAAGCAAAGAGAAACTGCCCCGTCTGTGAAAGGACTCAGGACCCGACAGCTAACCCGCTTGCTGATGTCCATAAGAAAAGAAAAATATTTTTCAATATTTTTTAGAAAGATCATTGTGACACAATTTGCTCATGGATGTGAGCAAACGGAGCAGGGCGGGTGTGCGCAATGGATACGTTTCATGTGAAAGGCAAGGAAGGAAATGGGAATAGCAGGCAAGTACGGGGAGGGCGACAAAGGGCCTGATGAATGAAACAGAGCCAGAATGCTCTGCTCCTGCTTATTGAGATTTTACCGCTTTGCATTTTTTATATTAACTGATGTAAGACAGAGAGTGGGAATTTTCAAAAGCTTTAAAAGAGGGATAAAATGTATTTCGCTTGCCTGATTCATATTTATGCCTTTGACGATGCCCCTGAAGAAAACACCTTGCTTACATGTCACAGGACGGCTCAGCACTTAAGGCAGCGTTGTGAGAACCCAAATAATTGGGCTCTCGGCCTGATTTTACTACAGTTGTGCTGTTTGGCCTTCTGTGAATGATGTTTTTGTGCCTTGTTTGATTGCGTGTTATGGAAAAGCTTTTCACACATGAGAAAAGTGGTGTGAAATCTACCCCTACACGCGACCTTTAGTACGTGAGATGAAGCGAGGCAATATTTTGACTTGTTTAACAACGCTCACCTAACACTTTTCTTTGATGATACTGAAAAAATTGTTTCCCTGGTGATTAAGCTCGAGGTCCTCTGGCATTCCTAAACACGTTATGTCTACCGCGACGTGAAGTAGCAGGGGAGAGCCGATCATCTATAATTACACCAGTGTAAGACGCATCAAATGTATCTTGCCGTGATCTCTAGAGGCCCTTTCCAACCCAGACATTTGTGGCAGGGAAGCCGTGCTCCAGGCATGCTCTAGGAGGCTGAGACAGACCATTCGGGCACCAAGTGCTGGGAAAGGACAACCAAAGAGGGAGCTTAAACCGCCGTCATTTCGTTTTTTAATCTGCTTCCCCTACAGTTCATTGTTTTCATGAAGTCAGAGCCCAGTCTGATCTGATCTGTAGACCTTGGGAGCTAATTGAGTCTACCCAGCTCTCCTGTGAAAACAGAAGAGAATGTGCACCACGGTCTCTGCTTCCCACACCTACATTTATCTGTATCGTTATCGCGTTACCACATAGAAGCTTGTGCCCTACCACCTCTTCCTGGGAGATGACTTGTATTTCGAGGTAGGCTAACCTATTCTCACACCTGCAGGTAGGGGCTTGGCAACTTTAATATTCATTTTTGATCCTTCACCGGCTGTATTGCCTGGCGCGTGCCAGGCTTCCAATCCTGTAGCCTTTTGTGGTTCATTAATGGGTGCCTCTGAAGCAAAAGTTTTTTCTGTCAGTGTTCGTGGTGTAGCCAAACAGTGGATGTCTGTGTGTTCAGGCAGTGAAGATTGCAAGCCAGCCTCTGGGTTTTCTGCCTGTGTTACCCCCTCATTCCCAACAAAAAGGAGCGAGTTTTGGGGAAGGCTTGAAGGCGTATAGCTCCAAGGCACCAGAGAGGCCCTAACGTCTCTCAAAATCTTGCGAAGAGCTGCTGTGATACTGCCACCTCCACTTTACAGCTTTCTTCTGAGAACTGCAATTGCTATGTGAGCAAGTGCGCGGCATGCTAATACGAGCTCTTTCTTCCTGCGTCCTCTGGATTGTTCATACCTAGCTCTGACGCAGTGGTTTGCATCCATTG
The DNA here is from genome assembly GCA_013398225.1 of Steatornis caripensis. NCBI lineage: Eukaryota > Metazoa > Chordata > Aves > Caprimulgiformes > Steatornithidae > Steatornis > Steatornis caripensis. The sequence continues at coordinate 92,231 of VZSC01019234.1, read as the reverse complement.
ATTTTGAAGTGCTTTACCCAAAAGGGCACTTTCACTATTACCTCTACTTTGTAGCAGCTCTATAAGGTGTTTAGTCACCAAGTCACCCAACAGACCCCTCAAAGCTATGTTGTGTGTGAGGAGCTGCTTTTCTGTCTTACTGTTCATCCTATAAACATCATCCGAAGCACTGTTTCAACTCTCTTTGTTGTCCCCATTGAAGAGGAATTCTCTTAATCATCATCACAAACTGACAGGACCAGACAGGGCAGCTAACAAGGAGGAGCTGCTGAATTACCGAGTACTGTCAGGCAAATATCTTAGTCTTGAGAGGCTTCTGATGAGGAAAGTGACTGTTAGAGCTGCCACAAGGAAGACACACTTCTTGCCTTGGATGTTCAGGGGTACCTTTTCCAACCAGTAAGAACCTGTCCCTTATGAGGATCACCATTGTGCCTGGACTCCTTGAGAAGCTGATGACTGGGAGGAGGATGCAGCTCAGGTTTGCCAGTGCTGGTCAGCCCAGTCTGTGTCAGGTATCCCAGAAAGGAGCTGCAGTTTTGATTTAGTCCTTACATGTGTCTTTTGGAGACCTCTGCTTCCCTCCAGGATAGGAATCTGGCACAGTTTTGGTCGTCACAATATCAAAATGCCAAAGCTTAAAGACACTGAGGTACCTGCGCAGGCAAATGAAACCAGCCAGAGTTAACCACTACATAGATTTTCTTAAAATATATCTAAGCATCTAATTGCTTCTTTAGGTGTCTGTATAAAGCCTTTAAAATATCATCAAAAGTCTACATGCTATAACTGCTTAGATACTGAAATTTTGCCAGGACAGATGGAGCATACCGTGTGCGTTTGAGTCGGAGTCGCTCATGCATTCACATTTCAGTGCTACATGGAAAATTCGATCGCATGTCACCCCAAAGACAAAAGCAAAACTTCTTCTGGCTTTACTGGCGTGGTAGCAAGCCTAGAAGGGCTTAATTTGTCCCTGTGTCCAAAAACTGTAACAGAATTCACTCTGTATTTGTACCAGGGACGTAGACAAAAGGATTCATCTCAGATACGGTCTGACCGTTTTCAGCTTGGTCTTAGACTTTTCGTTAGAAAGATGCAAAATTATCAAAGCCCTACCTATTCACTTGGAAAGGTTGATTTTTGACAGTTTGCTGAAAGGCCCTACTTGGTGCTTTCTTAAGTTTTCCAGGTTCTGTTTTGAAACTACTCTTCAGTTAGAAATATAAGCCAATTGCAATATTTTAAGAAAACTAAAAAGGTCAAACCTGCAACAAAACATTCAGAACATCTGAGACAAAATATTTCCATTAACCTAAGGTGGACTTCTCCGGATAATCGTTTTGACTTTCTGTCCAACGTCAGGATTGGAGCATTTCTCAGAGCCTCTGTAGTTTTATCAGGATACGAAAACGGTACCTCAACAAATTCTAGGTTTGTCCATCTCTTACCCTATGGCCTTGACACCACTTCGGCCCCTCATTTTGCACAGAGGACTTTCACTCGAGTCAAGCAAACAATTTTGCTGCCGGGATGGTAAATGAGCCCACATCTCCCAAATACCCCTCTAGTACTGAAACCACAGGGCCGTCTTCTCGGTGCTTCCTGTACGCTTCCTGCTCACTTGAAAGCTGAGGAAATGAGGTAGGTTGAGGTGTGAACATTATTAGTGTATTTGTTTGTACTATGAAAGCCCTAAGACGGCAAAGATACAGACCGTGACCAAACATGGGCCGGCGTGCCAGCGTGCTCAGGAAGGTGAAAAACCCCCACCCGACAGCCCACTCCCCCAAGGCATTTACAAGCAAAACGTTAAACAAGCCGTAATATACTCCTCACACTGCCCTGTCCGTCTGCATATACGCGCAGGTATTGCCTGAAGCTCTTAGTCAGGGCAAAACATAGTGTTGGTGTTGGTTTGGGGCTATGCCAAAATGCGCCTCAATTTGTCTTCTTTTTTTAAGCCCTCAATTTCACTACCAAACCCGAAATGGGCCTTCGAAGGGCGGTTGGTTGTTGGGGTTTGGGTTTGCTTTTGCTGCAGTGCTCCCTTTTTCTTCAGAAAGAACTGAGCAAAGTTCGGAGCGGAGCTGTACCTGGCTTTGAGCCAGCTGAAGACAGTGGTAAAACGCGTCCCCGACTAGTGCAGCTGAGGCCGTAGAGATGACACCCAAATTCCTTGGGCCAGGGATGACTCCTTCTCTCAAGCTGCTTGAAAAATTCCAGCCGAGCTGATGCCTTTTTTTTTTTTAATCCTCCTAAGAGTTTTAATAGCAAGCTAGCATAGGCTCTCACTTTTGCACAGAAACCGTGGTTGCCGGTCTGTAGGGTGGCTGTCTGCTTAGCGCAGTCAGGATTAGGAGGGGGGGGCTCTTTTATTAGCCGGTAAAGCTGATTGATTTATTAGAGCAGAAATCTCTTGCTAGCTCCAACACAGGTTATTCTCCAAATGCAAACTCTATTCCGTTTCACACACGCAAAATAGCCAAAGTGCCTGTGCTATGAATAGGCCCCTTTGTTACCCTGCGAATCGACAAGACAGACTGTTTAGTTCATGTCTGTGCATTAGCAAAGGAGGACGGGGTCTGTGAGACAGATGTGGCCTTTAATTGCATGGAAATATTAGAAGATCGTTAAGCCATTTTTGACAGGGTTTTCCTCTAACCAAGGGAGTAGAGCGTTGTTTCAGGGAAGGCGTAAGGAGCAGCTCTGTCTTGCCAGCCCCACAAATAGGACCTTGTCCTACTCCCTCACCCCCGTGCTAAACAAAACCAGAGCAGATTTAGTCAGAAGCCCCACTTCCCTGCCAGAGCTGCAGAACTACATCTCAGAAAGAACTCTCTTTAAATTGCATCTGATAAAAGGCTTTTCAACACAGCTCAGGGGACTTGCCCTGTTAGAGATAAGACCAGCCGTATCAGCTCTGCTAAGAACATGGAGATGTGCCGAGAGGCCTGCTTCTTATTTACGTTAGCATGATTTGAGTGCAAGAAACTCCTCAGTGAAAGGAAAACATACTGCAGTCATCTCAGAAAACATCACCGAGTGCCGCACGTAGAGGCAGTCGTCCTCTCTACAGGAAAGCAAGCTTTTTGTAGGAGGCCTAAGTTTTAGCCTTAGTTTAGCTGCACTTGGCCTAATGACTTTGAGCAGAGCGTTCAGTCGCTCTGTGTTGATTCCCGTGCTGTAAAATTAATGTAACGACATCAGGTCTGTCTGCATGACACCCCTGAGGTACTGGCTTTGCCTATTAGGCACGGTGCTGTGAAAGCAGGAGCCTGACAGCTCCGTGCTTCACAGTTACCAAGCTAATGATTTTCATTAAAAAAAAAAAAAAATCCAAACCAAAGCAAACCAAAACCAAACGAAACTGTGACATTAATTGCTACGGGTGGAGACTTGCTAAGGGATAGCGTGGATCGTGTGGAGGTCTGAGCAAAGGTCCTAGAGATGACAGAAACCCGACAGAACCAGCGCCAAATGGGCCCTGGGGTATACGTGTTTTTAGCATTGCCTCCAGCAGAGGAGAACGCTTTGATGCAGAGCTAAGCGACCTCCCTAAAGCCATGGCACTGAATCGGTCTCGGTGCTGGGATTTGACTGCTGGCAACCTTGGCTCCCAGCTCTCTCCGTCCCAAACGCACGGTGAGCCTGTGCTCCGCGTCTTGCCTGCTCTTCCTGCAGCAAAACATTCGAAACTCCCGGCCATGCACGCATTCACGCCTCTGCCTCCCTGGTCTGCTTCAGCAGGTCCGAGGGGAGCCGGGAAGAAGCAGCCGTCGGTTCTCACAGGTGTGGGAAGCTGTCCCTGAGCACAGCCTTCTTGAGGTGGCGGTAGCAAGGGACCTCATTTATCTAAGGAAGGCTGAGAGCCCTTCTCAGTACCACACTGATAAAGCCAACAGACTTTCTGTTAATGGTTACCGATAAAAGACTTTGGTAAGTTTTTTGCTCAGCCTGGCAGGAGAATAGGTTTTGCTTTTGTCTAGCTGGTCTAGCCCTAGGACAACACTTGTCAATTCTGTGGCCTCCTTCTTCCAAGGACATTGGAGCGCTCTTCAAAACCTGAGCTCTTTTGGGGGCAGACATCATGCAGATAGGGAAACTGAGGCACGGATACATTAACACGGCTGTAAACGGAGCCAATTTTTTGTATTATTTTTACTCTCACGTCTTCCCCTGTCAAGTTAGCCAGGAGGCAGCATTCACTGGCTGCTTCTAGGAGGTGGGACACCAGGGATGGAGTTAGATGTCTATATTTACTCTGCATGCTTGCCTTCAGCGACAGCTTTGCTATAGCATTAGGCATCGGAACCTCCTTTAGTATTTCGGTTTCCTGAAACATGAGTGTTGGTAGGGTAATCTTTTCTCCGTGATGTTTTGTATCACTAGGAAGAACATCACCTTGTCAACTCCTTTTTGTGTTGTAATGTTAACTTCGGGCTTCAGCCCAGGTGCCAGTACGGGATTGGGACCCATAACGTTTTGTCCAAGCGGTAAGAGTGACGGCTATCCCTAAATCCTTCCAGGACCTCTCTCTTGCACTGAAATTCAAACGCCGGTGTTTCTTTGTAAAGAAATGAAAAGCCCCTGGGAATTTCCAGTGGTGTAAACTGGGTTTTCCTGTTCAAATGTCTCGATTGAGATTGACAAAGAAAATATCTCAGTGTAATCCTGCTGAGCTGTTTTCCTTGGAATGCCACGAGCAGGCTTGTTCGCAAAATCTCTGCTTTTCCTATAGGCGTATGCAGAAACAATCTCGTCACTGGAGCCACAGGGGCTGGGCTCGGTGCACAAGAAAAACACAGATCTGTGCCATCCCAGCAGGGTGGCAACCGTCAGTTCCACTGCCAAGTGGAGGAGACCAGTTGGGAACTGGATAAGGAGCCAGCAGAGGCTGGGTATTCTGCAGAAGGCATCAGTGCATGGTTTTATTAAGCGCTCAGCTGGGCAGCGATCGCACCTCGATTTGCAGCCAGGATCAGAAAAAATGGAAAATCTGCTCTGGGTATTGTTCCTAACGGCTCCTCTTTGGGCTGCCGTCTCTCATGAGGTTTAAACCCTACATTTCAGAGGGATTCGAGGGACTGTGGCTCCCAGCTCCCGCCAAGTGTGAGTGCGATATGTGTAACTACAGGCTTTTTTGAAAATCTCGACCTCGGGACTGGCCCATCCCAGTAAATGCCATTTTTTTTTCCGGTTAGGAGGCAGATAACAGTTTCACAGTGCTCTATCGAGCGTATGCATATGTTTCTTGGGGAAGAAGTAGATTCCTATGAGTCCTGAACCACCTCCCCCATTTCCTCTTATCTCCTTACTTGGTGCGATGCACGCTTCACAACAAACCTAAGTAACCAGCTCTGGGCTGAAACACTGAATTTATGCTCAGAGTACCCTGAGCGCTGAGACCGTGAACACAGATTTAATCCAAACGTAGCTCAGGGATCAGGGCCAAACCCAGAACGCAAAGAGTCCCGAGTCCTAATGCCTGAAATCTCAAGCCACATCTGCTTTAGGATTCAGCTGCAGGACTGCGTTGGACTTGTGTTTGCCCCCTCTGATATAGTGTCCAGAGCTTGCAGTGTGCGCTGTAGATGTCAGTGATGGATTATGCCTTTTCTTTCCTTTCAGCTGAACCTTTCCATCGCGAAGCACTCCCTAGGTAAGAGGTGTTGAGCATCGCTTGGGACTCCTGCCACTGTTTCGGGGGAGAAGCACATACCGCGCTCTCTCCTGGAGACTCCGCTTTGATTCTTTCACGCTGTTGTTTTTCCTTAGTCTGGAATAAGTCATCTTGGGCTGAAAGTGCATGTTTTGTTCTCTGCGGATGGAAACATAACAGCACCCGATGAATGTTTCCTGATGGGCTTCCTGCGATTGTGAAGGGAATGGTGTCAGAGAACAAAACAGGATACGATTGCGGTGCTTGTGAATGTAACGGGGACAATGGTATCAAAGCGAAATAAAAAATAATGAATGGGCATTGGTGTTGCGGTGAGTCAGAGCTCAGAGGAACCTGAAATATTTGTGCCTCTCTACAAACTGCCACCTCCCAGATCTTGAATTCCTGGGAGAACACTCTTTTTTGTACAGTTTCCAATGCTTTGGCAGTAGGAATCCAAACTGAAAAGATAAGCTTTTGTGGTTTGCACCTATCCCTTCANTTGTTCTCTGCGGATGGAAACATAACAGCACCCGATGAATGTTTCCTGATGGGCTTCCTGCGATTGTGAAGGGAATGGTGTCAGAGAACAAAACAGGATACGATTGCGGTGCTTGTGAATGTAACGGGGACAATGGTATCAAAGCGAAATAAAAAATAATGAATGGGCATTGGTGTTGCGGTGAGTCAGAGCTCAGAGGAACCTGAAATATTTGTGCCTCTCTACAAACTGCCACCTCCCAGATCTTGAATTCCTGGGAGAACACTCTTTTTTGTACAGTTTCCAATGCTTTGGCAGTAGGAATCCGAACTGAACAGATAAGCTTTTGTGGTTTGCACCTATCCCTTCGTGCTTTTAAGGTTCCGCTGTATGCCCCTTTCCAAGGCAGCCTCTTAAAGAGGAGACACACAGATGTGACGTACCCTCTCCCGTGACAAACCCCCCAGCACTTTTTGCGTTTCTCATTTTGTTCTTTCCCTTTCCAGAGTGAATAATCTACATTGGAAAGATTCGATTGCTCTTTGCACGGGGAAAACAAAAACAGCGAGTTTGTTGTATAGTCTCAGTTTCTGGTATGAGTAAAAATAGCACCAAAAAGCTCTTCTTTGAGAGTAACGGTGGTACTCCTGCAATAGGCAAAGGCAGTTTGAAGCGAGCTCAAGTTTTCTGAAACCAAGGACTTGGTCAGCCTGCAAACTCCTGATGAAAAGTTAGCCACTGAAAAGCGGCCTCTGGCACTACACCAGGGAGAGGAGGTCGGGCAGTGGGTGCTTCAGGACAAAGCTGAGGTCAGTGCAGAATTTCTGCGTAGCAATAGACTGCATTTATTCACCGGGATAGTTTGGGTTTGTCAGGAAGCCAGACTCTGAAACCATCTTGCAGTTCCCCTCCATGTGTCTTCGGCAGAAAAGACCATAAAAATGCTGCAATAATATTTACTGAAGTGTGTATGTTCGCAGTTACATCCATGTGTCTCTGTTTACAAACGCATCTGCTCGGTGCAAGTCAGTTGTTTTACAAGGGTGAGGAAAAAAAATGAAATGGAAGGTCTGCTGGAGCTAGGTGGATTTGACTGCCCAGCTCTGGAAAGCTGTCACCCACGCAGTGTCAGGATATTCTTAGCGAGCACGGGCAACCTTGGGGCAGAAAAGCTGTGGCCAGAAATACGAGCACGGTAAGCTAGCCGAGGAGAGTGTTGATACATGGCAAAGGCCAGTTGGTTTTCTGGAAACACGACATAGCTTGGAAAAGATCTTGAGAGGTCATACAGTCCTCCCACCGCAGCAGAGGTGTGCTGATTAATTCATGGAGGCCGGTCATTTTGTAGTGAAATTAGCTGCCAAAAAGCGAAACCCAGCTCAAGCCATGCCAATGGCAAAGCTTCCAGCACTCTTAAAATGCTTAGTGTTTTACCCCCAAGGTTCAGTACTCATCCTAAATCACCTCACGTGTCTCGGTTGCCAGAACTGGACAGGAATTCTCCCAGACTTTCTGGGGAGAGAAGCCAGAAGCTGTGATTTGTCCCTCATCTGCTTGTGGGCAGACATCTCATCCACTGCTCCCAGCGTGTACCAGTGCGGCAGGGTCGGAAGCGCTTAGGGGAATCCCTGCCTGCAGGCCCAGGGATGCAGGCGAGCCAGCTGGAGGCTGGCGGGGATGCGACATGCTCCAAAGCACACCCGCCGTTCTCTTTAAAGGAAGAGCTGCGGTACGCTTCCAGGATTTAGGAACTGGTATGATCGAGATGTCATCTATCAGACACGTCCGGTCTCTCCAGCCTCAGATTTCACCGTATCACTTTTAAGAGGTCAAGATGTCGCAGCAGTAATTTGGGCAGGTTCGGGTTATTTTTTTCCCACTTCCTCTCCTGGTCCTGTGCTGAGACCACACAGCGGCATCTCCTGGAGATTGCCCATGTGTTTGGGGCTGGTGCCCTAAGCATCCTTCTCACCAACCTGTCAATGCAAGCTGCATTAGCAGCAACTTGCTGGGGACGAGTACCGTGTCCTGATCACTCCCATTTGGTGCTTAGCCTGTTGAAGACAAGCCAAAATGGGCTTGCAACTGGTTTATGTCAAGTCTAGACAGAAAAAAAAGTCATTGGTCCAGATCCTATAAATGTGTGCATGAAGTCGAGTGCTCTTCCGAAAAGTGAAGTACAGAAGCGTGATTTAATTTTTTTTTCTTTTTTGAGCCAGATTTTGGGGATCTTGAGATCCAAGTAACAAAGCGTTCTTTTTTGCAGCCTTCTACCCACTTGACGTGAAATTTTGTGGAAATGGTCAACGTAAAAATTAAAAAAAAAAAAATCGTTATGAGAAATTCTGCAAAATCATTTTGCCCCATTTTTTAGCTGGCTAAATTCAGTGTGCTTCTGCTGTTTATGCCCATCCCTGCTTCGTTTCCCCATAGCATGAGTTACTAAGTTGTGGTTTCCCATTTATTTGAATCGTGAAGAAACAATGCTGTATTCTAAGACTGCCGAGTTACGCTTCGATGTAGTACCCTGGGTGGAAAGCGAAAGAATGGCAGTCTGAGCTGCAGAGGAAAGCTTGCGTTGTGACTCGTCCGAGTAGTTGACCTGCTTTGTAGTTTTGAGCAAGTCTCCAGTGCAGAGTAAGAGCGAAATTATTGCAGTGTGGGATGTCATCAAAATAATTAAATGAAAGCCCTCCTTTATGCACAGAGAGAGCCTCAAATCTGCAGAAACTTTGTCTTAAAGGTATGCTGCCTTCTCCTTAATCCTTAGTCCTGCCGCTGCAGCAGGGAAAGCAGCACTGCGTCTCCTCCCGTCCCTCTTCCTCAGGGCAGGGACAGCTCTGCGGCATGGATTACAAGCGTGAGGCTTGCCACAACCCGAATGCCATCAGCTCAGCTGGAAAACACTGGGAACAGAACGGTTTGTCGGTCACTGCGCAATGCTGCAAGTAGATAGAAGAGGTGCAGAGCAAAGCACTTGGGCAGTGACGGCTGTCAGCCTGCTGGTTTCACTGCCGCGTTATGATGGATCTCTGGTGCTAGCTGTAGCCCACAAATCCTCTCCTGTAGAAGCGGGCCTTAAATTGATGGCGAAGGGCGCAGGATTGGATTGTGGTTGCTAGCAATAAAATGCCTGCGATTGTAATTTTCCAGGGGGAGTTATGCAGAGTCCCTGTACCAATCACATAATAACCTGTAAGGAAGGGGGAATAGCGTGAGCAAACGTCGGGAGAACTGTGCTGAAAAAGCTGCGGAGGTCTTTCTTATTGCTTTGGCTAGGTGTATCTTAAAGACTGGATATATTAGAGTGTGAGATTGCAGTCCAAGCCTGGCTTTGAGTTACCCGAAAGATTCCTATTTGTTTTCCAGTAACAGCACTGGACTCCGTGCCCTGCAGAGCTTACCGCGTGCACGCGTCAGGGCAACAGAGGTCCGAAGGGAGAAAAAAGGCACAGGCGGGGGAATGTGTCGCTGAAGGTTGTGCCAAAGATCAAGGGCTGGGATGGGAACAATACTCTGCCTTTCTGCCTCCTATTTGAGTGCCCAGTCTCTCTGAATTTGCTGCCCCAAGATCAACACAGACTCTGCTCCTTCTTAAATTTTATATTTGACTCATTTTCTTGTAAGTAAGTCTGATGTTATCTCTTTTCTGCTTGTATGAGATGTTGGCAGCAGAAATGCTGACTTGTAAAACTGCAGTGCCAAAGTAATCTCTATTCAAGNCTCTGAATTTGCTGCCCCAAGATCAACACAGACTCTGCTCCTTCTTAAATTTTATATTTGACTCATTTTCTTGTAAGTAAGTCTGATGTTATCTCTTTTCTGCTTGTATGAGATGTTGGCAGCAGAAATGCTGACTTGTAAAACTGCAGTGCCAAAGTCATCTCTATTCAAGGAATAGATCCTCTGTGCTAACCTCAAGCCATGCGTAAGGCTAGTTGCTGCTGGTACCTCGTATTTCGGTGCTTCGCACCTTACATCCGGGCTCTTCAGACGGCGGGCCTGCGTTGGTAACGTTCTCTTGTACAAAAATATTTCAGGAGCGATTTATCCACAGGACTAAGAGTGGCAAAGATATATTCTTGCAAAACAAAAAAAAAAAAAAGAAAAAAAGTCACCCCTCTAGAGGTGGAAGAAATCTTCCCATGCATGGCGTGATGGTTCAAGGACTCAGCATTTTCTTCTCATCTAAGTCAGGCTTTGTGGAGGAGGATGAACTTTGATCTTTAGCAATGCCTTTTAAATGTGGTTATGGCCAGAAAAATGACTGTAAAGAGCTCAAAGTCAATACTCGGTGAAAACGCGTTGCGTGCACCTGGAAAGAGCTGTTATTGCAGACCCTGGGTTATACCTGGGATGAAAGCACTGACTGCTGCCACCCCACCAGCTCCTGGTTTCATGCCCTTTCTCCCAGAGCTGAACCCAGGGTACCGGGAACTTCTAGCGAGTTTTCCTCACCAATGAACCTTGGATGAGGTTAAAAACCTGAACTTTTAGGGGCCTCATCCAAAGCAAACCTCTAGAGGTTAGCAAGGACATCAGGATATCCTGGGGATAGCTCTGTTATTGGCGCAGTCATCAGCGCAACAGACTGTGCCAGGGAGGACTGTGAGCGGAAGAACACTGAGGTAAATGATGATGATTCACATCATATGTCCGCGTTGCGCAGTTGCCCCTGATTTTTACCTCTGAGCTGTTTCTAATAAAAGGAAAAACTGCAAATTCTACCTCTTGCAACTATAAACTGTTATTAACAATAGCCGTATCACATATTGGTGTCTAAGGGACCCAGAAGTGCGTGCCTGCGCTACACAAAGCTGTTTTGGCACTCGTAGCAATGGGAGCCTTTCATTTGTGGCAGTGGGCTGCCCTGCAAAGGCTGCGGCTGCGCTTCACAAGGAGCCGAACTTGCGTATTGCTGCGCCGCAAGCTGCCGCAGACGGGACTTGCCACATTTATGCCAGGAATGTGATTAAAAACTGGAAAAACTGAAGCTAGCCTATTCCCAGAGGCAATATAATGTAACATATATGCCAGAATAATACACACAAGACCCCTGTCTCAGACTCGGTCTGGCCAGCTCAAGGACACAGCCTGGGAGGCAACAGCGCGGGGGGAACCCTGGTGGGCTGTGCTCTGTCTGGTTAGGTTACCTTAGCACCTTTAGCACCTCGTCATGTTTTCCCAGTTGCTCCTCACCAAATGCTAAGTAACTCTGCATTCCAGGGGACAGAAATTTGCCCTCTGGTATTCGATTTAACTGTTGATCTCTTCCTCAGCCAGAAGCGAAGCCAAACACTTCCTGAACAGCTTAGTCCTCCAAAACTGAATCTAGCCAAGCAGGGCCTCTGACAGCGAGTGAAAGAAAGGTTGTACGTGTTCTGTAGGCTGGCACTCTGGCAGGACCAGCTGCGCCGTGTCCTCTTCCAAGAGCGTCAAACTGAGTCCCAGGTAGCCCTCGCTGCTCGGACGTTACCTGAGCGGTCCCCGCACTGTGACCCTGCCAGCTGAAGGCCACCTCTTGCTTGCCACCCCTTTGTTTTTCTCTTAAGCTGTAGATGTGCACAGCACGCAGAAGCTGATCGCAGCAGGGGCTGGTGGCGCGCCACCCAACTTCCCTTGCATGCAACCGGCAATACTTGTTTGCTGTTTGCTATTTGCATGCACGACCTGGATTGCAAGCAGGTGTTAGAAGCCGCTATCTCTACCTGATCTGCTCTGTGTGTCTTCGGTTCCCCCAGAGCCTTGACTCTGTAGCTTTTGTGGCTGTAACTAACTCAGGGTTTCAGCTCAAACGATTCCTGGTTCAGTAACTGCTTGGGCCTGCCACGCTGGCAGCATTTAAATTTCTTTTCCTGTGTGCCACAGGGTTTTAAAGGCGGTGGGGTTTGCAGGCTGTATGCATTGAAGCAGCAAAATGCAGAGCTGCTCGGTGCAACTGCTGCCTGCGAGATTATCATTACCCCAGTCAACACCGCTTGCTGCTCTAGGCAGGGCCCAGCAGCCGCGGTGTCTTTCAAGGAAGATCCTTATCTAAGGAGGCAGGCTTCTCCATCAGATACCCCGTGTATCAGAGAAAAGTGTGTACTTGTCTGTGTCTGTAAAGATAGTTGCACTTGGATGCAGCCCTAATCATCGATGCTAGTGCAGGACTGTTTCTTGGGGTGGGTTGGGGTTATTTTTTGGGGGGGAGGGAGCCAGAAATATCCCTGCTTTCCAATTTTTTTCCGTCAGAACCTTTCTTCCGAAGAAAAATGGCTTTAGGCAGGAAAAGCATTTTCCTAGATATTCTTTTCCTAAACCCCCCCAACTTTGTGTGTGTTTTTAGGCTGGAAATCTCCAAACCCAAATATTTTAAAACTGTATTTCATGTAATTGCAGTGGTACTCATGGTTTCCTTGCCTCTGACCAGTAAGATCCACAGCTGAGACTGGGTCTAGAGAGCTGTAAGTCAGTCCAGCACCCCAGGTATTTGGGGTTCACCCACCACCCCATGCCGTAACGTAGAGAACCCCGCATTTTTTGTACTGAGAGGAAGCAGAGACTTACAGAAGACGTGTCATCTAGGAACCCCTGCCTGACATCCTGACTTCAGTAAATCGGAGGAGCAGCAAGTCACTATATCCTCGCCTCTGATGGAAAGGCTTGCTCTCTTGTAAGAGCTGTCGCCAGAAGGTCTCATGTTCATGTGCCTTCCCACGCAGGCGAAGTTTATAGCCGGCAGGTAGTCGCAATCCCTTTAAGGAGTTTCTGACGCAAGGCTGTGATCATACAGGATTGCACCAAGAGGGGCACCTTCCACTCCCTAGCTTCCCCTAATTAAAGCAGAAAAAGGGAGAAGGGGTATTTTTTGAAAGGTGGTGCATCCACCAAGAAAAAGCTGCTGGAACAGATGAACGGAGTCTGAGCTCCTTGCAACATGCAACTGTAGGCTGTATGGGGGAAAAGCTCTCATTTTTATTGTTTAAAAGCTGTAGCCATCACAGCTGGTCAGCGTGAGAGGTCGCTCACAAAAATTTTATAGCAAATACTGTAACTTCAGCAGGACTCGCGCAGATGTTTGAGGGTTCCTCTGAATTCAAGCTTAGTCAGGCCCACTTAAACTGTCAGCTGCTCTGGCTTATTTGGTTTTGTTACGTGATCTGAGATAGAAAAGTGCTAGTACTCATAAGTGCAGAGCACTGACCTGGCTCTTTCTAAGCGGGCTCATTTCAAGCTGAGAGGGATTCTCGTGTTTACCCAGTAGACTCTAACTATTGACACTCTTTGATATCATGAGCCTGGTAATATCTGATTTGCACTTAGATTTTCGTGTAATCGGAGGATTCCAGCAGCTGCACTTCTCTGCGTTTTCAGAATTTCTGTTTCCCTCCCTGGTTATGGAAGAATTTGCAAAACTGACCTCAGAAACGACTACTGGGGGCAGGCAGGGAGAGAGCAATAATTTGTTGTTGTTAAAAGCTCGTTATTTGGACTGTGTCCTGTGAATTTTGAGCGCTGAGGGTTTAGCAACACACCAGCTTTCAGAGCAGAGACCGTGTCTGTGTGTCCACGGGCAGCCCACCGCTGCACACGCGTCGGTGTTACGGGTCTCTTGAATGCTTGGTCCACAGAGTAGGCGAGTCTGTTGCTGCCTTTGTTTTGGAGGTCTGCTCCATTAACTCACATTGAAGTAGCGTGCGCTTTTAGTTTGGGAGGTTCCTCGTTCAGTTTCTGGCTTGCCAGCCATAATGGCAGCTGTGTTATGTGTGGTTAGCTTAGCTCCATAAAGAGCATGCGGACCCTGTCAGATGCACTTTGAATAAGGCAGGACCATGCCAAAGCCTTTATGAGCCTGGCATGCTTCATTTAGAAAACCCAAGCGCATCAACGCAAGGAAGTCGATAGTCGAAACTTTTTGTCAACATTTGGAGTTTCAGCAGGAAAAAAAAAAGGATAACAATTTCCTGTTTTTAAGCATTTCTAGAAATGCACGGTTTGGTAACTCACCCGTCCTGCATTTTCCACAAAATAAACAAAAAGTGTAAAGTAATGCATTTTTTATCCCACCACTGACACCCATAACTCCGACCTGTACTCACTGCTGCTCCTTCACTAGTAACCTCAAAATATAAACACCACACAAACCCCTTTGAATGAAGATGTGCGGACCTTCAAACGACTCTCCAGAAATGCTGCGTACTACGTGTATCTCTGGTCGGTTTTGGTCCAGCAAGCGCAGGCAGGTGGGCAGGTAACTACATGAAGTTGTGGATGAAGCTGCCTACAGCAAGCAATGAGAATGGTATAGCGCCCAGTGGCCACCGTTACTGTTTGCAGAAGTGAAGTTAACCTTAACTCTTGCCCCACCCAGAGCAACACAGCAGCTAGCAAAGCAACCCACTGGTTTTGCATAGGGGTTAATGGACCCCAAAGGATCTGATTCAATCTGTGATCCTGGCAGATGGCAATTTCAGACAGCCCTGGGCAGCTGTGGGGCCCTTGCAGGTGCTCACCAGCTCAAAGAGAGAATAAGAGTGGAGTTACTAGTTTAGTCATGACTCTGAGTGCTTGTTTTTTTTCTCCTCAGGAGGCTCTGTCGGTGGTGAGCGACGACCAGTCCCTCTTTGACTCCACATACGGTGCTGCCTCTCACCTCCCCAAGGCAGATATGACAGCCTCAGGGAACCCTGACTATGGCCAGCCGCACAAAATCAACCCTTTGCCTCCTCAGCAGGAGTGGATTAATCAGCCTGTCCGGGTCAATGTAAAAAGGGAATATGACCACATGAATGGATCAAGGTAAGGAAAGACCCTTTCCGCATCTGCTGAATCTTAAATGATAAAAGCAAAGCACGTATCGTCTGTTCGCGCTCTTGTCCTGCATATGAACAGACCCCACGCTTTGGGTAGGACCATATCTCGCTTCCCCTGGAGTTCTTTTGTCACTCATTTTTTAACGACCTGAGGATCTGGCTCTTGCAGTTCTGCAGCACGCGTCTCTGCCGGTCTCCGTGAATGCTGTACAGACTGGGACGCGAGACTGCTGGGACAGAGTTCATGCTGCAAACACAGTTGTAAATCACACGTTTCATCACTTAGTTCAGCGTCCCACAAATGTTCAAGGGGCTCCTGAAGATGGAGCCGGTCCTGCAGTAACAGTGTTTATACCAACGCTCCAGAGTGAAGCCAGTGAAAGCTGCTCTAATGGACTGTATGGGCTTCGCTGGAGGGCACTTCTCTTTGCATCCGTAACTAGATTCGTGCTCTGCCACGGCAGAAGCAACCATATGGAACTGGAGAGCTGTTTGATGGAGAAGGGAAGAAGAGGAGACTGAGGTCCTTTGTGGCTGTCTATGAGGTACAACGAAACGAAAGGCAGGTACCCATGTCTTCTGGGTGAATATATGCGACCACCGGTGGAAAAGAGAGTTCAGGAGTAGATTTGAGCAGTGACATTAACCATCAAAGGGACACTGGTAATGAGGCGTCCTCTAGAGCTTTTAGCCAAAGAGGTAGGAGGCCTGCCCCCCGTCATTGTAGTTAGAGCTGGGGGACATGGATCATTTCCCTGTTCAATGAGCAATTCGAAGGCTTGGAAGCATTTTATTATCGCAGCTCAGATTGTCTCTTTTAAAAACACTTCTGCAAGTCCAAAGCCCTGGAAAAAATTTCACCTTCTTGGAGAAAATCTTTAGGTGTCAAAATGTCAAGTTTTTTCAGTTTTAAATCTGTACAATAAAGAAAAAACATTTTATTTTTTAGCATTAAGTTTTAGAGTTTGTGTGAATTTAAAATTTGATTTTATCTTCAAACTCGCAGACGTCTCTCGGATTTGTACAGTGTTAATACAGGACAGTTAAACAAGCGAGGGTGTTTCTTCTTTAGGGTTAGTTTAGGCCTTCTGTAGCAGCCTATTTTCCTGGTTTCTGAGAACCTAGCAAAGCGTAGAGTTTGAAACAGAAAGGAGCCTTGCACTTTCAGACTTGTATAGTGAGATGATGGTGTTAAAGGCTTCAAAGAGCAGCACGTTTTTTTCCCTTGTAAGTATACAGTAGATGCTGATTTTACTATAAGATAAAGGTCTTTGTGTCAGTTGGTCTTTGACGGTGATAATTTGTAGACTGAATTTGATCTCGCCCTGGTTGTACCTTGGTATCTTTTCTGGACTCCAGAAGAACTACAGCGATTTTTGCCCTAGTGTTTCCAGTCTTAGAATTGAGCCTGAAACATGGGAAAAGTATTTATTTCCTGAAAAGAACCATCCCTGGGTAACACAGGCAAAGGGATGGATCTTGAAAGTACCAGCAGGTTGGGGGTTTTGGTAGTCGTGAGGGCTGCCTTTGGTTACCAGGCTCATCTTCTTAAGCCACCCCTAAAATCTTCAAGAGGGCAATGCGGAGTGGGATCCTGAGCGAACGAGCGAGGCTCATGTGTGGTGCAGGTCTGGCCCCTCCACCCTGCGGAGAGGTGAACCACTCATGAGAACTGAGGTGGCAGAACCAGCCTCATGTATAGCGCAGGGAACACGCTCCCACGATCATGTGAGGAAGCCCTTTGTAGCATTGCATCGGTTGCTTACACCCATGGTGTCAGACCAACACGCAGCGTTTCCTCCCGATGTACTGCTTGTCTGTCTCACTCTGGCAAATTTTGGGTGGCCGAGGGAACAAGTAGCCCTTGTCACACCTGCTGAGCTCCCACAGGCAGCTCATATTTGCGCTTTTCAGATCCTGTAAGCACACGCTCTGTATAGATTCTGCGTGTGCGCGTACTTGGATGCCTGAAAGACTACGGAACGTTCTCCTTGTGTGTGTATTGCACGTCTTGGGAATCAAATGTATTGGGGTGTCCTTCCATTGTGATCTTTGTGCCACAATTTCTTGATCTGCTCAGAAAAAAAGGGGAATAGTACTGCTTTGACAAACCGATTCCTTAACAACTGTAAGGGCTCAGAGAAAGGCCCTCCAGAAGGGTGTTTATTCTGGGCAGAAAGGAAACCCTTTTTTATGGGCTCGCTCAAGATTGCAAGATTCTTAGGCAGAAACTAAATGTCCTCAGCCTCTCTAGAAAAGGGGTAACAACTTCCCAACCTGTTAGGAAAAAAAGAGAAGACTGTTTCGAGTGTTGGAACTAAGCACTGAGATGGCTTCCAGCCTTGCCTTTTGGTAACTCGTTAGCACAAGAGCTCCAATGCACCCAAGAAACGACAACACTCGTCCGACTTATCCGGATGTCCGCTCCTCCTATCCATGGCTTAAAATTTACCCTTTCCCCCATGTCCATCGCGGGTCTTTGTTGCGGGTTGGGCCGCTCCAGTTGCTTGTTCCCCTGCCCATCAGCTGCCTGGCAGAGCTGACACACCATCTGAGCAACAAACGCCAGTCTCGATTCAAATTCACTTGAACTGTGGACTGAATAACAAAACCTATTCCCCCTCCCTCCCTCTCTGCCTCTCCTTCTCGCTCTTGTTTTTCAAGCACGCTCTCTTACCGGGTTCCAGCTGCCTCATTAGAGGGAGCAGCCTTTATTCTGTATTTCACCTGTACATGAAGCGCCAGCGTTTTCTGCCTGTCGAGAGAATGGTTTATGCAATCTAGGGAGTGATAAAGCTATAGGAAACCTGACAGTGGAGGGAGCTGGATCACGGTAAGGGACAGTGTCCAGCTTTTCTTCTTTTTCTTAGCAACCAGAAGCAAATCTGACTGCTGCGAGGTGTGGTGTGATGAGTTGGTTTGGTCCTCAGCAGGGTGGGAGAAGGGGGCTTTGAAGAACCTCTCCGCGCCTGTTTTGCAGAGCCGTCCCTCCAAGTGCGAAGCAACGCGCAAACCCTGACCGGCTTTCTATCCCGTGTCACGTTTTCCTGGTTTACTCCCAAATTGGAAAGAATTTCCCAGATAACTGCATACTAACTGCGTGGCGGTGGCAAGGATCTGTGTTTTAGGGGAGGAAATGGGACTTCTGTAGCATTGCAAGATTCTGAAGTAGAAATTTTGTGAAAGTTTCTAGTGTTGTCAGACCTGGATGCATTATACGGCCTCAAAATCCATCCTCGCCTTCACAGACAGCTGCTTGCTCAGAGCAAACCGCAGCTCTACGCTTGTGTTTCGCAGTGATGAGTGTCCAAACACAAGGCAGTTAAAACCCAACACAGGAAAAATTAAAATCCTCGTGCTTCTTACACCCCCTCAGGCATTGGGAAAGGGAAATGCCCTTGTATTTGTGGCACTGACCTGTTGCATGCAAAAAATAAGCCCAGATTTTGCATGTGTTTAGTGCAAGATGTTTTGTACACCGTTCCTCTCTCTCTGCATCCATTCGGGGACTGGAAGCGTGGCTCACGATCTTTGTTCTTTGCTGGGTTTGTGTCTTTTGTTTATTTCTTTTATAGCCCGTTCCGGGAAAGATCTGTCTCCTGCAATGTGCTTGTACAGTTCCCAACGTACTAGGCCTGGATTTCTGTTGGGACTTCTAGATGCTTTTATGATTTAAATACCACCATTTATATTTAAAAATAAAAAAAATCGTTCGCATTTTAAATTCCAATGAAAAAAGGAGGAGGTTTGTTTAAAAAAACACTGGGTAAAGTTTAACCCAGTTTACATTCCAATTTAATAACAGATTTTTTCTTCTATTTATACATAAATTCCAAATGCAAAGAGTGAACCAAACAACAGGCATTCCAAATTTTGACCGCATTTACCGAGCTGCTACAGGTCTGCGTTTGCAACTAAACTCAGAGAGTGACTTTTAAAAAGATGTTACAAAATTCATGTGATCTCCAAATGTGAAAGAATATTCTCGTGCGCTGGATGCGGGAACGGACGCGGGCGAACTTCGCTGTGAAATTCCAACTCACGTTACGAATTTTGCCCAGCTAAACTAATGACGTCAGGGCTTTGAAAACCCTTTGGAGGCATTGCCTTGCTTCAGAATATTAAAATAATGCTGAGGTTCGGGGATCTCGGAACGTTGTTATGCCGCAATAATTTTCTCAAAACAAAACAAAGGGACCATCTATGATGTTTAGAAGAATAAAAATCCCCTTTAAGTGGCGTGTGAGCCCTCTAGTGGGATTCACTGTGTCGCTCCAGCCCCCAGCCAGAGCAGCAAGCCTGTGCAATCACCTGCTGTTTGAATTTACCTGTGTGTGAGGAACACGGCTCTTCCAGGCCCTTTCTGAGCCTCTGTGCTTTCCTCATGCACTCTGAGTTTTGTAAACTGGGTGTCTATTTTCCTCGTTTTTACAGCTGTCCCTTCTTTCTGCAGCCTTACAGTGTTTTTTGGTGTGAACCTCCTCCCGGGGCGATCCTGAGAGCAGGTTGAGAGGCCGGGTTGAAGCGCGCTTAGGTGCAAGTTTGGAGGAGCTGTGATTCTGCCCTGATAGCTCCATTCCCTGCCTGGAAGAGGGAACCACAGGCAGAATCACAGTATGTCTGTTCTTCCTCCCTTCACTGAGCGACAACAAAAAAATTAAAATTAATTTCAAGTGTAAAGCTTAAAGCTGAGACGACCAAATGGGGACTTACACGAAAAAGTGGCACATTTGAAAAGAAAAAAAAAATGGGAAAAGAGGAGGGATGAAAGGATGGGAAGAAGGGGATAGAAAGAAGGAGGAAATATCCCACTGGCCACAGCTGAGTCAGGTTCAGAAATCACTTACTTTGCTCTTTCGAACTAAAGCCAAAGGTGATTCCTAGACAGAGGCCCTGGGACAGTGATTGCTTTATTTTCAGGTATGTGGAACACCGGCTGAAGCTGTGCAGAGCATTTATTAGTCAATGCCAGGCTAGCTGCTTGTCCGTTTTGGCCAGTCTAGCATAAACTTTCCCAAAACACCAAGCTGGCATCCCCAGAGACTGCTACTGGAGCTGCTGGAACGAAGAGTCTTTGGCCAGGCAGTGGGAATGAGTACTGCTCCGTATTCCTTGGACTCTGTCACTGCCACAGCGAAGAGATCTTGTGAAAGCAGCCTATATCCATCTGCCTTAGTAGACCTACAGCGTTTTCTGCCCAGAACCTGAGCAAGTCTGGCACGTACGGCCACTTGAAAGTCTGAAGTCTCTGCAAAAAGTCAAGGATTAACCTGGCATCTGAAATCCCCTTGCACAAACCATTTCCAATAATGAGGAAATCTTTATATAAATCTAAGTCTGCTCGTGGGTAATGCGTGAACTGAGAAAGGAGCTATATCCAATGAATGCGCTATTCATGGCTCGCAGCTCCCTGTTCTCATTCGATACTGTAGTTGTTCCCCATGCTGAATTCTTCTTTGTGTTGCCCACAGCTACGCCTACCTTCTGCGGGGATACTGTTAAATCCCTCGTCTTAGGCTGGGGCGGTACAGTACCAGGCATCCAGGAGCTGCAAAGACGTTTCGGTCTGGTAGTGCTGTCTCGTGTCCCGGTAAAAGGCTCCATTTGGGTCTGGTAGGGAACACTGGGTTACAGAGGGCACAGAAGTAAGGATCTTCCCGCTCGCTGTTGCTAAAGATTTCTTAACGGTATTTTTCTTAAGGATAGTTCAGTCTCCTGCCCGGTTAAGTCTTGGTAATGCCATTCCCGGTTACACCTGTCCTTCTGCTGTCAGATTTGCACCGAGATTAGCTCTGGATCCAACTATCCTGAAAACTTCCTCAGAGGGAAGGGAGGCAGCTGCACAGCCACACGGACACAACCCTGTCGGGTACATGGAGCACATTTAACGTCCCGTGGGATTAACAGAGTGGCTCCTCTTCCCGCAGTGGGAAACCAGTGGCTGGTAAGGGCGCCTCAGTTCCTTCAACTTCTTTTCAGATCCATCTCTGATGCTTGGTTTTGGTTGCTGAGACACACAGAGCAAGGCAGAGGATAGGCAGGGTCCCAGCTGCCAAGCTGAGAGTCGGCAAAGTGAAAAATCACCACAAAACCGCCGAGGACGTATCTTGCCACGTTGGTGTTACTGTTGTTGCTTTGCTGTATCAGTCACGTGAACGTGCACAACACCTAGAGAGTAGACACAGCCAAGGGCCCCGTGGGCTTTTCACCCGTGTCATTTCGTGCTGGTAGACAGCATGTGTGCTCCTAGGTGGATAAGCTTTTGAGAAGACATTATTATCTGAGAGCCTGGATATATCCTGTGGTTCCGTACGAGTGTTATGTGTGTAACTATAGTGCGATAGTGTGTATCTATCTCAACTGCGGGGGCTATTTTCCAGTGAAATTTTACTACAGATCTGGTGGGGGGGGGGTGTGAGAGTGAACCACTTAGAAGGACCTTGGGCAGCAGGTAGTTGTGGCAGCCCTGCTAGCACCTGGGGCACGCTGACTGCAGGGAACACAAAGAAATTTTTGTGGTTGTGCCTGAAGGAGGGAGGACTTCATCCCAAAGGCGGGTGGGAATCCAAACATGGGGATGTTGTGTGCGTTCGGGTCTGCCCACACCGTTTAAAGCCAGCGCCTGCTCTCCAGGCAGGGCAGGCAGGGAGGTCGGTCGGCTCCCGGGGACGGTGAGCGCTAAGCCGAACAGTCTGACACCCTGAAGCATGGATGCTCTCGCTGTTTCACGGAGTCTTCTCAGGACAGCCTGTACCTCAGGAAAGAATAAGATCCTTTGTGCTGCTTCAGGGCTTATTCTTTGCCAGTACAGGCAGCATTTAACACCTGACACGGAGTATTTCAACAGAAAGTTAGAAACGATCACATTCCCTGTGAAAACCCTGGTGTCCCTGCAGTTGCTCAGACTCTCCTCTGACTGCCACGGGGACATTAAACCTTCAGCAGTTTGCCTCTCTGAAGGCGGATTTTGGTTCCCTGCCTGGAAAAACAGTAGGCGAAATAGTAAAACCTTAAATTCGAACATGTGTAAGTTATACATCTTATTTCCATTTTCAAGCAACATTCCCTCAGCAAGACATGAGGAAAAAATTACCATCTGCCTTAGAGTATCTCGGTGGAGCATTTATCTCCCGGCCATGATAACTGAATTTCAGTAATTTCTGTCCCCCCACCCCCATTCTGATTAAGAAACAAATTCATTTCGTGTCCAAACTTGGAAGTCTTGCCAGCTGAACTCGGAGGGTGGGATTTGGTGCGCTGTCATAGCTCTTACCCTTCAGCGAGTGGTTTCCTCCCAGGCCACTTTGCTTCTGGCAGGGAAGAAGGATGGCTGTGCGATTAAAGCGGTGCACTAAACGGCACTGGATATGGGGTCCGCGCTCGCTTTGCATAGAGGTTGCACGTGAACGCACCCTTGGAAAGGTGAGGGCGGTAACGCTGCACTTCCCTGGGACATTCTTCACGGCTGCGATGTGCCGTGTGCCCGTGGCAGGCTGTGGGCTGGTAGTTTAAGTAACCTCTAGAGCTAAAAGCATGAGTTACTATTGTAGCTGGAGAAAAACAAGATCTGTGCTCCCTATCTGTGGGTTGGAGGCTCATAATTCTCCTAGAGTGGGACAGAGAAAGCCTATTGCTTGCCAAGGGCCCGCGTGTAGTCCAGGTCTTAGCACAGTGCCACCTGAGTTGCTAAATGTTCCCTCCTCATCGCTCCATCACCTCAGAAGTAGAACTGGGGCCAGAGGTTTTTTCACACACAGTTTCTGCGGTCTGAAGTCCTTGACTCACGCCTAAGGCACCGAAGATTTCTAGATTCCCTATCCAAGTGGCAGACAAGCCTGGGACTGTTTAACGGTTTGGAACAGACAAGATCCGTTACATTCAGCCCTGTATAAATCAGACCCTTTAGATATGATGCTAACATTGTAGTATTCTCTCGTGACTATCCTGCCCTTTTGGCATGGTTATTTTGTGTTCTTTGGTGATGAAACGACAGGGGATGTATCTGTACTTCGGATTAACTCTGCAGAAGTGCCTTAGGTGAGAAGTACGGCCTTTCTGTCCATCGGTAGGCACTGCTGTAAGAGAAGGACGGTGTGCAGGGTTGTTGTAACACAACGCAAGAGTGCAACGGTCCAACAGGGGCTCCTAGGAGCATCAAGCTGTACCTGAAGGATTTGTAGAATGCAACTGAGCTATAAAAGGTGAAGGGGAGTGAGTGGTGTAACCGACAGACCTGCCTGATAGGCACTTGCTTTTTGTCTGGTTTGTGAACGTTGATATTTCAGAGGTACTGGGTGCGACCGTACAGGTACCGTCACCTTTGTCTCAAAATCACTCCTCTTTGCATCTCCAACTCTTTCCTCCAGCTGGTTTCATTATCAGAGATCCCCTCCATGAGACTTGTGATTCACGGGTCACCTTATGACATTCATGTGACGAGCCGGGAACGTCCTCTAGCGCATGTAAAGAAACTCCCCTTAACTTTCACCTTCATTGCCATTTCTGTAACCCAAACCTCCTCCTGCTACAGCAGGAATGAAAAGGGCATAATAATGACAAGTCCTCTGTTTCTTTTCGTGTTTCAGGGAGTCCCCTGTAGACTGTAGCGTGAACAAATGCGGCAAACTCGTCGGAGCAGGGACGGAGTCCAACCCAATGAGTTACAGCACCTACATGGATGAGAAGAACGGGCCTCCTCCCAACATGACCACCAACGAGAGGAGAGTCATTGTCCCAGCAGGTACCACCGCCATCAACTCTGTGCTGTAATCCTTTGCACTGTCTTAAATACCCAGCTGAGCAGATAAGGGTTGCTTATCTACTCTCTGAGGAATTTTCTTCCTTACAAGCCATGTAAAAAGTAAGGAAAATATCAGAGTTTCTGGCTAGTGAGAATTTCCTATGTGCCAGGAGACGTTCTACCTTGAATCAGAATAAGAAGTGGATAATTAGTGCTGCTTTATTTTAATTTTTTGTTCCTGGAATGAAATGTTTTCGTGTGCGAACCAAATCCATCTCCTGTCGTGTGTTAGAGGAGGATCTGCAGTGCTTCCTGGGACGTGCATGGAATGATCAAAGAGCATGGTTCATAGGCAAGAACAAGCATGAAACGGACCCAAATTATAACTCCCACAGTGCTCTGCGGGATCCAGATGCACTTTCATGTCATATTGATTCAAAAAGAGCTATTTTGTTTTCATTTTTTTTTGTTAGAAGCAGAAACCCAGAAAAATTCTATTTTGCAGGAACTACATTATCCTTCCAAAAATTGTTACGCAGAAACATTCCTGTCCAGTTCTCTGTTTGTATTTGATATGCACATCTGCTGTCTGAAATTGGCAGGGTGCAGCCGATGCGTTTGGATGGTCAAGGGTGAGAGCTGCTGTGGCAGGCAACGGGTAAAGTCTGAACCTGGAACGAGAGGGACTCTTTTCCCTGCAAAGTTTATAAACACCACAGATACAAACAGGCTAGCCCAGGAACTTTCCAGCAAGGGAGATATTACGAGCCGAGTTGTGGCCCAATTTACGTACCAAAACTCCCACTGATTTCAAGGGGTGCAGCTTTCCACCCAGTGTTGTGAGGGTTCCACCGAGGGCTGTAGCTGATTCGAGCGGATGAACTGTTGGCAGGAAGAAATGTACTCGTGGAATTTAGCTGTGCTTTCTGCTCACGGCTTGACCACGAACAGATGACAGTTCCCAAGCATTTGTTTGCTATTTAGGATGAAAAGGGAAAGCCTGAACCGAATGTAGTGAAGGGAAGCCAATAAAAGATTGACAGCAAGTCTCAAAGTACCATTTAAGCCATTGTTAGGATCTGCTTAGAGAGTCTGGCTGACCTAATTGGTGACAGCATCAGATATGTTTTCAGCATCGACGGTGCCTAGAAAGGTGTTAGCTGACACCAACTAGTCATTATATTATTAAAGATATTCAAGAGGGAACAGTCATCCTGCCCTTCACCATGCTGTTTATGCATATTTAAAGAGACCAAGGGTGGGCTAAAGTTTAGCACTGTTGTACAAATAGGGCAAATTACTTTTAGTGCCTGCAGTGGAAGTGAAGGTTTAAAATCTCCTCTTTGAAGGGAAATTGGAAAAAAAAAAAGGACTTTTTTCCCCTCACGAGCATCCACAAATCGAAACCTTGAGATACTTGTGAAATAGCAGTGATTTACCAGACTTTGGAAGACAATAATGAACATCATCCCAGATCTCTGGCTGCAGGATAGGAGGCCCAATTCATCCAAGAAAGGCGTTTGGAAATTTTAATATAATCCAGAGTAAAGATTTATAGTGCATTAGGGTGAAGATAGGCAAGAATAATGTCACATTAGGCTTGCAATAGCAATAATAATGAACTCCGAGCCATGTTTCAAGAAGGCAGTTTTTCAGAGACCGTTCAGTGTCTTTGGCAGTGACAAATAGGCTGAACAAGTATCTGAAATTCAAAAGTGTTTGTTTAAAGGGAGACCACAAATTCACTATGCCCTCTAAATGCTGGGGCTTTTTTTTTTCAAAACTCAAGCCAAATAACTCTTTCAATTAAAAAAAAAAGAAAAAGAATCCTCCCTTGAATACTTGCATTGTAAAATTTGCAGTCTTTTGCCAATGCTTAGAAAGCAGAATTTAAATTGGCTATTGCCAAAATATAGAGGAAATCCATCTTTCTTTCCAAAAGCAGACTTGCAAAGATGCGGGGTTGTAAGTTCCATGTTTAAAATTCAACTTTAAGCAACCTGGTTTTACTAGAAATTCGGTGAGGAAACGTCACAGTTATATTTTCAATACTCCTTGGTCTTCCTTCTCCATTTCATGCTGTTAATTCTGGAACTTGGCTGCCCAGGAATGTACCAGGTAACGCCACTACCTGGCCTTTTGTGTCAAGGGATCCCTGCAGCCCAAGCACACACGGTTTACGGTCCTGGGCTGAGGCATTCTTTTAGACACTATAAAACGTGTGGCAGAGGCATTTCTTGTCCCTACCCAAAGCACAAGCTGCCAGCTGTGTGGTGGCTATGTGTTTCTCGTCCATTTTCTCAACTGCCTCAGGACTTGAAGTGTTCAAGGTTTATCTTAGAGGAATACACCAGCTGTGATGGGCAGACCAAATGTCTCCAAGGTTAAGGCTTGACTTCGCAATCCTCTCCAGCTGCAATGGAACACAAATTTGCAGCTTGAATTCTCAAATGGGATACGTGGGGAGAAGCAGCACAGGAAACATCTGAGCATGCAGATACGCTCTGAAAATGACTCTGTAAAAGCGGTATCATAGCACAAATTCTCGCTGGAACTTTCTGATCTAATGCTCTTTTCAAAACTCAAAGGATGATTTCTTTTTTTAACTACTGATGCAGCAAACCATCACCATGGGGTCTGAAACTCCAGCCGGGTTCAGTCTCTCTCTTACGTCATCACCAGTAATAAAGATTCCACAGCTGGAGCTTTGCTGACAGTTGATAATGATGCATGAGACAGTATAAAATCCACATTGCCCTCCAATAGCTGTGTTGGTTTTACAGGGCTAGCCGAGGTAGAATTGTGTTCTTGTCAGCGGGGTGAACGATTGTGACTCAGAGATACACGGCAAGCTGTTCCGTTTAAGCAATAATATTTTTTTTCAGAGTCCCTTTGCTGACGGTAAACACCACCATGCTCAGACTTTAAAATACCATCTGTCGGGGCTTTGTAATGCACTTGCAAGGGATGGGGTGACTTCTACAGCGCTGATGTGATTATATGGCACTGCAGAACCGAAGCTGTGACAAGCATACCTTTTCAAAGGGATGAGCTTGCTTTTGGAAGCTTTTTTCCAGAGGGAGAATCGTCACCGTCAGGTGTCACCAATATCGTTCCCAAGCATAAGTATAAGGTTCGGGCAGGTGGGAGACAACCAAGAGAACTTACCCTGCCAGAGGGTCAGCGTGATCAATTTACGTGCTTTGAGCCCTGTTACAGCACGGTACTTGTTCATTTTGGCAAAGCGCATCGGCATCGGTGAATTAAATCCGTTTGGTTGCGGAAACAATGGTTAATGTTTTGGCAGGGCTACAGGGAGTGCTAGGCTTGAGGCTTGCATATGGTGTTACCATGCTTTGTGCTCTCCTGCCAGATCCCACCCTGTGGACCCAGGAACATGTGCGCCAGTGGCTGGAATGGGCTATAAAGGAGTACGGATTGATGGAGATTGACACCACCATCTTCCAGAACATGGACGGCAAGGAGCTCTGCAAAATGAACAAGGATGACTTCCTCCGCACCACCTCCCTCTACAACACAGAAGTTCTGTTGTCTCACCTCAGTTACCTCAGGGAAAGTAAGTATCGACCTGACTCATCCCAGCCCCAGTGTGACGTGCTGATAGGATAAGCTGCCACGAGCGTTGAACTTCTAGGGCTCTTCTTGAGGGATAACTAGCAGCAAGGATGAAGGGAAAAGAACAGAGAAAGGCAAGAGGAGAGAGCAAACGAGGAAGAGAGCAATAACAAGTGGGTTGGAAAGTTAATTTTAACTTAGATGGAGCTAGCGGTGTTATCAGGGAGGTGAAAAACTGAACAGGACCCTTAAGAAGATTAGATGGTCTTACAGATAATAAAAACATCTGTGGCTCTATGATAAAACTACATAAGTTTGCTGTGGAGATTAAACCAAACGTTAACTGACGTGTCACGGGCAAATTATTTCATTAACTTTGCAGTTAAAGGGCTGCGCACTTTCCTCTACGGCGTCTGGTAAAGACTGCTTCAAAATAGTACCCACAACCGGCCAGAGCTGGAGATTTTCTGTGTTCCTGGAAGCCCGATTAGTTGGAAAGAGGGGAAAAATACAAGAGCGATTCCCCAACAAATGTCAGTGTGCTGAAGCAGACGTTGTGCAAATGACCTAGGACTCAAAGAAAAGTTTTGCTCAACCTCTTTATTGCTACTCTCTGTCCCACACTAGAGTAAGCGATAGATCCAGTACTCCTTTTCGGGGTACTAAGCCTCTAAGACAGAAGCTGCGAGCAGTCTTCTGAGCCCTTCTGGAAAAGCATACCGCAGCAGCCCAAACAGGAAAGATAGCCTTAGGGTGATGGCATGTTCTTGGGGCTGGGGGTCTTAGATTCAGACCTTTCTAAGACTTGCCATGCAACCGTGAGCATGGCCGTAGCTTCTGGATATCTCCTCTTCATCTTCATCTTCATCCACAAAATGGAGGTAAAGGCATTTCCTTTCTTCACACAGGTGTGCTGAGGATAGCTGCGTGATGGTGAGGCCAGGGAACTTGGAGCTAAATCCCCCATGCTCCAGTATTTTTTCCAATTGAAACAGTTTTCATAGGTATATAATTATTTGAAGACTTAAAAATCAGGGGCAGGTGCCGTAAAGCAAGGTGGGAGGGCAGGGAGAGAAAGAAAAATTCTATTTTCTCCACTGGGAAATGAAATTGTGACGTAAAGGCAGCTGAAGAAGTCTCGATGCGGCCAGTGCAATACAGCAGTGGTGCTGCGTTTATTTGGGGTGTTTCTTCAAAGCTGTTCAGCACTGGTCTCTCCCTGCCTCTGCCAAAATCCGTGGGAGTTTTACAGATTACAGTGGGACAAGAGTTAGATCGCAGATGAGTGCCTCTGTAAGCCCCACCTTTATTTTGTTTGAGAAGTCGAGCCAAAGAAATGATTCACAACAAATAACCAAACTGCTGGATTTGAACAGGTTTTGTCCCTTGCGCCTTTACAATAAAATGATCTCCCATCCAAAATAATCTGCAGATTTCATCCTGTTTCGTCAAAGTTCATCAGCAAAGAGCTGCTGGTTCCCCGGACTGGATTATTGCAGACACAGAACAGCTTTCTAACGAAGGTTTGCATACAGAACTCCACGCTTATGGGNAAACTGCTGGATTTGAACAGGTTTTGTCCCTTGCGCCTTTACAATAAAATGATCTCCCATCCAAAATAATTTGCAGATTTCATCCTGTTTCGTCAAAGTTCATCAGCAAAGAGCTGCTGGTTCCCCGGACTGGATTATTGCAGACACAGAACAGCTTTCTAACGAAGGTTTGCATACAGAATTCCACGCTTACGGGGAATCGTAAGGCAGTTTTGTGAAGCCAGTGCTGCTTTGGCCAAACCTGCTGACTTTGGCTGGGCAAATCAGACGCTTTGTAACCGGAAATGTTTTTAAATTCCCACAAGATAAACACTCAAGCGAGAGACTTGAATTGTCTCATTGATAAGACTTGAGAATTGACAGAAAGAGATGAAGGAAGGAGTTGCATGTTTTTTGAATCAAAGAATCAGGCTGAATTCGAAAAGGTTGGCAGAAGAGTCGAATTCTTTTGTTGCGTTGGCTCCAGGCAGCATCTCCAGGGACAGTCTCAAGTCTTCGGGACCCCATTACTTGGGGTGTTCAAAGAGAGGATCAGAGGAACTGCAGCCTTGCTCTCGTGGCCTAAGCCTGAATACCTGGGTTTGATTGCCACCTTTACCATTTACTGTGGTTCATTTTGTCCAGGACCAAATTCCTGATTGATCCTACCTGCCTTTAGATACCTGGAGTCCTTAAATTAGAAATCTGGTCTCCGTTTACAGAAAAGGAGCATCAGGGCACGTTGAAATTCAGGATAGTAGTCCCCTAGTTCGCACATCGCCTTTAAATGCTGAAATTAGGAGGAGTAAACCTTTGCCTCAGTTCCTTTGTGCCTCAGTTTTACTTTCCGTAAAATGGAGCTAGCAATCCTACCTTCTTGTTGGTCATGTCTGTTGAGGTGGCAAGCCTGCGGAACAGGGATTTTGTCTGATGTCTCTCGAGACCCAGCACAACGGAGTCCTGATGCAGTTGCAACGTTTAAGTGCTGCTGCAGTGCATGCTGAATAATAATCCTAAAAATGTAATGTTCTGCCAGGGGAATGCCTACAACGGTTTCTATGCTATTAAGCTAGTGCAAAACCTGAACAACTTTGCTGGATGCAGACAAATTAGTTATTCCAGTTTTACGCAGACGTGTACGAAAGGAGAATTCAATCCCGGTCCATCCTGAGCTTTTACGATTATAGATTTTCTCTCTGCTCAGCCCCTTGGGCTGTCCTAAGACGTCATGCGAGTGCTGTCCTTATTAAAGCAAGCTCCTGTCTGAGTGGAGGTCGGGCAGCCTCTGAAGAGCATTCCTTTCCGTGCAGCTGTTCCCAGCGCTTGCCTAATGACAGTCTGGTTTCTGGATTGCTGGTTAACTCCCTCGCGGAGTAACGCCTTCGAAAGGAGCTTATTGTTTTTCCAGACTGATTTCCAGCGGATGTTTAGTGCCGAGCCTCTGAGCTCAGTGCCACGGGGAGATGGTCTTTTTTCACAAATTTTCCCCTTTTGTAAGGTCGGTAGTTTCAGAGACTCTGTTCCTGCTTAGGGTTGAGAATGCGTGATGGCAACAGAACTGAGGAGAACTTTGGGGAATTGTAGGTCTGGATTACATCTGCCCAGTCTCTCCCTTGAAAGGTGTCTGTCCTCTCAGGATGTTAAGCTGGAGATGTGACGACTAGTGAATCCTAAACTTAGGTATTTGTTTTCCAAGAAACAAAGCCAACCTGAACTTTATGGGCCTGTTTGCTAGCCGGGCAAGGAGATCCCCTGAAAATTAGCTTCCTTGGAAGGTTTTTGACATTTTACATGCCTGATCAGGATGAAACCTTTCTGAAAACTGCCTTCATAGCACGTCTTTTTGGCACATCTGAGTCCAGGCTGAAAAAAATAAACCGGTAGCATCTGCTAGAGCTCAACAAAAGCTCGATCTTAGTTTTGGAGAGAGGAGGTTCAGGTGAGTTATTTCCTACGGGCCAGACTAAACCAAAGTCCTATCACAGCACCTTTAGTCTTCAGGCAAGACTTAGGTCTGAATCAGAATCGCGCAGTCGTTTCCTGTTTCCGTAACCTATTGAAGCAGTCAGGAATTCAGTCGTGTCTGATCTTTAGGAGATTTCAGACCTGCAGAACCGAGTTCTGCAGCACGCTATACCCTTTTGAGTCTCTCAAAACACCCCCAGTAGTTTTTTCAGGGAACTTACTGTCCCCTCCCGCAAACAATTATCTTTCTTCTAAGCGTTTCTCCAGTTTCCTCTCCGAAACTGTGAAGCCATGCCTTGGCTTTTTCTTCATCTCGTTCATCCCCCTGCGCCTTCGGACTCCAGACTGACTGACTGCTGTGCTGGTATCTTTTTCAAACACAGTCCGCCTGGTGAATCTTCTGCAGTCAGCCACGGGGCAGGGGGAAGGGAGGTTTGAATGTTTTCGTGCTATGTTTGGGATGAACATCAAAAGAAGCCTGAACTGTCACCTCCCGTCCTTTTCCTCTCTAGTGATGGGGGGTCGGTTGTGTGTGGTGTGTACATACGAGAAATGCCTGCAGGGGAAAGAATGAGACTGTGGTGAGAAGCAGAAGCAGAAAACTGCTTTGTGGTTCCCAGCCATGCATTAATGCCAAGCACAGCTACACTGCTAGATGCAGCAGAACCCCGATTCTACCGGGAGATGTGGAGGGAAGGCCACGTGGCCGTCAGAAGGTCAGGATAAAAAAGACTTCCAGGTTAAATAGTCTTCAGGATTGCGAAACCAAGATGTTCCTGCATCTCAGAAGGATGAGCTGCCTTGTGAAATGAAGGCTTTATGGGGAAAAAACTCTCCTGCTTTGTTTCTCAGTCATCTTCCTCTTTAATTAATGCAAGGGAAATAAAAGAGGAAAGAAAAAGGTACAGGGAACTATAAGATAACACGTTTCCTATTAATTACAGGAGAATAGCCCTGCACTTAATTAACAATAGCAGTGTTTTCAGAAAGACCTGGTTTAATCTGAGCTGTCACTGGCCCAGTGAGGGGTGGGGGAATAAGAACAAAACGAAAGTTTACTGCGGCCAAAGTTTTGCCCCGGAACGAGTAAGGGGGGGAGCAGCCTGGCCTCTGTCTGTCTGTCTGCTTCTCTCTCTCTCCTGATCTGCGTCTTTGGCTTTCTCTCTTTTCCTCCTCCATTGAAAACCCTTAATAGGAAACACATTTCCTTTTCTGTGGCGTTCCCACCAGAAACCTCAGACTGTCGGGCAAAGGTGAGAACTTTTAGCAATTAAACTGGGGGAGGCGCCATCCCTTTCCAGTGGCTTGGGCTGCATTTTTTAGTGTAAAGTAGCTATAGGTTGATCACACAGGCTTGCTCAGTACTATTCATCACCCCACCCCCAGCTCCTCAGCCAGGCAGTGCAACCAGGCATTTGCAGCCTATTTAGTCATAGAAAACTGTGTTTCTGAATTCCCCAGCACTTCCCTGTCTGGGGCAAGCTAGGCTGGGCGTTGCATTCAGGACTTGCTTCAAATAACCTGAAAAGGAGAGAGTGGCGGGCAGGAGTTTCCCCACAGATATTCAAGAAAGAAATGCCAAAGCCAGAAACCATCTGATGAAAACACGAGTTAGGCGGACAAAGCTGTTGCAGTTCCCCCTTCGGCAGCAGCAAAAGACCAGCCAACCTCTCTAAATATTTAAGCCAATCGCTTTGGCTATCTGCAGCTTTCATAGCCGAGGTACCCTTGGGATCCCTTTGAATGCCAGCCCTCCTCGTTTGCCACGTTATCCATCCTGGGTTTTTGAAGCATCCCCTCCCTGGCAGCATCTGATGGCATCCATCCCCCGCTCCCTGAGAGTCGGCTTTGTTTTCCAACACTTTCTGCTTCTGTGTACATGCTGGCTTGTGCACGTCTTTGGCTTTGTTTGCATTTTGGGGAAGGAAAGAAATCCATAGGAACACAGGGCTAATGAGATCCGGCACCTGCAATGGCTATTACTTCAGGCAGTAAGCTGCCTAATCCTCAGCTCTCACAGGAAAGTGAGACACACTGTGAATACTGCTGAGGGGCAAATGAGGTCAGTGTTATTTGGGATCATGTGGATTAGAGGAATGTGGAGGCTGCATGGCTTAGTCACAAGATCCTAATCAGTTAGTGTTCCTAGTACCTGCAAAGGAGGTATTCTTAGCTCTGCCGAAGAATCTGGGGATGCTCAGGGGCAGCATAGCGTACACAGGCTGTCCTGTTCGCTGTGAGTTGCTTGGGACTAAGTACCTTGAATGGGACAGAATCTCGCAGAATAGAGGGCTGTGCAGATATAAATAGCAGAAAGTGTGTGTAAGAGCACTTCTCATCCGTACCCACCCACGGCAAGATTGGTGCCCTGCTCCGGTTCGCATCATCAGTCCGTGCGCATCAGGGCCCTCTGCCTCGTTAGCAACATCACCGCCTCATGCAGTGAAAACTTTTTCAAAGAGCTGTAGGAAAGGTGAGCCTAGAAGATTACGTAAACACATGCAACTAGACAGCCATGAAATGTGTATTACATGCTGGCTTCCAAGAGCTCACAGGGCCTTTTCCTGCATTTCCAGAGGATTTTGCAGGAGAATCAAAGTGAAATGCTTAGAAAGGAACATTTGCACCACAGACTGCGAAACAAAGGCGCTTCCAATGGATTCTTTTTTGTGCTCCTCGTGAGTAGGTTTGTTTCAAGTGGCGCTGGATGGCGAGGCCGCTCTGAACCGAGAAAGCTAAGTTCGAACTCCACAAAGCATGGGAGATGCTGGAATACCACTGAGAGTTTTGCAGCTGTTGGCCCAAAACCAAGCATGCGGCGCTCTAAAAATGTTCAGATCCTGACAGTGCAATCCACGTTGCTTCTACTGCGTGTTCCTCAAAGAGGAAATTTCTCTCTCGCAGCTAGAGAGGAAAGCTTCTTCCTTACCCTGTAACACAATCTGTGCCACAGGAATTTCTAGAGGCTCTGCTGTGATAGATAATGTACTCGTATAAACGCACTGTACAACCTCACCCTTTCATATCAGTTTTCAACGGAGGACATCGAGGCGCTCCGTGAAGGAGGCGAATGCCTTTATTTTGATTTGCAAGCGGAGAAACAGTAGCACGTGTCCGACATACAGCTACCGAGTTTTTAAAAGAATTTCCTATCCATCACAGAAAACGTGTGCCTAGTTGTCTGGTCCTTTAGATCCTAGTGACGGCATTTTGCACCTGCCTGCATGGTTCCCCACTGGCAGGGCACATCCAAACTGCAATAACTCCTTTTCTTTTCCTTATAGGTAGCTCACTGCTGGTCTACAATACGCCATCCCACACAGAAGCTTCCTCACGCCTTGCCACCAAAGAAGGTCAGTCTTTCGCATATGAATTTCCTGGCTTCCTGTGCTCTCACGATGGTTTGGATTGGGTTAAAATGAGACCTTTTATATAATATCCTTGGCACGAAAATGTTCTGATCTGCTGCGCGTGCACGGCGTGGTTGAAATAGAATAATGCACAATTTGCAGCCCCGTCCGTGCTGAAAATCTCATCTCTGCTTCCCCAGGCAACATTATGGCATAAGATGTGTATGTGTCATTTTCATGCTTGTGTATTACTGAGCTGAGTAAGTGATGGCATGTTTTCTGTTCTTTATGTGAAACGGTTTGGAATCTCAAGTGTACAGCAGAGACCGAGACACTGTTTCCCTCTGAGTGAGTTCATAGTTGAAAGGATAACATTTTCTCACGATAAATTCCATCACTGAATAAAAGCCACTCAGGTCTTCCAAAACCATTCGTGAAGCTGTCAGCTATTTTCAACCGGCAAAGAAGACCAAGTGTATTTTTTTGACACTTTCATTTTGGAATGTTTTGATTTTCTTTTTCAAATAACCCCAAATTTTTAATCTATGAGAAAGTCTGATCATGTAGATGGAGGTTAGAAACCTTGAAGCTTAAAAGTGAATAACACACTTGGGGCTTCTTCAGGCTTTTGAGTTGTTTGCGTATCCTTCAGTCAGGTTTTTCAGGTTTTCCTCTGCAGCTGCACTCCTATTCCTTTTTCTTATTTCTAATTAAAAGCCAGATTCTCTGCCATGATAAAATTATGCGAGTTGGTGTGATGGGTATGATGCACATCCCTTACTTAAGGGGCAAGGCAGTAAGTCACAGCCGGACAGTCNCAGTCAGGTTTTTCAGGTTTTCCTCTGCAGCTGCACTCCTATTCCTTTTTCTTATTTCTAATTAAAAGCCAGATTCTCTGCCATGATAAAATTATGCGAGTTGGTGTGATGGGTATGATGCACATCCCTTACTTAAGGGGCAAGGCAGTAAGTCACAGTCGGACAGTTGAATTGCTAAAGACTCAATAGGATGTTGAAGACCATAAATCTGGTCTTGTGCTCTATAACTTACTGCATAGGACCAGGAGCATGGAGTTTGATCTTCCTTTCCCTTTGTGTAACTGCAGGAACATCGGTTTCCCTCACTGGGCTGTGCTGTGCTCCTCCATTTGAAAAGCTTCCGGGAAAGGTGTGAGATCTCATGTCTGCCATCTGAGATAACCCACCCGGAAGCAGCCTGCTCTCGTGCTGAGACAGTTTCCTTACCTCATATCTAAATGTTTCTATGCATTTCAGGAGAGCAAGGCTCCGCTGATGAGCCAAAAGTTTGCATTTCAAAGAATAGTGGGGAAAGGCAGAAAGTCTTTTATTTAAGCAGCCGGAGAGAGAGAGACAAAAGCCCCCATTCCGCTGCAAGGCTACAGCAAACCAAGATCATGTATTTCACAGGCTTCTGCACGGTGCGTCTGGCTGCTTCACCGACTAGCACTGCTCTTAGAGCCAGCACTTCTTTCTCCTTGCGCCACGCTGCATTTCACCTCAAACATCTGTCCTGGACCCTGCGCACAATATCTGCGCTGCTTTTTACAGCAGATGCTTTTGTCCAGCGTCTAGCTATCCACTTGGGCTGCCTGTTCCCTGGCACGCTGCTCTCTCTTTGTGAGACAGGCACTAGTTGATAAAACACGGTACGCTACAGAGACAAAGCCATTCAGACTTTTCTGTGACTGCGTACTTCGATGCTAACAGTCATCTATTTAAAGTTAATAAAATCTAGGCTTGCCTCTGTTTGAAGAAAGCAGACGCACGTGCATGTGTTCTTCCACAATTTCCCTCATAAACATACACCCGCATCCAAGACTGCTCTTTCTGCCTCAAGGCAGGTGGTTGCTAAAAATAAAGGGAAGAAAGCTGCGATTTTTTTTATTCAAGAGAAACGCTCAGGGTAAAATTGCAGCGCTCTTGATTTTTTTTACCCTTTATCTTTGCGAGCTGGGCCTGGGGTCACACAGGCAGAAAGAAATTTGAGGGGAAAAATGTTCCTTCCCCTCCTTTTTTTACCGCCCTCGAGTGTGTTTCTTTAGCGCAGCTGACAGAACTATGCGTTTGATTTCTGCCAGTTAGGCGTTCTTAACTTTACATGGTACTTTCGCCATGTGTCAATAAAGGGCTAAACACACCTGCGGGACAGTCAAATAAAAATTAGGAACTAGCATAGAAATGCTGAAATCCCATCTATTCTTCTTCCATTTCTTCCTACAATGGATACGTTTCCTCTGCATTCACTTGGTGTCCGAATACTTCTCTAGGATAAACCGACCCACCTCAACCTACGGTAACTGATGCATGCTCAAATACCATTCGCGAGATAAGATGGCAGGATAAGAGACACGTGAACGTGACAGGCTGACAGATAAGGAACTGAGGGAGCAGAGCGAAGTGTCTTGTCCGATATCACAGAAGAAACTCGTGATGAACATAAAAGATGGCTTGGAATTCCTCAGCCTCTGTCTAGTCTGTTACGCAACAAGATTTTCCTTGCTTCCTCTTAAGGCTCTTTAATGGGCTGGCTTCAAGGTGATGCTATTCTTTTGGAAAAGGAATTTCAGGTTAAACATCACGACTTTTTAGAAGTATTTTCTTGTCTCCTTAACTTCTCAGAAGATGAAATGTTTTTCTTTATGTTAATGCATCTTGAGTTTACTAATCCTGTAGATATTTCTTCTCTCTATGCCTGTGAATAAAAACAGAGAAACAGATTTTTCTAGCCACCTTCCCTCGAAGATTCAACAGCAGGAGGAGGCGATGAAATAGTAAAATACGTGTCAGAGCCAGGAAAAAAATACTGTTTTCTTCACTCCTCCTGTAATTTTTCTTGCACGTTCTCTAAGATCACAGAGATAATGCAAGTAACTTGCTTGTGCAAATTCCAGGGAGAAATGCACGCTCTCTGCATACGCTTACACTATGCCTTATGCAACATATTCCGCCCACGTCATGTGAAAAAGAGCCTGCATGGCAAAAAAAGGTAGGGCTGCAACACAGCGAGGTGCAGACGGTGCAGGCACAGCACATGGCTCTGCTCTCTCCCCAGCTTCTTACAGGCAAGGCAGGGCACGCTGCGTAGCCCCAGCGAGGACGGTGTCACCCAGGAGCCCACGCTGCCTCTCACGGGACCCGTTTTCAGGCCGTGGCTCTGGAGACAGAACTGCCTCGCCTGCTTGCAGCTGCAGACGTTACTCCACTTTTTCCCTTTCTATTTTCTGCCCCTCTCACTTCTCTTCTGCAATGCCAGCTCGGCATACAGAGGAACCTGCAGCGCCGCTTTAGGAGAGTTAAACTGCTTTCATGGCAGAAACCCACACTGTAAACTTATGCAGGTGGTGCACAAAGCATACGCATTTCGTTCCCAGATCAGACAGGTAGAGACCTCGTCGCGTTCAAAGGGCTCTTGTTGCCCGAGCTTCTTTGCTTCTCGGCCTCGTAAACACTCAAAGTACGGTATTTAGCGTCATTGGTACAAATTGTCTTCAGCTGCCTTTGAGAAAGAAATTGCTCTAATGAAAATCACCAGTATTTTTTGGCTGGAGAACAATTTTCTGTAAAATGAAACGAGGTTGCTCTCGTCGCTGGATGGAAAGATTTGTGTCCCGCTCCCAGCGCTCCACTGGAGAGACGGTCCACTTCATTTTCGGTGACTGTTTGGAGCAGCGACAGACCTGCTGTAGGTACCAGAGCCACGGGAGAAGAATCTCAGACAACACTATCTGCCCAAGTTCATGGACATTTTAAATTTCTCGCCTTCAGATGGGTACTGTTCTAGGCAGGTTTCCATAGGGACATGGAAAGCATAGCCACAGACAACAGCATTTAGGAGGCCAAAGGGCCATCCCTCGTATGGTTGTGAGCATTCTGGCCTCAGCCCAACGCATTTTTAAAGTCCATGCTAATTTTAAGCATGTTGGAGTCTGCGTAACTCGTGTGTTTGGTACGCAAGCCTAAATGCTGTGCGGGATTTGAACCCAAGCAGGGCAGGGCTGGCAGTTTCCAAAGAGGCAGAATCATGACGTGTCGATGCATAAAATTGCACATGTCTAAACCGGCAAGTAGGAGCGTCTGGTGTGCTAAGCGTGGTGCTGTGTAGGATGCGCTGATACGCAGCGAGGCGGGTATTTGTGCAGCGAGGTGGCGGAGCAGGACGAAGGAAGGTTCGGCTGATGGCGGGCTACACCCGCGCATCACACGTGAGGATTTAGTGGAGTGATTTTGTGTGGCTGTTTCCTTCCAGACTACAGGTTTTGTATGACCTTGATGATTAAAAGGCCGGGTTCAGCACGAGTCTTCATCCTCCAGCACCATCCTCTGCGTGCATCGGGCTCAGCCTAAGGCAATGTAGTTAGCTCAGAAGAGTAGTAAACCAGCACTAACCCAAAGTCTCATAAATCCAATGTAAGTTGAAGCGGAACATAGGAAAAACTGATGTGCTATCTGCGTTTTCAAAGAGGGAAGAAATTTGTATGCGAGTACACGAATATGGAGGTAGGAGACAAATCTTAAGCGTTTATCCTTTGGCTATTACGCGCTCACGTTTGCACTGTAGAAGTGTTTGTGTGAACAATGTATGTTTTGTTCTGTTGTTGGCAAACGTGAGAAGATAAACAAATCACTAGGCTCTGAAACTCACACAGAGCCCCTAAGGAAGAGTTTCCTGGCGATGGGGCATCAATAAGCTCTCCGTCTCACAGGTTCCCTGGTACCTAACAAAACAGGAGTTTGAGCAGCTGCTTTTCTTGCAGTCCAGGCTGCAATCTCTCTCCTCTCTCCCCAGCGGTTTCCTTTACATTGGTGGGAACTCTTTAAAACTCATCTCTCCTGCTCGTCAAACCCGGTGAAAATTTGGGGTGACAGGTTCAAAGGGTGTTGGGGACTGGGGACAGAGGGGCACGGAGACAGCGGGCAGCGTGGCTGTGTAAGCACAGTTCCCACAGGAAAATCGTCTCAAATCCCTGCGTGAAATTCTTCTCTTGAAAAGGCCGTTTTTCAGCTCTAAAAGGTCGTCATGTGAAAAATATTGACCAGTTTCAGTGAACCCTTCTCTCGCGTGTCTCAGTAAGGCCCCTTGTTCACCACAAAGGTTGTAAACCCTCCCGTCACAGCCGTGTTGGAGAAAACACAGTTGCAGCTTCGTGCCCTCCTAATTGTCTGTACAAGCTAAAACATTTGTTGTTGATACTTGCGTGCCTGGTGATGAAATATCCCATTTTTAGCTCCGTAGCAGAAAAAGGGGAGGCTTTTTTGGTGCTTCTCTTGTTGCGACTGTGCGGCCAAAGCAGGGATTTATGATTTCAGGAGAGACAGTAGCTAGTGCTCTTGGATTTTTCTTTTTACTTTCTTTTTTTTTTAATTGTTTTCCTTTGAAATTCCAGAGTTAGTGTTTTGTCTGCTTTCTCCCTGACCCTCTTCGGAGGCAGGCGCATGTTTTTTCACCAGAAAAACTGGAAACAAAGAATCGTTGTCTTTAAGCTGTAGCAGGCAGGAAACCCAACTCACAAGGGATCACCCTGAGCCAGCGCTGTCCCAGAGTAGACTCCAGTTCTCTGAATTCAACCTGACAGCTTGTCTGGAGCACTTTCTAAGTAACCATTATCCTTCCTTTTCTCGCAGCAAAAGAGCTATTATTTTTTTGCCTAGGGTGCACTGCAAGCAATGTTATTGCACATGTGGCAGGGGGGTTGCATGTTTGCTGGGGTGCAGTCCCTCCCGCGAAAAGCCCTTGGAAGAGCTTTGGCTTTTTCCTAAGACCACAGCAAATTTGTTTCCTGCTAATGAGTTAAATGGACAAACGCTGTAAAAACGCTAGCTGCAATGTCTGCGCATGTGTGTCTGCCCTTCCCTTTTCTCTTACGTGTGTATTGCTGCGTCGAGGTTTTTTCCCCGTGAATACGCGTTTCTTTTTTCTTGACTTCTGCATTTGTGTGTTTTTCGAGGAGCACAGACGGCAAGCACGTCAGCTGTTTGGTTTTACCTCCCTGGGCGCTTCTGTGCCTGCACGGTTTGCATATTTGTGCGCACTCGTATGTGTGTTTTGGATGGATGCGTACATACGTGCTCGAAGCGTGCTCAGAAACGCGTCCTCCAGAATATGCAATCGTGTGTCCGCGTTCTCGCCCAGCAGCACGCCTGTCTGCACGCGGCTGTTCACGTCTGCAGTCCTGCGGAGCTCAGTAACGTGTGTTGACGGGAAAGCGACTGCTTTTCAAAGCGGGCTCTGGGAGGGATTCCTAGGGCACATACTTCGGTCTTCACGCACTGCGCGTTGGGACTTCTGCTGCTGATATCAAAAAAAGCAACAGCAACAACAAAACCTCATTGCTTCCTCCTTTTCTTCATAATGTGTCTTTGTAAGCCTTGCACCGGGTAACCCAGACGCGAATCAGGAAGCTCCACCGCTGCACGGCTCTGGGATGTTTTTCTAGCAGCGCTCGCGCAACTGGGGGCTGTCGCCTATGGCTCAAAGCAAACAGGGAGCGACTCCGTGTTTTGGAAGCCAGAGCCCTGGTCCAAGGGTGGGAGCAGAGCTCCAGGCTCTGGAACTGCGGTGCGTAGGAACTCCTTCACGTCAGCCTGCCAGGCTAAGTCTAATGAGGGAGAGCGGTTGCGGATCTCAAGCCGGAGTGACCGGCTGCTGAAGGGACTACCCTAAGCATGCCCCTGTCTGTGCAAGCTGAATGAGTGCCCTTTGAAAAGCCTGGCTCCTGGTTCTGTGCATGCGCCATGTTAAGCTCCCGATCCTGTCCAACGTTGGGATAACGTGGGCTTCAGCCATGGTACTTTAATCCAACACTGGATCTAGAATAGGGGTTAAATCGGAAATGTTTGCCCACCCTGATCTGTATTTCCACAAGCATAGCAACGCATAACCTGGCTCCCCAGGTTAAACCTGTTTGTTCTTCGTGTCCGTGCTCTGTGACGGATGTCTCGCGCAAATCCAGCCGTAGGTCCCTTCTCACCTGGTTTGCATTGACTTCAGGTCAAAACCCAGTGTTGTTCCGAGCCTGGACTTTGGTCTCCGTGTCAGTTTCTTACCTGTAAAGCAAGGTTAATAGCAATGTAGAGATGTTTGATAATATTTTTTTTTAATTGTGAAATAATCAAATAGTCTGATAATGTAGAATAGATGTTATTTTGAAATTATTCTGCACTCAGCTAGTTGCCTCCTCTTAGCTGAGAGACTTAG
This sequence comes from Steatornis caripensis, assembly GCA_013398225.1. Lineage (NCBI taxonomy): Eukaryota > Metazoa > Chordata > Aves > Caprimulgiformes > Steatornithidae > Steatornis > Steatornis caripensis. Next base: position 50,915 of record VZSC01019234.1, on the reverse strand, counting down.
AATTGCTTAATTCCACACACGATCCCTGTACTGGTGATTCTTTAGCGCAAGGAGCGGAATGTTGTGGCCTTGAAGCAGAAACGAATCAGTTTGGTGCTTGAAGGCACTGGAAAGTCTTATGTAATCATGAGAACCATCGTAGTAATACTGGCCATGAGCGACATGCAGCATGACATGTGGCATACGTACTAAGGAAGTGTATTAATTAGCAGAAATAGTAAATTGAAAAGTAAGTCATTGCAAACCAAATGATACTGTGGGTGAGATTTCAAGGCCTCGGCGTACACAGTTATGACACGCATGTAACCTGGGTGTTTGCCATGGGGCTGAACGTTAAGGGAAGCTAATTCCCCACTTGCGTGAACCACCCCCCCTTGCCGTTTAAAAAGGCCAGAGGACTCCCCGTACTCTGCTCGGCTTTCTAGTCGCGTTCCACCACCTCTGCCATGCGCTCTCAGACCTCCTACAGACAGATGATAGCATCTGGAGCCGTCACAGCTTTCTGCCAAGAGGAACTGTATCTAAGCAAATCTCTTGCTGCTGACATTGCTTGGTTTTGCACCGAATGTGTTGAGCACTTAGTACTTATACTTGGAGCCAGAGCGCGCCTGGGAGGAACCTTACAGCCTCTGCAACCTTTATGTTTGCTGCCATCATTTAAAACAACGCGTCTGATGTTTCTAGGAGGAGTTGGAGGTGGTTTTGGCTTCCTCGCCCCTCCAGAAACCCACAGCCTAGGTTCCTTCTCTCCAACTGGCTTTAAACACAACCCCACCTCTTTAACGTGATCTCCAGGAGGTTAAATGACGGGTGTGCGAGGGCTGGATGCTCGGTAGCTTGGCAGACCTTGCTTACATGTTTGCTTTGCAGCAGTAGTGTTTTTTGTTCCCATGCGCCTACGCTGGGACTTTTCCAAGGTACCAGAATAGTGCCACCACACACAACCTTGCTTTGGGAGGAAAAGCGGTGAGGTCCTGTGCTCTCCTTTCTCTCTCTCCCTATAAAGTAGTTGCTGCAAAATAGACCCCAAGTGACCACTTAGATTAATCACAAGTCTGAATCCCCTAGGACACCTGGTTCTGCTTTCCCCATTTAGAGAAGCTAATTTAAATTCCAGCCACCGAGCCAGGGTCCTTTCTTCCTACTGAAGCAGAAGGACTCATTGCAAAAAGCAGACCATGTTCCACATGGAGAATCCCATGGATCCCATAGCCCGATTCAGATTTGCAGCCTTCTCTTTCCCCTGATTTGCTTCACTGAAATCTGTAAGGTCAAGTCCTCTCTGGGAATATAACCAGTGCCTGTGTTCCCTAACCAAATAAGAGAAGGTGTTCAGGAGCAGTTCCTTCTGTAGTTCAGGCTTGGGGGGTTTTTCCATCATGCGCAGTGGGGTCATTCAACATTTCTTTGTGAAGCACCCCGAGATGCTGTGGTGAGGAATCCAACAGAAGACAGCTAAATGACTGCTGTCATTACTGCGAGTATGCATCTGCGTCAGCAAGTCAGACTCAGGCAGAGCCTGCCAGTGTGCTTCAAAGGGAAATGGAGGCAGGGTTAGGAAGCGGTCAGACAATTCACTGAGACTCGGGAACCTTACCTTTATTTTCTTCCTGGATCTGCCCCCATGGCTTAGGACAAGCCGCTTTCCATCCTTTGACTCCCTAATCGCCTCGGAGGTATCGGCTCCGTTAGGCATGGTTCGGTGGGCTCTTTCTGTTGCTTGGCTCCTACCATGCTGGGGAATCTGGATGCCCCGTGAGTTTGCCACATGTGTGTTTCCCCAGACATCTTCTGTAAAAGTTGACTCCAGGAAGAAATCCCATCTCAGATGGGGTGAAATCTTCCTGGGAGGTTTCAAGCTGTGATCAGTTCTGCGATGGGGCTCCTTGCAAGGGAACTGCGACGGGGGTGGCATTTGCTGAGCCAGAGCTCGGAGTTCGGACGCTGCTGCGTTACGTAGAGTGTTACATTTCAGGACGCTGTTCAATTCGGACATGCAGGCCCACGGCTGTTGTGTTAACCCAGGCATGACACTGCCCGCGGGTCTGACAGAGGGAGCTCACGTTCAGGCCAGTCACTCTGCACCTTGGCGGTGACCCCAGCGGTTCATAAAGCGGACGGTGCCTGGCTGGAAAAGGGCTGCTGCTGCTGCTGCTGGCGGTGATGCCACGAACACGATAAATACGCCGTGCTGTTCCTTCCCAGCTTTGTTTGCAATGAAAGGCACTACGCCAGCTTAGACGGCGTTTCAAACAAGATTCCCCTATAGCACCTATAAAGCATTTAGTCCATAAACAGCCCAGCCCCGCTGTATCCATCCTAGAACGAAAAGGCCTGAAAAATGAGGATATTAGAGGCCCAGTGCCCTTTGTTCTCCTGCAAAGCCTTATCAAGGCTGGTAGCCCAAAACTGTGCCTGAATCTGGTTAGACTGAAAAATCCACTGCAGAGAGAGCAGCACGAAGGGGCTGTCAGCGCTCACCGAGCAGCTCGGGAAGCACGGGGACTGTGAGCCTATTGTTCAGCCGAAATCCGCCCCCCCTTGCTTCTGCCCTCCATCCCAAGCTCTCAGATCTATAAAACACCACTTAAAAAAAAAAATAAAAGACCTTTTTAAAGCTTATCAGACAGAGTTTGCTCCCTAATACATCACATCTTAAACACGGATTCCCTAATGGCTTGTTCACTGGACTGCGTTCAAGCTGAAAGGACTGCTAGGCGTCTGGGACGGGCTTCGCTGCAGTGTGGAAATCCGCTTGGGGATTTTAAGCACAGTTTCCTAGGGAAATGAGTCTCTGTGTGTGTCTGTCCATCTGCCCCCAGCAATATTCGAGCCTATCTATAGCAATATTCGAGCCTATATATCTATGTTCGAGTCTGTTGAGCCTAAATATGATCCAGAGGTATGGGGAACAGCGGCGAAGTAGCACTCAAGGTGCGAGATGCGTGGTGGGAGTCAGTAAAGGTGGGCTGGTGGCTCGTGGAGCCCGCCTTATCTTCCCGACTGCAACGTCATGCCTCCCACACATACACAACATGCAGTCGTTCCCCTCCTCCACGTCCCACCATCTCGTCCAGGGCGCTCCTGGGACGCACTCCTCAGTTTCTTCTCCACATCAAGTCCTTGCTTTGTTGCACCAGCAGTCGGACAAGAAGAAACTCCTGAGGCTGTGGTAATTTAGCTCTTCTCTTGAACTTTACAGGACGGCCTGCCTAATGCCCAGTCTAGATCTCACCATTTTTGCCATATTCTAAGCCTTTTCTCAGCCTTCTGCGTGGCCTAGCAGGCTGTGCCACTACTGTGCTATTTCTGATTTACATCTAATTCCAGAGGAATCGATAGGCTTTGAAAGGGGAGTTGCACGGCAGAGGATGAGAACTTCCAAATGGCACAGGGGCTGGCGAGGTGGGAGCCGAGGGTGACCTGGGGCGACAAAGCATGGCCAAGGCTCGAAAGGGCCCAGAGACCAGCGCTACGCAGTCTCTCTCACACAGGCTGGTTTCTGGGAAAGCCGCTTCGTGTGGAAAAGGCGGCTAAAGCCTGAGGGAAGTGCGTTTATGCATGTAAATAAATAAAATTATATTTAACCTTCTTCCCAGGCACGCTGTGAGTGCGAATGTTTGCAAAGCTGTGAGATCCTCAGTTGAAAGGTGCTGTGAAAGTGCAAAGCATTACTAACATCCTTTACCTTACTCATAATAGCGTATGCATTCATTCTGGGGAATTTCTGGACATAAACCAGACAGCTGCAGAATGACATTTCTTGAAAGCATCTATGATTTATTTTCTGCTCTTTAATTCCATTTTGTATTGAACGCCCATTTGTCATAGGACTGTTGTTCCACTGGGCCTTTTAAGTCTAAAGCAGACTTGGGGACCCGATCCTCGGCGGATATAAATTTCCCCCTAACTTCACCGTAGCTATTTGCTGATTTACACCAGAAGAGGACCCCGGTCCAAGTCTTTTAATTGAATTTCCACAGCGCGGCAGGTTTTGCTGTAACATCCAAGTGGTTTTAAGGATAGATAAGACTCTCCTTATGGCTAACGGTCTGGCTGGAGTTCTGTAGGATCTCTTCGAGCCACTGGGCGTCAGGTCCTGGGAACGATATTGTTTTTGCAGAAACTCGAGTCGCTGGATAGGTTCCCTGGCTCTGCCTTTTCCATTTTGTTTTAAACACGTTCAGCCTTAGAGCCTGGGCCTGGAAGCCGGGAGGGCTGGTGTGGTTCTTTCACGTTGCACGGATTTTTGTGAAAACAAAACAGAAATAGCTTAGTGGATTTGGACTCTTTTTTGAGGGAGAGAAAGAGTTGGAAACTTCCACTAGCTGAGTGAACATGTCGTTTCAATAGCAATGCCTGTGTAGCTAGCTATGGTATTTAATCCTTCTTACCATTGTAAAATCGCACTTGGAGCTAAGTCTCGTCCTAACTGCCGCTATACATGGCCACGCTTTACTCCATAATCCATGTTCTGCAGGGAAAACCGAGGCAAAGGGGCTCACCTGAGGTACGCTAAACCTGCGTTAGACCTCGGCTGAATCACACACACACCGTCCTTCCAAGCTGGCGTTTCACACCCTAAAACGGACGCTACAAGGAAACCCATTCAGAGAGGCTTTGAGTGATGATTTTGAGCAGGCTTAGCCAAACTCACCTGGAGAACCGAGCCTTGGTCCTGTAAAGCCCAAGCAGCCACAGCAACACACGCCCGGCAGGCACGTCGGATTGTAATAGTGTCATTTATTGGTTAAAGGAAGCCTTGGGAGATGTGTTTTACAGTGGTTTTGTGACACTTCGAGCAAAGCAGGCTCCTCCTCTGTTACAAACGATATCCTGTTTGTTTACTCAAAACATGCCGATGCATCTGGATCTGAACCAACCCATTTGTAGCGGTTGATTCACTTTGGTCAATTGTCTGACCCAAAAGAATCCAAGAAAATTGAAAATTTTCAATGAATTCTGCTACTTTTTGGAATGACATTTTTTTCCCCCATTTGAAAAGAATTTTTCGGTTGGAAAATTAATTGCTGCCTTTCTTTTTCACAGGATCACTACGTAAGCGGCATTTCCATTAAAATTATATAATGGCAATGCTGTTTCTGATTGAGCTAACCAAAATGTACGTTAGCATCCCAATCGGTGGAATTTCTTGAGATTTTTCCTGTCTCTCTCAATGCAGAATGCGTATGGTTTTTTCAAAACGTTTCCCAAAACATTGCTCTAAGAGCTCTGGTTGTAATACTTCTGAAGCGTATCCCAGGGGAGAAATGAAAGCCAGAGACTGGCTGCAAAGAGGACATGGGAAAAGCCAGGGGTTACTTCAGACCCCATCTCTGCCCTCCTGATTTCAGTCACTGATAGCGCAGCAGCCCAAGCTCCGGGCGCACTCAGATGAAGTTTGGATTCGCGCGACATGTTTCCAGCAAGAATAATGCCACCCGTGCAAAACAACAGCTTATTTTTGACAACAGCAACTGCTGAGGATGGAGCCTGGGGATGAAGTTCCCCAGCAGCGCCAGGCTGCGAGCCAGTTTCCAGCCCTGCCGCTGCTTGCCCGGCCATGGGAGCAGGGACAGGGCTCCCTTCTGGGGACAGCGCGTCCGGGGCTGCCGCCTCCCTCGTTCAGAGATGTCCCGTCACGCTCTTTGTACCAGGCTGAAACCGTAGCAATTTGGTTTTCAGTCTGTTTGCAGTGGGGTTTGTGGTTTCTAGTAAAAAGGGAAAAAACAAATAAGTAAAATAAAAATAAAACCGGGCAGACTACACGAGCTCTGTTTTCCCCCATTGCCCTCTCTTCCCTCCTCCTCTTTCTCTCCCTCTTTTCCCCTCCCCTTCCCTCTCCCGTCCCTTCTCTGTTTTCCTTTTCATGCCAACAACTAGAAGGCTGTAATTTCAAAGCTGCAGCGGCTTTCCCAGCGCCGGGAGGAATGTGCAAGTGCCTGGGATGTTTCCGCAGGGAGCTGCGCAGCCCAACGGGGCACGAGGTGGTGCTGACTCCTTTCCCGTGGCACGGTCAGAGGGACCCTTTGAATTTCACTTGAGAGGATGCTTTTTCCCCTTTCCCTCCTCCTTAAAATAGCTTCTTTGTTGTGCGTGTCAAGTCCGCGGCCTCCCAGGGTGTTAAAGTCGCCATTTATTTTCTGTGAAATAACAAAAGGGTTCGTCTCATTCTCCTTTTCTGCTCGCGGTTTTCTGCCACCTTGTGATAAGAGAAAGGTGGTCTCCTTCTCGACGGGCCAAGTTGCACTCCAAGCTCCATTGAGCACGATGACTATGCTTCGTGGTCAAAAGGTGCCCGGCTCGAGCACTGCCCAAACAGCTAGTCCCAACCCCTGTATTTATGGCCCGTCGCCTTGGTGAGAGGGCCAGGGGAGCACAGGAGACATGGGAGAGGAGAAATACTAGATCTGCGTGACACCAAGCCAGCCGGGACCAAGGTACAAAGCTAGATTCTGGCAGGGTTTTTTTCTGGGAAGGGTTGATTTCAACCCCTCTGTGCCTGTTGTCTTTTGTCGTTAGATCTCTCCTACAATGCAGTCAGGAGAACAGGATGGGGCAGTAATATGAATTCTGGCCTCACCAAAAGTAAGTTTTCCCAATGGAGATCACAAATTCTGCAATGGAAGATCAAAATGAGACCGTGGAACAAGATGGGCATGGCTGGCTTGTGTTGTGAGCAACAGAAGGGTGGAAGATTTGGGGATAGTCAGTAACTAAGAGCTAGAATTATGTTATTAAAAGAAATAAAAATCGACACAAATACTTTTATTATTGAATCGTGTATGGAGGGTGACAGCATGAACCCCTAATATGTTCAGGATTTGATGAAGGGGCCATGAGCAGGTCTTCTGTGCAAACATAGACTCCATGTTAACCACCTGCGTGTTGTCCGGTGTAAAATTTTTTAGGGATGGATAAAAAAAAGTTCCAACGTGGAAGAAGGTCAGAATTTATACATTTAAAAAAATCCAATATTCTGTTAAAAACAGGGATGTAAATGAGAATGGAAGTTAAGTTGCGATAAAATAGTGAAGATTAATGAAGTAACTGCATAATATTTTTTCTTGCCTCATCTGCGTATTTTCATTTTACAGTGAAAATTTTAATTTCTAGTGAAATCCCTCAGTTTTATAGTGCAATTTCAAAACTATCAGCTCTTGGGATTGGTAGCCTTTTCCCACCCCAGTTGCTGTTATTCCTGTTTGATGTCTCTCATGCGTGCCTTGCTCTCTGTTTGTTCCTTCTCTTCTGTTTCAGTACGTATAAGACCTTTCTCTGTCTTTACAGGCCCTCCTGTCGCAGGGACGCAAAATGTGAATAAGACAACAGAACAGCAACGGCCCCAGCCAGGTAACTGTTGATTTTGTCCCCGCTGCATTTGCTAAGATTTGTACTAGATGGGGTGAACAAATGTGTCAAGCAGCCCCAGCCCTGGGACAAACAGGCAGAGCCTTGCAGGGAAGTCTCAGAATAAGGAGTCATCCATGACTGAGCAGGGACAGCAGTTGTTCCAAACAGTTTCTATTTTACCGCTGTCTCCTTCCCCATTCAAAAGAAACATCCTTGTTTCAGCTGCGTCACGTGCAGTGCCTAGCATCAGTTGCATCTCCTTTCAAGCACAATGAGGTGCCATGTAATAGGTCATGAAGCACTTAGGGGCATGGAGCTGTTTGTGCTGCTTATGCAGTGGAGTGTCTGCTCGTTGCCTCTTCACCCCTGCCGCAGTGAAGTTCAATGGTAGTCTCTGCGAACAGAATCAACAAGGCTTCCCCTGCGTCAAAGAAAACCGAATAAGAAAAGCAAACCCTGTTGGGCAGCAAGCAGTAGAGTTTCCTGCTAGTTTCCCAAGGGGCCTTTGAAAAGCTAAATATCACCTTCTCTGCTTTGCACAGCTGCTTTTTATCCCCCCTTTTTTTTAGGGGGTCGGTTCTTTTGGCATTGATTCAATCCATGGGCAAATGCCGTAAATCCGAATCACCAAAACCAGAGAGAAGCAAAGGAGAAGCGAAGAGATTAGGGCTGAGGAGGCCCCACAAAAAGGGAAGGAATTCATTCCTAACGAATGCATTGCAGGGTTTTCAAGAAACACTCAGCCCCGTTGGAGCCTGTGACAAAACTCCTGTTACTCCCATTTGTCTGGTGCTGTGCTTGCTTCAGTAAGGGAGAATTGGGTAATCATTTGCTTGACCTCAGAGGGAAGCAAGCTGGACTGCTAACAAGCCAACTTGAAAATCTCATCTGCTGTCCCGCTCTTTTTGTCAGGAGAAATATGTACGCTCCCGATTTGTTACCGCTCTACTATCCCACACTTCTTTTTTCACATTTCATGTTTTCTAGTTGACACATAAGTGTCGGGTATGCCTGAAAAGATTACGGTCTTTGAAAGCAGGCATGTCTGAAACCAGTGCCAGAACCACTGTGCCATTTTGGATTCCACAAATAATTGGTGGTTGTTTGCTAAAAAAGAAGTAAGGAACACATCAAGTCTGCTCCAGGCCCTAGGAGAAGAGGCAGTATGAGTAAAGAAAGAAAGTGGAGATTTGAACTGGTTTCTAGAATAAACGGTAATGAACTGTTGCTTCTTTTCGATGAAACCTTTTTTGAAATAGTTTGGTTGGTGTTTGTTTTTAGATCCCTATCAAATCCTGGGACCCACTAGTAGCCGTCTTGCCAATCCAGGTGAGTTCATGTTTACATTTCGGACCACCATTACCATTACCACCACCTCCTTCTGATCTGCCGCTCCAGCCTGTACTGGCTGAGTTGCTGTTGTGCTCTGCAGCAGATGGGGTAGGCTGTGAGAGCCAGTGACCTTAGTAGCTGCGCTCTCACAAGTGCTTTTGCAAAAATCCTTGCAGAAAAGTGGGGAAAGAGCTGCAACAGCATCTTTGTTGGGACAAAATCGGCATCCTGAATGTGCTTACCCGAACCTTGCATTCCCTAAGAAGAGTTTTATAGGTGACTTAAATGCTGGTCTCTCAGGTTTGCGGTACGGGTTAGTTTTTCACTGTCTGCTATGGGCTAGCGCGATGGAGGGCACAAACCGTCTCTGAAAGTCACAGCAGGGTCACTGTCCCTAGCAGGGTCATCTGCCGAAAACAACCCCTGACTTCGGGGAGTAAGGCTTGCAGCAAATCTCGCTTGAACCAAACAGGCGTGTATACATTGGATGCTTGTAAGGAAACATCCTCATAAGGCTCTTGACTGTTAGCGTAGCCACGCCGAATAAAACTGGGAGTCATCCAGTATGGGGAAGAACTAATCTTCTGTAACTCAGATCACCGACTGGAAAGAAAACTGTAGGTATCCAAAACAATATCCATGGTAAACAGTAAGCAATGAAGAGTCGAAATAGACTGTGTTAACCATTCAGTGAAAAAATCTGCAGAACAGCACGCTCGGGAAAAAGCCTGTTTATGAAAAGCCCGAAGATTTTAAGGCCAAAGGCGACCATTATGAAATCTAATCTGACCTTAAACTCACGAACAGAACAAAGGGTTGACTAACTTGTTTGCTGGGAACAGTTTACCCATTCCTACTTACGACTTTCTAAGGCTTGACAGAGCAGTTCCCAGTAAAGATCGAGATAGTCCTTCTGTTTCCTGCCTTTGTCTTTGCTTTTAAGCAGGAAGCACAATGTCATTTCCTTTCCTCTTTGGCTTGCTTCTCGCAGGGAGCGGGCAGATCCAGCTGTGGCAGTTCCTCCTCGAGTTGCTGTCGGACAGTTCCAATGCCAGCTGTATCACGTGGGAAGGGACCAATGGGGAATTCAAGATGACGGACCCTGACGAAGTGGCACGGCGCTGGGGAGAACGCAAAAGCAAGCCCAACATGAATTACGACAAGCTGAGCCGAGCCCTCCGATACTACTACGATAAGAACATTATGACCAAAGTGCACGGCAAAAGGTATGCCTACAAATTTGACTTTCACGGCATTGCCCAGGCTCTTCAGCCTCATCCCACTGAATCGTCAATGTACAAGTATCCATCAGATCTCTCCTACATGCCGTCTTACCATGCCCATCAGCAGAAGGTGAACTTTGTCCCCCCGCACCCTTCTTCTATGCCTGTCACGTCATCCAGTTTCTTTGGAGCAGCCTCACCCTATTGGACCTCCCCTGCAGGAAGCATTTATCCAAACCCCAACGTCCCTCGCCATCCCAACGCCCACGTATCGCCACACTTGGGCAGCTATTACTAGATGCGTTTATCTTCAAGTGGCCTTTATCAGTCTGGTTGGACTTTTCCTTTACTTCTGGGAGTTTTTACCTTTTTTTGGGGGACCCTTAATGGATAACTGTGGCCTTTCTGGGGAAGAATTAAAACTGGATATTGGTTATTCCTGGATCAAACCTTTTACTTTTGTAACTTTGCCTCTTGTGTCTTGAACTGAGAAATGGATGCTTCTTTGGGCCAGTACTCTGCATTTTCTCTGGTTTTTAACGCTTATGTCCTCTGTAGGAATCGACTATGAAGATTGTTCACCATTACCCAGAGTGGTTATTAGCTTTTTTGATGGCAGAAATTTTTAAGGATTCAAAGGCTTTTGACAAGACATAGATCCAGCTGTGGGTCGTAGGAAAAGATGACTACATGGGGTTTTTTCTCGCTGTGGAGAGGGTAGGCAATTCGTCCATTAAGTGGAGGATGTTGGGCTGCAGGGGACCATAACTGGAATCTTAGCTTTAAGGCAGATGAGGATTTTCACCCAACTGGAAATTAAATATATATATATATTCATATATATATATGTACATGTATATTTTAAGAAGTAAAGGGCATTGATGGAACTTTTCTAGAGTGTACAACTTCGTTAGATTGTGTATTAACTCCAGAAACATCAGAATCCAGAACAAAAAGTAACATAATGTCAAGCACAGACATTCCTTGAAAGCAAAAGTGAAGTAAAATAAGTGACAGCAGGCCCCTGAGCTCTGCCGGAGTCTTAGGGATCGCTAAACGCTACCGATTCGCGAACGCTGTGCGTTTGTCAGACCGTCATCCAAAGTGGTCAACAAATCAGAAGGCAAATTACTGTATAAATTATGCAGAGTTATTTTTCCCTATATCTCACAGTTTTAAAAGAAAGATTAAATAAAACGAGTTGACCTCGGTCACAAATGCAGGTTTGTTTTTTACTATCAGCTCAGTTGTTAGTGGGTTGGTTTTGTTTTTGTTTTTTTTTTTTAATGTAATTTGTACATCTTTTCAATCTGTACATTTGGGGTGTAGCTTTGTACTTTTTGCTAAAAAAAATTTAAAAATAAGACATGAGTAATGTGTCTGTTGGAGGTAGCCTTGGTCCTGCAATTGGATCCAGAACTGATCCCCAAAGTAGCCAGAAACCTTCGAGATTTCCCTGGGTTTGTTCTAGGGTAGAGTTTTTTTTCTTGTATTAGCTTGTCATAGCTGTCTGCAAATTAACTCCACTTAGCTAACATACTTGCATTGAAGCTGATTCAAAACATGCACCAGCATTTTAGAGCAACTATTTAAATGTTTTGTGATTATTTTTCACCAAAAGCTTTGGAAAGATCTTAACCACTTCATAGAGAAAACTATCAAATGCTTCTCATAACATTTTTTCGAAAACTTGCGCTAGGGGGGTTCATTTAAATTCTAAACATCCAAAAACTCTCAGCCATCTCTAATTTTGCACGTGTTAATTTGATGATCCACAAACGGCAGTTCGGTGCCATAAACAGAAGGGTAAACCACAAGCATTTGTGTTTCAGAACAGATGTCTACGGGGAGGGGGGAGTGAGATTTACATGTACAATGTATTAGCTAACTTGTATTAACTGGCAACCAATTAACAGGATCACAAATATCTAGTCTAGACATAAGCTCTGGGACTCTGTGTGGGTGCAAGATTCGATCCACGTGCGTCCGACTGCAGGATGAGAGCCCGAAACCAGAACATTACAGTCTGCTCATAACTTTAAACAGAAGCACTGATGCCATTATTTAACGAAATGGAAAAATAAGATCAAGCTCATCGGTTTAGGTCTTAGTGCTTTCGGGGTGTTTATAAGTAACATTACTGCAATCATTGCAAAATTTAAGTATGAAGAAATTGTCCATGGAAACGGGGCTTTTGCTACTATATATATGCAATGTACTTTTTGGATATTAAAATATATATAATTTTGCAAGTAATCTTGGTGTTTTTTAAAAAAATGTATTAAGTGTTACAATGAAACTGTTGTATGAAGAAGGTGATGTAAAGAAGTGTGACAAAATAAATGGTGGTTTCTCTAAGGCATCATATCGTCCCACTCTCTCCCTCCCCTCTCATACCTGTGGATAAAGCATGAACTTCGCCTCTAAATTAAATTTCGCTAAAAAGGAAAAGAAAGCAGATCCACGGTAGCGGCAATCATAATCCTTATCACTACAAGACAGTATCGACCTCTTACTGCAGGAAATTTGTGTCTCCGGAGCCTGTGTTTAACTAACTAACCGTGTTTAACTGATTTAGTTGTTGAAGTGCTTGATTCAGAAACCTAGGCTGCATCTTTGGTCCACGGAGAGAGAGAAAGTGGCAGAGTGGCCAAAGCTCGAGGAGGTGAAGCGTCTCGCACGAGGATGGTGGCAGAGCTGGGAGCAGACCCTTGCCCGGATCCCCGCGACGGGGTCACGGCACCGTGCCAAATGCCAGGACATGCAGCCTCCCCGCAGAGCCATAACTGACCTAACAGACGCCTCCTTCTGTTTGCCCCTTAGGGTACTCAAGAAGCCACAGGCAGAACGTGTATGCGCAATGCCGTATGTATTACCAGCCTGCCTGCCTGCTCGTGTTTCTCACCTATCCCCAAAGCCCAGGGAAAGCCAGTGCTCCAAAGCATTCCGGAGACGGAGTAAGAGGCTGCAAAAACAAGCACTGCCAAGGAATCTTCTGGTTGTGTGTAAAGGTCAGGCAAAGGCACTTCCTGTAGCTTTGCAGACACACGGTGGTCCTGAGAGATAGCTTGATCTTTCTGCCTATTTGATAAACCCTTAGAAACACAGAACCGCACAAGTACGCCGTTTCCTTCCTCCACACACAACCTTTTGTTGCTAAGCTCCTAGTACAATAGCTTTCGCCCGCTTGATTAGCAAGCCTGGGCTCTGAAAAAGAGCGGTGTTAGTGTGCTCAGCCGCCACGGGGCTGGTCCCTTGGTGTATGCCGCCACAGTCGCTCAATTCAGTTACGAGAGTGAGAGGGCTTTTGTTTTTCACTTCAGTGCCACCCAGATTCATTCTGGCTATGCACCATCGATACAAATATCGAGTATTTTCTTTCAATACGGTGTGCCTGCCCTGTTGCCAGTAACAGGAAAATCTAAAGACTGAGATTGCACAAAAACGTCCAAAGGCAGAATCTGAAGGTTGTCAGAGTGCAAAGATGTCGTTGACAGCACAGTTTTCCAGCAGGATCCTTGGTGAAAAAAGCAGCCTTTTAAAGAAGAACCTACTTCTGGCTGTCCGACTTGCAACGTCTTAAAGGAGCCCAGACTGAGATGGAAGGGAATCGGCAGCATCCACAGCTCAGGTCTCATTCCTCCTCTTCAGGGCACTTGCTGATACTGATCTTTGCTTTAGACAGAGTTTGCAGGGCACTGAGGATGCGCTCCCGTGGAACGAAGAGATCTTGGAGTAAAGAGACGTCACACCACTGTGCCAGACAGCCCCGGGCTGGCGGGCCGCTTCCCAGGCACCCTTTAGCATTTTCATAAGATCTTAATAGTTTACATTCCTCCAGTAAAGCACAAGTAATAACACACCGATCCCTCTGTGCCCCCCGATATCAGCCTGACTTTGCTGTGTTGGATGGCCTAGGGGTGCTAACAGGGGGCTCACCCTCCCAACCCAATTTTCTGAGAGAAAATAAACACGGCATTCAACAGTACTAACGCTACTTTTTGCTTTTCCCAGGAGGACAGGGCAGATGGAACTCAAGTGCTTCAGGCTTAAACGAGAAAGTTTACCAAACAGATGGTTGGGATCACGTGGCTGTGAGCTGTGAGTCAAGAGGGGCAGCAGAAAATCTCCTCTGCATCGAAGTTCAGAATTCAGACGTCGCCAGGAAACCCGGCTCCCACTGAAATCAGTGGTAACTCAGCTATTAATTTCTAGTGATCTAGCATTCACCCAGTATTTCTGTTCTCCTCCCCAGGTTCAAACACTGAGTGGGATCTAGCTTACGTATGCCAAAGCAGAATTGGCGTTACATTTCCCCTTCTATAAATAGATCGTATGTTAAGTAGAATCAGCGACGGCTTTCCAGTCTCAGAGCTCCAGCTCCCTCAGCTGGAATCTTTGTGATGTTTTTCTCTACTTGAGATTACCCGCCTCGGTCTGCACACCGGGGAAAGGGAAAACAGGAAGGTACTCTCACTGCTTAATTACAGCATCAGGTTTAGCACCTGCTTTCCACTGTGTTTTGAAGAATGCTTTTTATCCCTGCTAAATCACTGCTTAGAGGATGGAGCTCCCAGCTTAAGCACTTAGATGCTCCAAGTGAGGAGATGCCAAATCCTTCCAGTGTCAAGCATCTGTGATCACTCCTATCTATAATCCTCATACGCCAGAACTCATCCTCTGTATGCACGAGTGGCTTACTGCTTTTATATACCTAAGAATTGCATTTCAGCCCCGAGGATGGATTCCCAGACAGCAGTGGATTTCTGATACTATTGCAAGGGAGAGGGATTTCCCCATGCTAGGACTTTCCGAGTAGTAAAGAGAAGGAAGTATTTCTCACGCTAGTGCCCAACAAGCGTCCTCCAGCCCTAACGAGACGCTAACTACGTGGGAAATTTGCTGCGTAACTTCTGTTGGTGCCAATATTTGACGTGAAGCCGGACTTACCCGGTAACATTCCACGTGCAACCCTGACTGCTCACCATGTCGGTAAATGAAGCTTCATAGTAAAAGCGCTGAGCGACCCAGCTGCTGTTTCCCACCCCTACTGTCAGAAGAAAAGAGCCATCGGTCTGTAAATTCTGGGTGAAAGGACCGAGCTCCACCTTATTGTACTATTACAACACCAGATTTTTTCACGGGCTTGCTTTGCTGTGCTGATGCAGTATTTTTAATGACCTCGGTGAAATGAATGTGTTAGACTTCAACCCGCTTCCTAACAGAGTAGATTCTCCAACATCAGACCGAGCGTTGCTGTGCTTGGTGCTAATTAGAGCTGTAGTCTAGAGACACTTTGGGAGGCTGAGGTTTATAATTCGCTTCAAAGACCCTATTTGTACACTTCTGCACAACACCTAGCGTAACAGGTACTGTGATTTTCATCTGCAAAAGCAGAACTCATTGCAACGAAGCTCAGACTTTTCTATCATGTCAGAATTGAGACCGTAGATGAAGGTCGTGTGAAAAATGACACGTAACACATAATTTAGCTTGTGCGTTGTGAGTTTTTCACCTACAGAGGTAGAAATCCCTGTACGTAAAGCTCAGATTATTCTGTCGTATCAGGAGAAAATTACAGATCCTTGGCACAATTCAGCTCTTCAGGCCCCAAGAAAACAGACCCCGATGCTAAATGCACTAAAAAGAAAAACAAGGGGGAAAAAAAGCAGCTTTGAGGCCACCACAGCAATATCCCTCATCCAGGAGGGATGAATGAGCTGCACCTAAGGGGGCAATCTGCAAGCAGGTGTCAGTGATGGCCAGAGGGTTTGCAGCTGAGCTGCCACTTCAACCAGTATAAATAGCCGCAGCAAAGAAGCAGGAGGGTTTTTTGGGTGGGGCAATTTTTTGCAGAGGAGAGGACCCAGCTGCTCCTTACCCAGGAGAAGGCAGAAAACGATGAAGATGTGTATTTCTTATTCTAAGTTGTAGTTGCTGAAGGAAGAGCGATGACCCCGGGGACTCTGGCAATTTGATGCGCACCTCTATCAACACAAAAGCTTGCTTCTTCCTTTGCAAGAACTGCTGCAAACTTATTTGCTTTGGCTTTTTGTTAACTTTCTGCCTCCTGGAGCTGTGAAGTCCAATGCTGGATCTCCTTTACCTTCCCTGCTGCTGCAAAGCTCAGCGCACGAGCCAAAGGAGTCTCCTGCGCTGGCCGCTGCCGGCACATCACGTGTGGGGCAGAACAGCATCTTCTGCCCTTGAGGAGCACAAGGTCAGTTTTCCAAGTGTCTCTGTGCGGCTGGTGGTGGAGGTTGTGCTCTAGGCGTGTTGGCAGGTGGTACCTGTAATAATCCGAACCCACGTGCAGGTTTTCATCACTGTTAAGACCGGTAGGGCTGATAGCAGTAAGTTGAAACAAGTAAGAGGTGTTTCTGTTTTGGGTAGATGTTGCTGTGAAGTGCTTGGAACTTTCCTTAAAGCTCCAGTTCTTGAAGCTTAGGGCTGATACGGAGCTGAACAGCAGCACTCTGTACTTCCCAGCCAGCATGGTTGCAGGCTCTGTGGACTCAGGGGTATCGGCAGCCCTGGCCTTGTTGGAGGGAGGGAATTTAGGGAGCAGCATCCTTATCCTGGGGCAGGGGGCAGGCACTGTCACCTCCCTGCCCCCAGTGAGGGGATACTGCAACCCCAGACTGCCCAGCCAGTGGGATTTGCCCCCACACACCCTGAGGGGGTGACTGGTCCCTGGCGATGACCTGCCCAAGACTCTCCTTACCCACCCCGGGGTAAGGGAGCCCTGCCCCTGGCAGCCACCCACAGTCGTCCCGCAGCCCGGCGCCTTGTGCACAGTGTGGGGTGCGCTGAATTTGCAGCGGCGTGTCAGGTCTCAGGTGCCTGAAGTGGTGTGTGTGTGCTGGAGGCAAAGGGCAGCTGCAGGGCTGAGGGCGCCTGGGCTAGGGAAGGTGCGGAAACCTCCCAGGGCTCTGGGCCGGGGGGTCTGCCCTCCTTGCCTTTTGGAAGAGTAGCCCTCTGGGGATTAACCTGCTGAGGATGCTTGGGCGGTGTTTGTGAAGCTGCTGGCACGGGAGCACGAAGGGATGTAATTTCGGCTTCTAGATCGATATCAAGCAATATAATGGTTTTACAAACACTGCTACAGTGGCAGCGAATCCCGTAGGCTCTGTAGTGTACCAGGAGCTCTTCCAAATCGGAGGGGGGCTTCAGCTGAGCAGGCGCTTTTGGGCACTGCTGCAAAGCTAACACGGAGCTAGGACTCAAAGCTTTCCCGAGGCGGCCTCTGTTGTTGCTTTTTTCAACAGCTGGGGAAACTGAGGCTCTAAGCAGGGAGCGCTGGCTTGCTTGGAGCTGCAGATGGAATATAGGGGCCCGCAGACGACTGCTGTTACGAACCCACCCCACCTACAGTGGGCTCGGCGAAGCGTGCCGCAGGTGGGATGGCCACAGCCCCCAGCCCTCCGCTCGCCCATCGCAGCGAATTAAGCCTCCCAGCGCTTCCGCGGAGCGGCCGAACAGATCCAGCTAGCGGCGCTCGTGCCGAAAACAAGTCCCCCGGTGCGTTAAGCTTGGTGCAATAAAGCAAGGAGCGGCCCCAACGAAGCCTCGCCCTGCGCTTTCCGGGCTGCCGCGGTGCCGAGGCGGAGGCGCGGGCGGGCTGGTGCGGCGGCGGGGGCTGCCATCCAGCGGCGCCCGGGCACAAGGCACCTAGGGAAGGGCTCCGGCGGCCGGGCCCGTAAGGGCACGGATTGCCAGAGGGTTTAGGAGCTCTCTCAGCTTCCCCGGTCCGTGCCGCGGCGGGGGCTCGGCTCGCATGCCTTGCGTTGTGCTGTGGTTTCTCCCTGCTGGTGTGGGGAGCAGGAGCTGGGCCAGCAGCATGAGAGATCAAGGCCATGGTGAATCAAAGGGGGCAGAAAGAAAGGGAAGGGGCAATAAAGGCTCTTCCCAGCTGAGTTCGCATGAGTCTAACCACATCAGTTTGCTGCCTGGGGAGAGGAAAGAAGGATTTGTGACACCTCAGCTGCTCTCACTTGTGTCGGGGCTTTGCACGCTGCTGACTTGTTTATGGGTGAGTAGTTGAGTTCACAAGGAAGCGTGTACACGCAGGAGTTATCCCAGCAGCTGCTGTGAGCTGGTTGGCAGTGGTCTGCCACATTCCAACAATGCAAGTCAGTGTGAGTATCTAAACAGGTTGCCAGGCTTTGTTTTATTATTATTATTATTATTATTTTTATTATTATTATTTAGGGGTCTCTTTTCACCAGTTACTAGCAAAGAGTGTGTGGAGACAGCTAACTAGCATGTGTCAGTTCACTAAAAGCAGTTATTTTAATTCACGGGCCCTTTCTCCAGCAGTCAGCAGGATGCCTTATTCATTTGCCAGCAGGAGGGTACATCTATTTCAAAATGATTGAAATATTACACACAGCTTGAACGAATGTTTAAAATAAATACAGTAGAAGAAACATGTTGTTTGTGAAATGAGAAGATAAATTAAGTTCAGTGCAGACACATTATTCCCAAGCCTAGCTGCTTGGCTTACACTTTCACAGCTAAATCCTGTAGGCCTTAATCCAGCAACGAGTACGAGGTCTGATTTCTTCTTCTGAAGAGACAGGGTGTTCTCTTGAGTCCTTTGCTCTGCATTGACTAGGCTGTTGGCCTCCGCAGCATGTTCCACTTTGTGGAAAGGACTAATTGCTGCGGCAGCCGTATGGACAGCCTGTGGGCTGGGTGGACAGACCGGGAGGGAGAGGAGAACCGTAAGGCTCAGGAAGAGTGCTATGGGGATGCAAAAATGAAACGGTGACAGGGCTGAAGAAACTGGTCTTTGTTTTCCACTATCGGGTCTGTGGTTCCCTCCAGCCACTTCTGCTCAGCGAGATTAAATTTATTTTCATCCTCTTAACTGAACTTTCTTTTAATGGCAGCAGGGGTGACAGCCCCCAAAATAGACTTCCTACGGGGTCTGTCCGGAGCGGCAGTGTGTGCAGCATGTCTCCCGATAACCCTTTTTCCCTGCCCTGGGCCTTTATCTCTGTGGTGACAAACAGCCCTCTCTGGACAGAAAGAGGAAATTCCACTCATTGTTCTCCTGCTGCTGGGCTCTGACTATAGTGCTCTATCTCCTCCTTGGAGCACCGTGTTTCCTGCGGTGGCAATCAGCGGCAGGCTCCTGGGAGGAGGCCTTCGTTCCTAGATTCCCGTTTAGGTCCTGGTGTGATCCCCCTCTGAGTAAGCTTGATAGCTCAGCCACGGCCCTGTCGACTTTGCATGCGTCCCCCCTCTATCTTCTTGGCTCGTGCAGTAGCCAGTCCCTGCTCTGTAACGCCGAAACGCGCTAAAGCATATGGCCAGCCTTCCCTTACTGCGGGCAGCACCGCTAGCTTTCGGTGCGAGTGTAACTGTCGGAATAGACTGAACACTGGGAAATCATCCTCGCAGTGAGATGGGGTATCTTCTGTTTGAGTTCCGGTGGTGGTTAATACTTCTCGACATGAATAACGCCTCCTCGCACTGGGGCTGTGGAGACATGGGGTAAGAGGTTAGAAAAGCTGTGTCGTGGACTTAGATGTTTCGGATTTTGAGATGGCTTTCCAAGGGCAGTGCTTGAAAGTGCGTTGTTCAGGGAACCTTCAAACTTTGGAGGATGTACACCACCTCTTGGACAGGCACTGGAATTGTGTCTGATTATTTCTTTTTGCTGTAGCACTATAACATCCCAAACCAAACTTGACTGAAAGAAAATAAAATCTTTCCTGTCACGTCATTGCGGAGCTGGGTTGGACCTTTCAGATGATTTCCTAATGACTTGCTCTTTTTGTGCAGTGAAGACTATCTTCCTACTTCTCTTCTCCCGGGGGCAAGGGGTGTAACCTGTAAGCCTTGAATACTGGCAGTACTGCTTTCTAGGGAAGTTGTACACAGGGCAACTGTGCAGGAAGGCGGGAAAGGAAATGTGGCAGCGACTAGGGAAGGACCAAGCAGCACACAGCCTTTCGGTTCGGGCAACCCTGGGACTCGTGAGACTTCATCTCACTTCCCTGCTCCCCCCTAGAGCTCCGAGGATGGCCACTAATCGCTCGCTGTTTGTGCTTTGGTGTGCCGTACAGCGGAGGGTGAAACAACTGTCCTTCCAAACAATGTGAGATGCGCTAATGGTTGAGAGGGGCTCAGATGCTGTGGTGATTGGGACTGTAAAAGTACCTTTATGGTTGAAATGTTACTTTGCAAGGCCACAAAACCGGTACAGGTATCGGGCAATATCTGTGAATTACCTTGGAGGTGTTGGCTGGCAGTTCTAGCGTTACGTAGTTCTAGCCATAGCGTGGCCGTTTTCAGTAATGCTGATGTGCGATGAGAACAGAACTTTCTGTGCTGACCTGTCCGATTTAAGTGAAGGAGGGTGTAACGGTGGTGTATTGAAAAGAGGAAAGACTGAGACAGTTGAGAACTGGCTTTTAAAGTGCTTTAGTGACACAATTGTTAATAACATTATTCTTTGTACAGCATACGTACTTTATGTCCCGTGCTACAGATGCTGAATCTGAGATACGTACTAAAGTGATTTGTTCTGAACCAACAAAGGAGTTGATACTACACTGGGACTGAGTCCTGAGCACTCTTGGTTCCCAGAGTTTGATTTCCATACTCACGTTATGCCCATTTGCAAAATAACTTTCTCGTCATCATTTGTCCTACTTAATTCTCCCCCTTCTTCTAAAACCACTCAGTCCAGCAGCTTTTAAAAAGATGCTTCCACTTTACCACAGTGTTGAAAAATAGATGAGCTGAATTGCAGCACTGGGAAGAGTTCCCAAGAAACCTCTCTCTTTGGTCTGCCTCTTGAACTCTCAAGTGGATGGGGGGGGAAGGCTGTGAGGAAGTGGAAATTCACCAAAAAGTTATTGAAGGTTCTTGCTGCACTTGAGACCCAAATGTCAAAATTCGTACCTGGAAAATGTTCACTACTACTTAGCTACTGCTGAACAGAACATGTTTCCTGTAGGCATGTGCATTTTGCTGTAGTGAGACGAGCAGTTTGGAACTAAATCTGAAGCCCACTGTTGGTGGGAGGCTCCTGTGCTGTGTTTTTGTTTTAACAAGACCTTCGTGCTTCAAAGGAAAAGATAATCCGTGTTTGCACTGTGGATTTTTTGAAGGATACATCTAGAGCTGGGGATTTCCTCTCTTCTCCCAGTGGATTGCTCTTCTGCCAGGTGTGAAGCAATTGCTGTATTCTTCACCTCCCCGCTGTGGCTCACCTTCTTTCTGGGCAGCTGTCCTCAGGTGTTTCCTAATGTCACAGTTAGACAGCTCCTGGGGAAGTGGAGAGAAGAATATCTGGAGGGTGAGAGAGAGTGAGGAATAAGCTGCAAAATTCCTCTTCTCCCGTAGTGGGTCTCTGCTCCTCCTTATTTTTTCACTTTTCATTTCCATTTGGCTGTTTTTCCCCTGAAAGGAATCAAAGGCTTTCGCAGGAGGGGAGTTGTATTTTACAGAGTCCTAGATGCAGCAGGATGGCCCGAGCTTTGTCTTTCCTACCTTCCTAAGCATGTCCCATCCCTTAATGCTCCTTTTCTGTAGATGCACCAGCCTCAAAGAAAGAAGGAATTGTTTCAAAATGTTCAAAAGTGCTCAAGCGTTCCAGAGCCGGAGAGTCTGCTTTCATAGAGGGTTTTGGCAACCGGAAACATACCTTTCTTTTTTGACATTTTGGCTCCCGAGTCCCTTAGGTTTCTTTAGCTTTGCCTTCTGTCTCCCCTTTCCATGTTCTCATCTCGACAGCTGTGTGTCTTTAACATGTCCTGAAGTTTCTCTCCATTTTTTCAGGCTTTTAACAGACTTGCATGCCTCTGGGAACTTAAGTGAGTTGGGCTTTCCAACGTAGCAGCTTCATAAAGTGTCCCATAGGTATAAAAATATAAATTCTATGAAATGTATACGTTGTGTAGTTAAATAGTGTTCTGGAAATCACTGGTATTCTGTTCCTCTTTGATTTGAGGCTTTTGAGAAGGTAAATGTTGTTTTAAAAACGAACCTGTGTAAATCTCTTGCTTTACTGTTCGTCCGCTCATGATTGAATTCATTATGGAAAAAGATACAGCCCCACAAATAGCTGGAACTACATTTTTGTGTCACTGGCTTCGCTAACTTCTGACAAGACAAACCCAGGATTGTCATAACCTTTCTTCTCTTTGGCTTTAGCTTCTTTCTCGTTGTAGAGACAGAAGGCGCAGTGGGGAGTCTCCACAGCCACTGTCTTGCTGAAGTTCTGGAAGTCTACTCTGTATTTCCCTTCTTTGGTCTTGGACACAATAGGAGCAAAGCGATAACCCCAGAGCACCTCTTCCGGGATGTAGGATGTCCTCACTTGACAGGTAGCGCTAGTGGCTTCAACAGTGCCATCTAAAAACACCACCAATTCAAAATCTTGCTGCAGAATGGTTTCTGCTGCCATGTGGAAGAATGGGCTGTTCTTATCTATGATATGATAAATAGTTAATGGGGAAATGAAGAAGAGATTCTCGTTGCCTGCATCCACTACAAATTCTATGTTGACCTGGTCCAAAATGATTGTTTCTCCTTCTGGGGTGATGGTGGTCTTCAGAAGCTTTCCGTAGATGTGACTCCCAATCAGCAGGCTCTTCCTGAGGTTTGCCACCCGAATAAGGAGGCAGAGCTTCCCACCACGTTTGCTGATGACAGCGTTCTTGCTGAAGGTGATGGTCTTAGCCCGGTTTTTGGACCTCGATATCTTGGCCAAGATGGCACCGCACATAAAAGAATTGATGATTACCCCCAGGATAGACTGGAAGATGAGCAGGAAAATGGCAGTGGCACATTGTTCTGTGACACATCTGAAGCCGTAACCGATGGTTACCTGGGTCTCCAAGGAGAACAGGAAAGCTGAAGTCAGGCCGTTGATATTCTCAACGCAGGGGGTGTGATTTATGGAAGGACTGAATTCTGGAAGATCTTTGTGTATGTATGCCACAACGTACCAGAGGAGACCGAATAGAAACCAACTGCCTAAGAATGCTGAAATGAAGATAGTCATTTTGTATCTCCACCTGAGATCCAGGATAGTTGTCCATATGTCAATCAAAAAGACAAACCTTGACTGTTCTACGTTGCCAAACTCTATGTTACACCTTCCATCTTTAGAGACAAGCCTTGCTCTTCGCCGGCTGCGTTCTCTGACGTGGCTGGTAAAGCGCTTCCGGAGGTAGTTGAACATTCCCTCTGCTGATAGTGTTCTGGGGAGTAAGAAATAATAAACATTAGGAGTAACGCAGGGGTTTTTTATACCTGCAGGCGAGAAGTAAATTCTGACAAAGTCTCAAGACACTTGTTTAGGAAAAAGTTATATAATTTGCATATTTTCCCTCAGCTGGTGGGGGGGAAAGTTCCAATGAGTATATGAGGAAACTAACAGTTTCTTGCCTAAGGAGCATTCCAGCAGAAAATAATTATTTTGGCCTGCTCGGTAAACTTTGAATCTGTCAACTGTTAACGTAGTCCTCTGCTTAGCTGAGTAAGTGGAGGCATAAGGGAAGGAGGTGACTTAATCGTGGACACCAGTTGGTAAAACTGCCGGGGAGCGGCTGTGTTTTGGGGATGTCTTTCTGCCTTTTAGAAGATGTGAGGCCTGTCTATGCAAGTGTGTGTGTGTACATCGGCGTTAGGAGACCCCGATGTGATGTGGACAGTGAATTTGAGGAGAAACGGGGAAGGCATCACCAAGTCAGATACGCAGTTGTTTTTAGCATAGTTACAGGTTGGGTTTGAAGGTGTGAATTTAAAACTCTGCAATCACAAAGGCATCTCAAATAGGACTTTTAGGTGAGAGTAAAAGAAAAGATTAAATTCCAGCAGCAGGAGAATTTGGGTGTTTACCCACCACAAAGGTAATGCTAAGGCTAAAGGAACAGATTCAGAAATCTGTTCTCAAAGGAAAATGCGGCTCTGCATTGCTGTTAATTTAGTCCTTTATGACTGGCCGTGTTAATAAGAGGCCCAGGGAAGACAGGTTGTTGATAGAGAAAATCCTCAGGTGTGTTCAGCCTGGAATTTGGATCAAGCCTGCATTTGGAAAATTTCTGGTCTTGGAGTTACTCAGGCACGCAGGCATGGGCAGAGGCAGAGATTGCCTGCTGTGTTCATAGACACACCTAGGATCTGATTTTGACCCAAAACTTAGGAAAGTTCTTAGAAATAATTGGCTTCGGAGTGGATCACTCTCCAAGCATAAAATGTGTTCTGTTGCCAGAGAGGATGTGTTAGATTAACGCACAGTGCCAGCCCACCCTGGAAGTGTACCCTTGTGTGCCTGTGTAGCCTTTGCTAAACAAAATTCTCCTTGTGTAGCCAAACTTAATTGTGTACTGTTGTCATATTTCTCGGGGGCAGAATGCTTCAGCTCAAGAACAACTGAAAGAAATTAAGAACTTCAGGGGAAAATATTCTCAGTGCTGACTCACACAAAGGATGCTCAGAGTTTACTGTGCCTCTAAAGACACGGCGTCTCCAGCAACACAGAAACCTGCATGTTTTGGGGACCTGCAGCTGCTAGGGATGGTGTTTTCTTTAGAAGGACCTGGACTTCAGAGTGCATCTCAAATCAGGAGATGCTGGGGTCTTTGGGATTGTTCGCTGCTGTTACTTTACTGCTGCATTACCCTTCCCGATAGAAGGTGACACTAAAACAACCTTAGGAATTATTTTTTTTAGAGGCAAGCTAAAGATGCTATACCACTTACTGAAACCCTGCATCATATCAGTGTCCCACCCAGGCTTCCTTTGGGGCTAGGAGCAAAGTGCTTAGGCTTCAATTGCTGTCAAAGGGACTGCCCAAATTTTGCTTGATTTCAGGGGGTAGCAATGTGCTTAAATATCTGTGGCAGGAGTTGTTTAGCTCCCTTAAGCCCCAATTTCGTATGTCTAAAAGGGAGATAATCCGTAGGCATGTAGTGGATTAGCTCTACTGACGGGAGTTGTTTAGTATGGAATTTGTCTCATTTAACTCCACCCTTTTATATGTTAGTTAATTGCCTATGCTGCATCAACATGACTCCACATTGACAGTAAAGGAAGCATATGCACCCTTGGAGGGTCCACTTGTCACACTAGTTGTTTTATGAAGGAACAAACTGCTCTTTGGAGAAGTCTTTCCTTTACTCTGTAGACATCTAGGTTAACTTAGAGAAGCTGCCTCATGTTTTAGTTGTCTAAACCAGAACTCCTTCCATTAGCAAAGAGAAAATACTAAATTACCCATTATGAAGTCTAAGCACAAATTAATTGCATTTTGTGAAGCCAGAAGTGAATTCTATTATTTAATGTCCTTGCTTGTATCAACAGCCCTGGGAATGAATTTGCCTCGTACAGTTGCCTTCTCTCTGCACTTAGACTGAAATCGCCTTTCTCCTCTGCTCATTAAAATTAGAATGAAAAAAAAGAAGGTCATTTGCTTTGTAATGCAGCTTTTCACTGTTTTAAACTTTTGCTGTCGAATTTATTGGTTGCGAGTGTAGCTGACAAAAGGTAAACTTTAAGCACTTATCCAAGATAGGGAGGGAATGAGGTCACTTTCTAAGCAACCCTCAAGCTTTGTTTTCCTGATGTGCTTTTACTGTGCTCATGTTAATGCATAGTTTGAGCAAAAAAAATACTCCTGTGCAACACGCTGGTCCCGGCAGATTTCCAGCACTAAACTTCTGACTCCCCTATTGTGCAAAAGCATGCAGCTTCAGCTGGCGTTGGCATTCACTTTGTCCCTCTCTGCAGTAACGTGAACCCTGGCTGTCATTACCAGAATAGACCCAGCGTGCGAAGCGCTGGGATGTCACACGCTGTGCGTCCTAAACTGCGCGTGCGTACCTTTGGCACGGGTGAGCTGTGGCAGATGTGCGCCTTAACCTAGTGAATAGGTGAGATGGGGAGAAATTCTGGTTTCTGATCTACCAGCCTTCAGGTGCTAGGGCTCATGGTAAATTGTTACCACAATTCTGTTAGGTCCGCTTCACCCTTCATTGGGAATCTTTGGGAATTTGACCGAGGATCTGGACATGCAGTTCAACAGATAATAACCACAGAAAAGATGAGCGCAAGCTAATCAGCATGGCCATCAGGCTGGGACCTTGAAAATAGATCCCCAGCTTTACCATTCTTTTTCTGCCTCTTTAAATTTTGCTCACCCTACTCGGAGGCTGTTCGCAAGCCCTGCTTGAGCTACCCCCAAGCAGATCAGAGAGGCAGAAGAATTACAGCCGCCTTCAGGCAGGACCACAAAGGAATGTTCCCCTCAACAAATCTTTCTTGCTCCCACACACAACCAAAGCGTGTTGATTTGCTTCAGCAGGAGAGAAATTCCCTCCTGTGTAAGCGCTCTGCGAGCGTATCATGGGCTGTCTAGAGGAGATTATACGCAGGGAGTTATATAATGCAGCACGTAAAGTCCTTTCAGTTTAAATCGGCGAAGGTAACCCAGCTAGGTCTTAGCTAATATTTGCCAGGGTATGTTTCCTGTTGGGCCCAAATAAACACGCTATTGCTGTCTGTCCTGCATGTGAAATTCCTCATTGCAGGAGCTGGCAAAGTTGCCGCTGTCCCCAGGCGTAATGTGGTTATAGAAGGTGCGCTGCCCCGCTTGCGTTCTTAGACGGCGGGTCACTTACCAATAAAACTACTCAATGAATAAAGATGACGCGTCAAGGTTAGCTGTGGAAACAAGGAGTTTCCACTTCCCTGTTCCAGCCTCGTATTTCACAGGGACCACTGGAGTAAGCAGAAACTCTTAGATTTCTGTTCTTAAGTTCCTGACCTTTCTGAACTAATCTATCCATCCATCCACCCAGAATATTTGATAAGTGCCCAGAAACTTAGTTCTTAACAGATGCATTCCTACCTTTGCCTTTCTCTGCGTTCCCGCAAGTAGGTAAGAACAATCATTACGGTTCCTGATTGCTACGTACCAGCTGGAGTTCCTCTGCTCACCCAGAAACGTAACTGAGTGGTTCTCTACGCTCTCACTCGCTTTCGATTGTTTTGTTTTGAGAAATTTTGAACGTAGGGGGTAATGACCAGGCGCCTTAATTGTTCCTTGGGTAAGTCCTTCGTGCAACGCTGTGTGCGGAGCATGTTAATCCGGGGAAATGCCTTTAATCTCAGCCACGTGCAGCGCTTGAGGAGATCAGTGAGTGAAGGAAGGGGAAGGTGTTTAAGGTTGGAGGGGGGCCTGAGGAGAACTAAGTTCCGTCACCTGCTGTTTCACTCAAGTTCTGATATCTGTGGCTTCACAAGTATTCCTTCCCTTGCAGCAATGGATGTACAAGCAAGGTTGGCAGAACCAAATCATTAGGAGGACACAGCATAAATGAAAAGCAGCCCACTGAACTCACGGCTTTTGTTAGAAATACATCTTTGTTAGGGATTCAGATGAAGTTCTAAGAAGCTTAGGTAGAAGAAAGGGGATACAGAGTTAAAGGATTATTTTTTTTTCTAGCCTGTTCAGGTCTTTTCAGATCTTTTCAGAACTCGGATCTTCTTTCAGTCCTTTCTGTGTTTTTCTTTTTGTTGAACTTTCTCTGAACAAAGTATGTGAAATACCCAATTCCTACTACCTTATAAAATCCTTTTGTATTAGAAAAGCAACCTATATCACTTAGTCTTGTGGTGTATTATCTGCTGGCTTCTTTTCTAACGAGACCTTTGGAGAGGAGAGCTCATTTGCTCCTCGCTAGCTGCCCTGGGTAGAGTGCAAATGTGCCTGTTGTGATGGCGTGACAGCTGCAGCATCCCATCTCTCTGTCTTGCCGCTTATATCAAAATTATATCAGAATCAAGGACTGCCAAAGAGAGCTGGCCCTCGAATCAGTGCTGAGTATAGCAAGAATAAAGCTTGCCTGAAGCAGCCAGTTAGTTAGCCCTTGGCATATGCCCAAAAAGAACCTGATTTACACCACCCTCTGTGCACACTCTATCTTTGATGCACACGTTGGCAAAGGGACCGGACCCGCCGGTACTGGTAAGCTGATGCAGGCAAGCTTTTTTTTTGGACCTGGAGGTGTTGCCATTAAGTATTTATTCCGGGTAGCAGATCTGAGCACTGAACGCGGTAGCTTATGCCTCCGAAGCCTTGACTGAAATGCCGGTTCCGTAGGGGAAAGTGATCCTTCAGTCCGGCTTGGCGTGCTACTCTGGGAGTCTTGTCATAGCTCCGGTCCAAGTGACGACATTTTATCAACCTAAAGTCCAACTGGAATTCCTAGTGGATACACCAAAGCTCTTATCCCTGCCTTGCCCTGTCTCCTGCTGAACAGAATTACTGTAAGGTGTTAGACCTGTCCCTTTGCACTGCAACGGCGGCTGTTTGTCAGTAGAAGAGGTGAAGTGGTACCTGCCTGCTTGTGGGTTGTGTGTTTGTTTGATATCCACTGTGAGCGTGGGATATCTTTAGGACAAATGTCTTTCATCTCCGATTACTGTAAGCACACGGGTACGATCTAGCCAGCGTTACGTGAGTACCCAATGAAGAGGTCCTCTTTTCAGCTGCCTCCCCTTCCTCTTTGGATAGCGCAGAGGGAGGTTTCACCCTTCTGCCTTTTAAACTGAGTGAAGCAGGATTGTCCCAGCCACCCCGACGGTCATATACCAAGGGCATGTCCTATCCCCTGCCTTGCTTCCCCTGTGCCTTGATTTTTAAGGGAAGGAAACACGTATACTCTGATGTATATGGGACGTATGGGCTCTACAGGAGCCACTGGTTATTGAAGGGACTAATTCGCTTGAGGAAAACTGCTGCAATATCTTTCCAGCTCATAGCAGGAGTTTTCCAACGCCCTGCCTTAAATCCAGTTCTTCTCCTTATGCTTTGTTTATGTTTTGTGGCGTTCGCTACCTGAAGCAACCTGCTGCTCGGCAGCCCTGGTGTCACTTGAGTGCACCTTAGGCCCCGCTTCCGATACTAATATCAATTATTACATTGATAAATATCACTGTATTTACCAAAACAGTGTTAAACAGTAGCTAACTTGCGTCCAGGAATGTTGTGCGCGCTGTGCTGCGTATGTGTGGTTTTAAAAGACAGGCTTCAAAACCCATGGGAAGAAATAATTAATTCGTGAGAACACAGGCGAATGAATAAACTAACGAACAGGCACTGAAGCAGTAGAGAGTCGAGCAAATCGTGTTTCCCGAAGGCTTAGGAGCATTCGGAGTCCTCAAAGGTTAAAATACTTAGTTCAGGTGTGTAAATAAAGGATTTACAGCAATAAAGCCATTACTGTCACTGGGAGCAATTAATAACATTGTCACTAGCGCCGCACACAAAATTAATCCATAACTGCATTTGCTGGGGCAGAGAGTCTAAAGACTTCTGCTGCCTGGAGAGCAAACGGCGTGTGTCACATGAGCAAACGCAGCTAAGGGTTTTGGGTTTTTTTTTTTGGTAAATGGGCAGAAGTGGCATTTCTTCCTGCCCCATGTGCAACGGAGGCAAGATCCCAGTTGCTCCCTTTCTGCCCCTTGCTGGGAACGTGGCACTTGTAAAATAGCTCTGTCTAGGCGAAACACGTTTCCCGGCACTGCCCAGCAACGATTGCTTCCCAAGCACTAAAGAAAACTTTGTTATTTAGTAGTTTTGCAGTGCCAGGCTAATTCCACGGCTAGACGGCATCTCCCACGGCGCCTCCTACTGCAGCAGGGAATTCCCATCCGCAGCATCTTCGGAGCGCTGGGTGACTTGCCTCTGGGGAGCAGAGAACTGGGAGCTAAGCCGCCTTTACTGTATGGCAGGATTTCTCAAGAGAACCATTTCTGTGTTCAAACAATTAGGTTTCCACTGAAAACATTACATTTTCAGTAGGAAGTGGCTCTCCAGGAGGAGTTATTTCTGTGGCAAATGACATCATTTCAGAATTTTTAAAGAATTCTCATTGCTGTGGGGTTGTGTGTGTGAAGGGCTGTGGCTGCAAGAGGGGGGAAAAATATTTAACTCACCAACAGCATTACGCTAGGTTTGTGTTCTACTTTCAGAGACTTGGTTTGGATTTGCTGAGGAGTTTTGAAAATAAGATGTTTGGCCTTTTGTTGAAGCTTTCTGAAGGAGAAAGGCAGGTTTTGCCTTGCCACTTCTCCCTGCTGTTGCTAGAAAAAGGCATTACGCTGCGAACGTGTGGGAAAGGCAGGCTGCTGTAAGTTGTCACCTGCATGACTGCGAGCAGCAGCTATCCGTAACCACAGAATTCTGCTGCAGTCAGATGTGGGCCGGGGAGGCAATACTGCGTAAACAGCGACCATAAAAATCACAGGGGAAACAGGCAGAGTCATGTGAGCCGAGCCGTGCTCCCTCATTTCGTTGTTCTTTGCCGAAGTATATAAGCGGTTGAATCATTAACTCGCAATTTGTTTCTATGTATTGGCAATGTCAAGTCTCAGTCACCGGCACAGTGCCACGAAAGGGCTTTCTGGCATCGAACGGGCATTGGCCGCACGGCTGGGAGGCAGCCTGACCCAAGGCAAAACCACCTGTGAGCACTCTGATGGTTCTGCCCCTGCTTCGCCGTCCGCTCTAAAGGTATCTCCATACTCAGCATTACCTTGTTGCATAAAAGCTTCCGTTTGCATACACTTTCTTTCCAGAGTGTCGGTAAACTTAAACCAATAGTGGCTTTGTACCGCCCTGAAAAGGAGCCAGCTCTGGATGTGGGCCGGATTGCTGACAGAAAACACTTGGCGCTGGTGTAACAGCTTTCAGTGGGGTTGGGAACGGGTCCTTGCTTACTCCATGCACAAGAGCAGCACCAAGTTGCTCGCCGTGTGCAGCGCTAAAGGAACAAAAGCAAGAAAGCTAATGCTGCCATGACGTAAAGTCTTCTCGCCGTAGTTCACGTCACAGGGAATAGCCAATTCCAGCTCCAGAGGAGAGATGCGGTAAAAGAGTGCAAAATGCCTTGCTAGCCCTGCTTCATGGTCGTACGCTGCGTGTTCAGTCAGCTTAGGGACAGCCTTTGCTGGCTGGTGTGTCAGGTCTGTAGTACTCCCTCCGTGTGCACCTGAGGGAGATGAGGGAAAGGCAGATGACCACCTAGCCCTGATGGCACTGCAGCAGGAAGAGCTCCTTTGAATTCTGCCGCTTTGTTTTTATGGTCCAGACCGTACGTAGCTTGTCAGTGCTGCGAGCGGATGTTTGTAACTTGTGGTGTGAGTTGAGCGCTGCAGTGGCCTTGCTCTGCTGTAATCTTTCACCCGCTTATAGCACCGGGGTAAACAGTGTAGTGGGTGGTGACCGGGTGCCCGAGCCCTGACCCAGGGAGGCTGTGGAGTCTCCTTCTCCGGAGAGGTTCAACCCCGCTTGGACGCGTCCCTGTGCCCCCTGCGCTGGGGGCACCTGCTTTGGGGGGGATCTCCAGAGGGACCTGCCAGCCCCTGCCATGCTGGGATCTGTGGTTGTCCTAGTCAGCGGTTTGGCAATATTTCCACGTGGCACTAACAGTGCTGTCCTACTGCTACTCACCTCCAGCTAGGTGGTAATTTCAGTATCCCAGCCTTTAGTGGTTTTCAAGGTGACTTTGAATTCTAAATCAGCAAAAAACCCGCTGTGCTGTGCTGGTTTGTCGCCAATAAGCCAACCGTAGCAGCACAGGTAGGACTATCGTGTTGGTCTTGATAAGCCAGACTGAAACCCCTGCTTCGCCAGGTTCCCATTGGGAACCCAAGCCCTGAGCATTCTCGGATGGTAGGGTTGTGGGAGAGAAGAATTGGAGATGTACTAGATGACATGCTGGATGGGAGTTGCATTCTGCAGCAGTAGCTGGCAGCTTCACCTGAAATGGTTAAGGATGTGAAGAGGAGAAAGCTGGATTCAGTGGTGTGAACACCGCTGTCACCTACAAACTATTTTGAGAGGTTTTGGGAGCAATGATGTGCTATAAATACAAATTATTGCTTTTTTTTGCATGTAGAAGGCAGTTCTTTCATACTTTATCGCTTTCTTAAGGTAAACGAAGAATGAAGTGAGGAAGGCTTTCTCTCAAGACATGCGTAGTGCTCTCGTTGGAGAGCTTATTTCACTGAACTGTGTGTGAAGGCGTTTTCTGTCTTTGCATGCCTCAGTTGACAGAGATTAAAGGCACGCTCCTCTACAGCGTAAATTCTGTACTGTGCTCTCATAAGTTAATCCTATACATAATTCATAGAGGTCTTTTCTGCGGTTAGTTTTGCTGCTTTTCTGTCCACTGGCGCTCTGCTGATTTCCTTGATTTGCCATTGTTTCGCAACTGAGTTGTCCTTGTTTCTCCAATTTCTGTACCGAGGATCGTAGTTTCCCTCAGGAGCATGAAGAGACTCCTTCGCGAGCATGTGTTGGGTCCCTCTGACGGACTCTGTCCTGTCTGTCATTCAGAAGTTTCCCAGCAGGCGTGTTGAAAGGAGCGTCATTCCAGACTTGCTCTCCATTAGTAGGCATTGTGGACTTCTTTTCTGGAGCTTGCTTTTTACCTCAGAAGTATGAAGAACCACCCTATTGCTGTAATCGGTCGGGTGGGCTACAGCTGCTAGCATAGGGAATGGGAGCATCTGGGAGGGGGAATGGAAATGTAGCCTCTTCTTACCGTACGCATAAAAGCAAAGGAGTCAACGATGAAACCGTAGGATTGTTAAAAAGGGAAAGGATTCATCGTGTTCCTGAACACACGCATGCTTCCTTGTACCCTTTTGGATATCCTAGGCTCTCTCCTGTAGGAGGTCCGTTAGGTATCTGTCCCCTGACATGCTGAGCTTGTATTGAAGCACATCATCTGCTACCTATTGATCTTTTTTTGGCTCGCTGGGCCTGCACGTCTGTCATATGGCAGCTGCAGGGTGGATTGGCCCTTGCTGGCTGATGCCGCGTGTTTAATCGGTTGTGGTTCAACATTAAGAGTATTGGACACCAGTAGTTTGGAAGATTTCTTTTCGTCATCTAGTGCTCGGTTCGCGAGTGCTGGCAGCGCTGCCAGCTTTGACAAATTTTGTCCTGCCTCTGGTTCCTGAAGCCTGATCTTTCTGATGTTTGACCCAGCTGTCTAGATACATCTTGTCCCATTATGGTCTCATCTCAACGGTTTCCTTCCCTCAGCTCTCGGCTGCCACATCGTGACGTGGGTCGCAGCCATCGTCCCTTTTGCAGGGATGTATAGTGTAGCCTGCGGCCCCTGCAGCGGCTTTTGAAGTCATCCCAAGACACGGATTGTGAAAAAGCCTGACCTCAGAGGTTTCCAGCTGAAGGCAGAGGCATTAAAGGCATTTGGTGCTCTTTCCTGCGAGGTCTGATGAGGCAAACTTTGTCCGTCTGAATTGGGGTCTGCTTGTGCCTAGCAGATTGGTTAAAATGTGATTTGCTACAACTGAATGCTGTGAAAGCTAAACAAGTTCCAGGAGCAAATCTTGAGGATTGAATCTCAGTAGGCAGCTATTTGCTTTATGTCCTACTCCTTTTTTTTTTTACATCTCCTGCAGAAAGCAAATAGTTCTTAGTTACACGAGTACCTGATTATTCCCTGAAACTCAAAATTGTCCCTTTTAAGGCTATTTTCTGCTTTCGGGGGCGTGCACAGTGCCCTCTGAAGGCATTGCGGAACACCAGCTGCAAATCTAAAGACAGCAACAGAGTCTGCTTTCCCGGGGGCGTGCAAGAAAAGCAGAGCTTTTTCTGTTCCGATCCTTCAGTTAGTTTTGCGCTCCTAATTATTTATAGAAGTGTAATTGACTTGCAAGACATTCTTGGCTTTCAGTATGCATTGGAGTGAATTATTGACCCATCACACGGGTCATTGATGTGAAGAGATGTATGAGCAAACTGGGTGCAAAATAGCTACTTTGCATTCTTAATAGCAAATGTAAGCCATTAATAACTTTGCTGCTTGATGCACTCGGAGCCTGCACAGTTTTAGTTTGACACGCATATGGCTGAGTTCATCCTCAGCGTAATTTGAAATTCATTGGGCATGGACTTCATCTCCTTATGCTACTTCAAAATCTCTCCCGTGTTGAGATGTGATATGCTAATTCCAAAGTTTATGGCTGACTTGAAATGTTACATTTGAAAAATCAAATCCAATTAAATCAACTTATTACCAAGGTCAGAGACCAGTATTGCGCACATTCTGTTCCTTGCTATTTTGCAGCAGTGAGTGAACTTAGTGAGCATATTATGTCTCAACCCATAAACAAACTAATCTGCCCTCATGTGAAAGCGGCCAGCTGCAGGACCCAGCGTCAAGTGATAAAGCATTCCCTGGAGAGTCCAGATATCCGAGCTCGGTTCCCAGCTTTTCACTTCTTTGTGTGTACTACGGGACAACCGTTCTCCCCTTTGTTTCTGTTTCCCCATCTACTCGTAAGATGGAAGCGGAACTAGGGTGTTGTGTGGATAAACTCAGTGATCGCAAAAAGCTTTGAGACCTCTTGAGTGTGTTGCTGGGACTGGCAACACATAGTCAGGCTTTTAACTGAGCTCAGATTTTAGGAGAATATAAATGAGAGATGCCCAAGTGCTATCTTGGCAGAAACTTGTTTACTACCTAAGAAGAAAACTTCTGCATGCCTAATATCTTAATATTCTCAGTGAGGAGTGAAACAGAAGAATACACTATGGCTCTGAGATGGACAAATATTAAGCCAATTTGCAGATAATTTTGCAAATGTGAGTCTTAAGCTTAGAATTATTACGATTTCCACACTGTGCAAGCTTTATATTTAAATTACGCTATCACCAAGTGTCCAGTGGCTCATTCTGCCTCTTGCTGTTGAGTGTCTAATGCATTTCCTGCAGGAGGTCCTTATGTTCCAGACAAAACCAGACGGAAAAGCGAGAATGTTGAATTCTTAGCTACCCTTAACAAATAGCCTACTGTCTTATTTCTGCTGGACGGTATAGCTTAAACCTGCACAGACAACTCGCATCCTCCCCATTCGTTTAGGAGCTTAAGTCTTGTGTCTAATCGATGCCGTTTTCTATGGTGTCGATTCATTCCACCAGCCTGAGGGAACTTCCTCAAGTGCCCGCTTTAGTAGCTCGGGTGCTTCCGAGTTCCTCTCGGTTGTCAGAAACTGGCATCTCAAAGTGGACTGCTTCGGTCCCATTACTCCTCTCAAACTTGTATCTTCAGCTGCGTGAGCAGCTCTACGCACCAAGACTCCCATATTGAGTTAAGTTTCTGCTTCTGTTAAGTGCCTCGTTTGAACCTGGGACTAAATTACTTCCAAAAGTGAGGGCTTTACCTCACATGTTAACGAGATTTTTAAAATCTTGTATCGATTGCTCTAGTTCATGCAGCATTCAATTAGGCAGCAGACCTCAGCGTGTCATTTGAGATTTCCAGAGGCCTAGTAAAGCAGCGTAAACCCCGTGAAGGTTTTACTCTCACCTCGCTTCACCCCTCAAAAGGCTAGAAAAGGCCAGGCTGCTAGTTTGAGAGGCGCTGGAGTTAGTGTGAGGACTGGAGGAGTGGTTCTTCATAGCGTGTCATCCCACCTGCCCACCGCCGGGTTGTGCGAGCAACCTGGGTGACAAGGTTAGACATAACCTCCAAATTTGAGATGAATAAAGGAAGCGAGATTAACTTCCTTGCTTTATCTCTTGAGATTAGCAAATGCAGGGTGGCCATTCGGATTGCGGTAGCTGTATCCTATGAAGCAAGTGTCACTTGTTGTAACCGCTTGTTTTCCTCCCTGGGATAGAAATTCCTAGAGCTTCAAAGAGTATCTTGCTGTTAGCTGTTCCACGGTTACTCTACGCACATTTCTCCCTACAGCACAGAAAGTAGTTGAGACAGTTTCTTAAAGTGTGAGCCAACTTAAATGACTGTGCATTTACTATGGAATACTGCGGAGAAAGCACGCTCACGTGTCACAACCCAGCGTTGTGAAATCGAGAAATGAATAAAACCATCTTTCATCTGAGAGCACTCGGTACGGAGCGTGCCAACTCATGAGCCGCTCACTGCCTGAATGTGGTCCCCTGTCCTGTAGCAAAGACTTGTGAAGATGTTCAGGGTGGGCTAACAAAAAACTCGGAACCTTAACTCCAAAGCTCCTTTTCTCCAGTATGCAGGCTGAACTACAGTGCTGTTTCACGGACAAGAAATAGAGCCCCAGGGTATGTAGTGCTAGGTCTTTTGGTGGGTTGTGCTGCGGAGGGAATAGGCAGCTGGCACTTCTGGAGGAACTTGTCTCGGAAGGTAAACCGACCTTCCGGTGTCAGACTCCTCTCATTGCTGTTGTATTCCGGAGACTTAGGGATGCACCTTAGCAGCTCACCTTAACGCTTGATAACTGATAGCAGCTGAGACATGAGTAGCTTTTGGGTGCGGGATGCTCTGAATTCCGTGGCTGGAAAGTGCTTTCACAATGACCGTGCCCCTGCGAGAACCCCCCGGTTAC
The DNA here is from genome assembly GCA_013398225.1 of Steatornis caripensis. Classification (NCBI taxonomy): domain Eukaryota; kingdom Metazoa; phylum Chordata; class Aves; order Caprimulgiformes; family Steatornithidae; genus Steatornis; species Steatornis caripensis. The sequence goes on along the minus strand of VZSC01019234.1, from coordinate 14,619 downwards.
CCCACAATGTCACTGCTTACCAGCTACAGAGGTGGGTCCACGGAACGTATGCCAAGAAATGCGAATTCCCGGAGCTGCTCTGTTACATGTCTCCTGAAACAGTCAAGGACAAACAATAGACCTGGATGGAGCTGGAAGCCAGCAAGAAACCCAGGGAAGGGAAACGAGGCACGAGAGCCTCTTGCCACCGCCTGTCTCACCACCTCCCAGCCCCCTGTCTCCTTAACATCCAAACACAAATCCACGATGAAGACGTAGCACTCTTTGCCCTCGTCCTTCCCCGCTCCACACATCGCTCCCACTAAACGGGGCTGTGTTTCCAAGTCCTCGCGTGCTCCCCCTCAGCTGCCTGCTGTCTGCTCTTCAACCCGAGAGCCCAGCCCAAGCGTCCCATGCCCTCTGCTCATCCATCTCGAGCATGCGCCCCCTCGCCCATGTGCTTTGTGCCGCCTCGTTCAGCTCCCCCATCCTCAGTCAGGAATACAGCAAAGCAGGGTCAGGAATCCAGCAGCCTGAACTGTGCCGGTACGCGCAATGGCAAATTATGTCTCATCAGAGGTATCAGCGTGTGCCGAGGCTCTTGGGCAAAGGCACCTGTAGGACTGAGCGTAGCAGCAGAGCATGCTTGTTGCTGCTGACGCTGCCCAGCCCGAGCTGACTGTTTTGCAGTTTGTGTAGCGCGTGTGCCGCTGCTCAGAAGCCTCTGGCGTGACTAGGTGTTAGCTGAAAGCATCAGTCCCTGGGCACTGCTGTACCTGTATTAAAACTGGTCGGTCACTGTAGTACGTACGTGTAACACTTGTTAACGCTTAGCTGATGACCAAAACTCTTTTACGCTACACCTTGTTGGGCTTTCTGAACAGAATTTAAGGAAGTAGGGGCAGTTATTAGATAAGCACCTATGGAAGAAGGCTGCGGTACGGGAAATAGCGGCAATCGGCACGGAAGGGGCACCTGCTACTTCCTGATCATTCAAACCATTACTTTGTCATTTTTGTGCTTTGATTCCATGGTGGGGGTTCTCGCCCTCTTGTGCAGCGAAGTTGCATCATGCAGAAAATTGGTTTAAGACAGACACTCTTAGGGTGTCTTTCATCAAATGTTCTCAGAGAATGTTACTAATAATTCATTAAAGGGGCACTGTCAGCTGGAACACTTGTAATTACCATTTTCTGACAAGCCAACCCTTAAGTGGTGTGCCCTGATTTTTAAATTTATTGCTAACAAGTATGCAAATTCTTCTTTTTCCCTGCTGATGTTTATGTGGGTTGAGAAAAGCAATTGACTGTGAGATTAAGGAAGTGAACCATGCACTACATGTTGTCGTGCCCCAAATGGAAGATAATTTACGGGCGGTTTCTTCTTTTAACAGTAGTTGTGTGAAACTCTTTACTGTACCCTCGGAATATCTCGGTGCGTCTGAACGTGGGGAACTCGTGCGCGTTCCTGCTGTGAAACTGCGACGCGTTGAACTTAAGGTACAGCTGTGAAAATCATGAGCTGCTACGCGTTAACTGTCCAGGTATACACGCTTAGCCTTTGAGTAACTAGAACGCGAAGGCAGGCTGGCGGGTACCAACACAGGGTTAAAACAGCAGCGTGCCGGCAGTTACCGCACAACAGCTAAAATGCTGTAAACTTGTATGGGCTTATCCCACCCTAGTTTGTTTGCATAGCCATACTTTAAGGCCTTCCAGCCCCGTGTCATGGTCAGAAATACCACTCGGCATTCCCAGGGAAGAGTAGTGCCTGAACTGCCATCTTCTGTACCTGAGATGACTACGGCAGGCACACAGATTTTCTTTGACAATGTTTTCTTAAGCCTCAGTAGCCTGCTTTACGGGAGCAGAAAATGAAGCAGAGAGCTATTGAGAGTTGCCCAAGGAAAGGTAAGCCAGTGAGTAAGCAGACTAGAGTCCAAACAATCCTGTACAGCAGAAAAGAGAGGACTCTCCCGTTCCCTTCCAGTTATTAGGTGACAATTTTGTGCAAGGAAGCAGAAGGGACAGGACAGTCTATCTGGAAATATGGATTTTCTCATCGGCTATCAAGAAAACAGTATGGCACTGAGCTTCTTACCTTGTGTCCAGCAGTAAAGGTGACTGCAGAAGGGAGGTGGGAGACAAAGCTGCTCGGCTTCGTGTTCCCTATACCATGCAATTTCCACAGTGCTTTGGTCCAACAGCTTCTGTATCCTAGGAAGAGAGCCCAAGGCCCTCTTTGGCTTTTATGTGTGGCTGTGTCAGCTCAGACTGGTTGCCAGCTCATCTATATGCAACGGCTCATTAACGTTGTGGCTCGGTTTATATATGGTATGTGAAAGGCAGAGGAGTGGCCACTGGATGGATAAAAAACACAGCACAAGTGTTGAGCTGCCAAAGTAAGGGAAAGTAGTGCAATATTACCTGAGGAAGCTGACATTGCTCTTGGGGCCACCAACATCTGAGTCTCTTGCCCCATCACACAGTAGGAGCTCAAGAAGTATCTTGCCTGCTTGTGAGGATCAGGCCTTTTGTTTGCACGGGCAGTGCGGTTTTGGAAAGAACCGGATGCCTCTTGATTCCTCCCTTACTCTGCAGAACTCTTTGCAGTTTGGTTTATTTGGTCTGTGCTGTACTAGACGTGCGTGCCCTTGCCCAAATTCCCGCTTAGTGTTTCCTTCCTAGATCTGAGGTGAAACCCAGAGTGCATCTGAACTCTCTGCGGAGAACCGCAGCGGTTCGCTCACTGCTGTGAAGTTGCTGTTATTCTGCCTGCGTTGCTGTCTTCCCGAGGCCTGAAGAAACGCGCATCTCTCGTGCTCCTCAGTCCTTCGGTAGAGTGCTTTTGCACCCTGTTGATAAGGGATCGAGTGATGTAAGCCTGGGATGATCCCACTTACCTACAGGCACATAAAAATTAGGTGTCTAATCAAGCTGATTCTTCTGGCTTCCTCTTGAGCCTGGCAGGCCCTTCTTCCTCTGAGACAGGCATTGCCTTGTAGAGGTGCCCATCCTTCTCCATCAGCAGAGAGAGGACTTAGGTGGCTGGAGCAGTTTATATCCCAATCTTTTGGAGGCCTACCGTAAATAAATGAGTTCTACCCTCCAGGTTAAAATCCCCAGTCTGGAAGCTGATCTTCCCTTGGTTATACAGCAATAAGAACCCAGTGCTTCTAGCCACCTAGGCAGGTGGATCCGCTGAGCGATTAGAGGAGGCTGGGGACAGGATTAGTGTGCTGAAAAAAGTTATGTAATGCTTGGGGGCAGCGAAATCTGTTCACGCAGTTGAAACCAACAAGAGCTATGCGATTTGTTGGCACAAGCGTTTGCCCCAGAGTGTTCTGAGGACGAAAAGCACCGATACAAGGAATCGAACTCTGTTATTTGCCATCCCGTAGTTTCAATAGTTCCGTAACTAATAACGCATTTGATAATACTCAAGCAGCGCTTTTCATCTCCATGGCACATTAGTCCATCTGTTATACCTCAACATCCCTGTGAGGCAGGTACGCCGTTAGTGATACCAACACACATGGGCTTTTATAGCACCAGGAACTGAGGATGGAATTGCTCCGGGGACTTTTACCAGGAGCTAACTGATGGGGTATACTCTGAAATCATCAAGTTCTTTTCATTCTGTGCTGAGTACATGCAGGAATCCTGTCCTTCTCACCTCTTGGCAGCTCATGGTGGCATAAATTAGTTGTCCTGCATCACACAACGTACTGCAGATTGCTTAACGTCATCTTTCAAAGCAGCAAGCTGGTTCTCCTGCAATGAAACTCAGTGGGATTATTCTCCACCAGCTTCAAAGAGCGTAGTTGAGCCCTTAAAGGGATTTACTTCTGTTAAATATTATCCTCAAAACTGAGAAATTAAAAGCAAATGAGCTTTTTTCCTTTCTCCTCTAAGACGTGTCAAGAGAATATTTTAAAAAAGAATAGCTTTCCACAGCTTTCAGAAACTCCCCGAGTGAATTTCAGTTGCAGGTTTTTAGGAAAGAGTGTAATTAACAACTTTATTTGGTCTGAAGCTGGAAAATTTGTTCTATTTTGGCATGAAAAAAGCAGAGCGGGGGGTGGGGGGGGAGTAAATGACCCAGATCTTCACAAGTGACAAATGACTCCTGGGTGCTCTGCCTGAGACCCCTGAAATGGCAGAGATCCCCATGAAGTACACTGCAAAAAGACTTCTCTCTATCGTCTCTCGTGTTGGACGTTCAAAACCGCCCAGGACGCTCTTGGAAATCTGGGCTATTGTGTTTGTTAAACATGGCTTTATTCACCCAGGGTAACATTTCCAAAAACGCATCCCTAACTGACCAATTCACCCCCGGCAGCTCTCCTCATTCACACCTGTCTCCCCTTTTCTGAGCTTGCTTCGTTGTTTTTCCTGGAAACGTATCCCTTGAGAGCATCCCCCACAGAGAGGAAATGAGGAAAGCAAGGTGTGACGGAGCTAATGTTTTCAGAATGTCCCTCGCCGCATTTGCAACTTCTTGTTTCTCAGTGTTGTGTTTTCCCCAACAAAGTCAACATTCTCTATAAAAAGCAAGTCCTGTAGGAAAAGCCTGTTTGCCTAATAGCAGTTTTTCTGAGTAAACGTTGATAACCTCTGTTTTGTCAAAGGAAAAAAAGATGCTGTGGCTTTATCTTCTGGAATGATTATTTATAGAAGAGGAGGTCTCTCCCTAAGATGTTATCAAAGATACATACTTTAAGTATAGCAGGCAAGTCAGCGCTGCAGGCGCTTGTTTATTCATTAACCTCAGCATGGCTGGGCTGGCAGCCTCCCAGTCCTTACTTTCTGTTTACCACCGGGAGAGATTTGAAATCCATTGCAATTTTATTCCAAGTCCCAGGAGAGATGATTCTGTCCTTCCAGTTACGTCTGATTTTGTGTGAGTGAAATGCTGCGAGCCTATTATAGGTAAGAGTGCGGCGATGAGTATAGCACTAACTGGAGACCAAATTATTCGGTCTGATGGGTGTACGGCTGTGATTCACCCCCAAAGCTTTCTCTTCTGTGAACGGGCGCCATCGTAGCTGAGAGAGAAATACAAGAAGGTGGGGGTTTGCCCCTCATGGCAGGGAGTGTCGCTGACACCTTCCGTAAATAAGCAGCCGTGCATGCCAGCGTGCAGGCAAGCTCGGAGGAAGTGTAAATCTCTAGGACGGCAAGTGTCTGAAATGGAAGAGCAGTACAACAGACGAAGTCGATGATATCCCTCACCCCTTCCAGCACTTTCAAGCATTGCAACTAACGCAAGGAAAAGTTTCCTAATTGTCTCAGCCTTCCTTTTTATTAGACAGCAGGTAGTCAAAGCTCTCGGTCTCCTCTGCTCCCTGTAATGACAAAATTTAAATGCATAGGCTATTTAAATTCAAGAACAAAGCTGGCTGTAGTGCTGGCTTGGCAATGCATGTGGAAATCCAGAAAGGCAGAGGCTTGTGTTGTTTAACTCCTTGAAGTCATAGTCAGGAGTTGAACAGCGACGTTCCTCGCGGAGCAGTGGAGATGTGGGCTTGGGAGAGGGGAAAACAGCACTCGTGACTTCACAGCACAGGGGGGGACACTTGGCTGCCCACTGACGCGTCGTTTTGTGCCTTTTAGACACGTTCACATGATTTTTTTGTGACTTTTCAGAAAGCGCAGAGAACCGGTGACAAGAGTTTAGCGCTGTCTTTAAGTCGTTGTGCTAGAACAGCATAACTGTAATAAAGATTTCCTGAAACAGCGGTGCCTAGAATCCCCTCCGGTCCCCTGGCGAGCCAGCAAGGTAGGACACCGCTGCTGACAATGCCACGTGCGGAAAGGGGGTTTTGTGCAACTCTGTTCATGGAGGAAACCACGCCAGCTTCTCACTGGAAGGAGTAAAGCTCCTTACTCGTATTTACGTGTAATTCAGCTGCTTGGCAGAGGGGCTTAGTGCCGGAGAAGTCCTTACTTCCCCTGAAAATGTAGGGCATGGGTGGACTGCGGCAAAGGCGCTTCTTTCCTTCCTGGTTGTAGTAAGCTGGGTGTTTAGCATGAGGCTGCGTAGCGGCTGGGGAGCGAGCCTGGCAGCGCGGTATAGGGCACGGCGCAGCCTGGGTGAGCTAACAGCACCTCCGAGTAGTCCTTAGCTGGGTAGAAGGTGTGTAATTGCCCGTGCAGAATACAGCGAGGGATGTTAAGTCATGAGTCACTTCCCTTCTTCCAGTCTTCGAATCCTCCTTTTTAAAAGTTACGCTAAGCATAGAGAGGAAAACATCAAGACTTGCATTGATAAAGCACCATATCCTTACGTTGGCAGCTGCGTCCTTGTCACCTTGCCCCCCTTCTCTTCGGCACTCCGCAGGCATCTGCGATGGAAATTGGAGTGTGTGATGCTACAAATGTAGTGATTGCTCTGAACAGCGACGCAGGTATCTGACTCGGGATGGGAGCAGGGGGGTGTCTGAAATCTTTTTTTTTCCACTTGAAGCTATGAAAATAGAAGTGCAAAACACCATATGTAGAATAGCGTTTGAAGCTGTTGAACAGCCGGTGTTGCCAGCTAACGCCTGTTGAAGTTCGGGCTCTAGGTTTTCATTTGGGTTTGTCTAGTAGCGTCAGGCTTCTGCGTTGGACACCAGAGCTCTCATCCCTCCATTACATACGAGGCACTAAAAGCGGTATCTAGCTGCAACCCAGCGACAATGCTTATTAATCTGGTGGAAGAACGAGCACAGACGTCTCAGGTACACACTGTGCTCTAACAAGGGATTTTTGGAGCTGCAGCTGATCAAATGGTATGAAGTCTTAAGGGGGAATCACGCTTTGTTTCGTCCTCAGTGCGTTTTCTCACCCACTGTTTCCCGAATCAACGCGCTTCTCTAAGCTCTAGAAAGGTGTATTTGTGGAAGTTTAACTTGTCTCAAGGGCACAAGATGGTTCTAAAATGCCGGTCTCAGGGGGTTGTCCCTACACCAACCTTTGAGAGCCCCAGAGGCTGTCGGGTCCGGGTGAGCCGTGAGCACGGATGCATCTAGCCAAAGGCTTTCTCCGGAGCATGTGGTACCCTGCTTGCCTGAGCAAACCCAATGGCTTGATAAGGAGCGGGGTGGCACATGCTGCGCAGCCAGGCATACCTGCGTGCGGACTGTCTCCTCGCTGCCAGAGAGCAGCTACGCGAACAGGAATAAGCAGATCGGGGTATATTGTACTTAGTTGCAGTTGCATTTCTGGGGCTGTGTTAAGTATTGCCAGCAAAATTCAGTTTCTGGAGAGTGCGAACTGTGGTTCCGGAGAACGGAGAACAGGGTTTTGGGGAACCGAATATGAATTTCGGTAAGACTGTTGGCTGTGCCTCGGTTTTTTCCACCCTCTGTGCTTTGCAGATGAAGGAAGAGTTCAGTATCCATACAATGCTGCATTATTCTTTGCACAGCAGTGACCGTCCGTTGACGGTCCAACGAGTTGATCTTGCTGGTCCTCAGAAGCTCCCAAATTTCACGGTGCCTCCGGTGTCCTCCGAGGCAGGACCTTCTGCGTAGTGGCCATGTCCCCCTTGGGACGTATCTCTAAGGTCACTTTTTGGGTCAACTGACCATTTTCCGCCTTCTCTTTTCTCCAGCTTTAGGAATTGGTTCCATCTGTTGTCTGTTTACCTGACGGCCCGCAGCTCCGTTTTATAACTGTTAGGCTCAGGTTTTGTTTGCTTGATTATTATTACTGTTTTTATTTTGGACAATGTCCCAGTTGCCTAGCGATGTCAGGAGGTGCTGTGAAAAGAAATAGTAAAGCATAAGCTTTCTGCAAGGTAAAGGTTATATTCTGCTTCACGTTGAGTCTTTTTATCTGCAGGTCTACGCGGACTCTGTTGGCATTAATAAATGAAATTTACCCTCTCGGAATGCAGGAGAAAGGGAGAGAAAGACAGCAGTCATCATCCTGTTTTTCACAGATGATAAGCAAGGCAGAGAAAGGCAAAGCAAGGTGGAAAGCCTGGTTTGATACCCTGACCCACTGAAGTCAGGCGTTGATCTCTCACGGGAGTCGTGAGGAGAGCGGATCACTTGAAAGCCTGAGAGCTCTGTCGAATTCCCTTTGCAGCTAGCGGGTTGCATGAGCCCGTGGTGTTAGGCGGAGAAAGGAAGTGGGCAAGTCGTGTGGAGCGATTGATGGGTATTTCCTGAGAGTTAGGGACATGATCCCAGAGGCAACGCAGACGTAGGACAGGGTAGGGAAGAAACCGTCATGTCCTCTTCACCTGCCTTATGTTCCGGGTTCTGTTCTTTCACTGGGAAAAGGGTTATCATTGATTGCTGTCTGAGTTTAGTTCGCGGTGCCACGGAGCCTGGCCTTGTGAAATTTGGGCAATGCCTCTAGACAGAGCGCTGGATCCGGGAGGAAAGTTTGTACTTCTGAGCAGCTGCAAGTGTGACCGACATGTATGTATGCCATGTAGGCAGTGCTAATGGGAGCTATAGCCCCTGCAGTTCCTGCCCTCCCTCTAGTAAAGCCACAGCTGACACTTTACCACTTGTAGCAACCTTCTCCTTGTTTCTAAGGGCGGTGGAGCGGGCTGATGCTCTCACGTTGCACCCGTAAAAGGCGCCGTTGATTTTGTGTGTAGTTGCCGCTATCAAAAGGAAAAAAAACCGTGAAACATCCTGGGTTTTTTGCCCCAGCGAACTGCAGGCACTTCGGCTACGTGCCCTTTGTACAGAAGTGTATTTACTAGGCGATCACGCAAAAATCCTGGGCCTTGCTTTTGAAGGTCAGGACGTTAGAAATAGCCGTGTAAAGAATGACTGTTTTACAGGTGAGTGAACCCATCAAAGCGAGTTGCTCGGGAGGGCGGTAAGAACAGGCTTGATAGCAGAGAGCTGTTACCACGTTTGGTAATAGAAAGCAGCCTGAAGTGTCAGCTATAGCCTGCTAGTTTTGCATAAGCAATGAAAACGGTCAGCGGCGTGTCTTCGTGTACATAAGGCTTAACGTGCAGGCTGGAAAAAACACGGTCTCTGAGGGGCAGCGACATAGCGGGCACAGCTCTGGCTGGACTGTTCCTCATTAGGTTTTGAACAAGTTGTTCTGCGCGATACACAGCTGCCTTCAAGAGGCAGCTGGCTTGAGGAGGCTGTGCCTTAGCGCTGTAATAAGAAGCAGGAATTCAGCCAACTCGGAATAAGGTTGGCTCCTTATCTCTCTTGACCTGATAGTGCCGTAACAGATTCAATGACCGGGTCGCGTAGCTGAAGACAGTCCTCTCTTCTTCTCACAATGCGTCCATATACTGAAGTCTCCTTGTGCTGAAGCTCCCCCTTTGCGATGTGTTTTTGTCGCGTCTAGTTCCGCAGAGCCGTGAGGTGCGTTCTGAAGAGGAGCCTGACGTATGCCCAGGCACCTTCACCTCTCGTGGCAAGTTTCTCTGTAGGTCACCAACACCCACGCCAAGGTGAACGTCGGCGTTGCGCGGCCTTCTCTGCAAACAGTAGATGTGCCGAAACGTGCTGGTCCTGCACAGCAACTCATAAATACTTTCTAAAACTGTCAACCCGTGTATAGTCCTCGTATGTGGGTACTTAAAACTGGCACGTATCGCTGCCATGAAAAAGGCTATGGGGAAAGACCTTGTTTCAGTAAAGCTTCTGCTTCACGCTCAACCTTTTGTACTTTCTTGCAAAGAGGATGCGTGGTTAAATAACGTTTGAGAGAGATGAGTGGCTTTACCCCCGAGGATGGTGAGGGCTGTAAGAACGCAGAGAGGCTGCCCACTGCTCTCTGCTGGCCTGAGCAGACGCTGCTTGAGCTAAAGCTGGCTCTTCACAACATGGGAAAACCTCAGGAAAAGAAGGAAGAGGAGGGGAAACGGCACAGCTTTTGGCAGAAAGCACTTCTGTCAGCGTTTCTCGTGCCATGCCTGCCTGAGCACCGCAAAGCTCTACCTTCCTTTTTAAATTAGGGCCAGTGCTGTCAATAAAAAAAAATAATTACTCGGCCTTTTCATACATGCCGAAACCATTTTGCACAGCAAACAGGTGAAATCAGAGAGGCTGAACTTTTTGCCTAGCTGTGGTTGTTTTGGTGATTTTTTTGGGGGGGGGGGATGGGGTGGATACAGGGGAGTGTAACTCCGTGTTGAAACGAAGGTGATAGAGGCACTACATGGCTGATGGCTCTGGTAGTTTCATCTCAGATTTAATGAAGTTCAGATGACAACAACATCTGGTCTAGGTGAATGAGGGAATTTTCTTGGCATCCGCTCAGAGCGTTGAGTAAGTCCCTGATAAATCACCCAAAGCAACGATTGCAGACTTTCTGGCGATTCAGTTTCAATAAGTTTATTGTATGACAAGGTGCACGCAAGCTGTCAGCGCAAATGAATCCATTCCCTGTGAATGGGACAGTACTGAGCCTGCGAGTTCCAGTGGCATCGTTGGTGTGGAAACACCACTGCCCAAGGCAATTAAGTGCTGAGATGACACAACCCAGTCATCTTGCAAAAAACGTTATGACATGGAAAACCCTGGGGAACTGAAAGAAGCCTCAGCAGAGCAAGGACCATGTCCGTATGGCATTGTATTTCCTGGGAGAGCTTATTTTTATGCTTTTTGACACATCTACGATTCTGGCGTTATGCCTCATTTACACTAGAACATTCTGGGAAATCTAGGCAATAATTCCTTATGCCTGCTCTTGCAACGGAGGGCGGCACGACTCTAGAGTTATCCGAGTTATTATCTGTGGTTCTGTTGCACGCTGAGGAAGTTTTGTGGTGGCCTGAGATTACACTGATCTCCTTAATCTCAGGCTCGGATATATCAAACAGTGGATGGATTTCACGACTAGCAGAAAAATAATTTCATCCGTTTGGGTGAAGCATCTTTTCTTGCACGATTTCAGCACTAGGCAGACCTGAAATGCCGAGTCGGTGCGTCGAGTGGCAAAGGGATAAGCCCCAGGCAAATCCACCCAGCAAGGGAAGCTTCACTGAAAGACCGCAGGGTAAACTCAGCGGTTTTGCTGCAACTTCGCTGAGCTGCTGCTGCTGCAGAAATTACAGCTTGCGAGGGAGCGCGCTCGTGAGCACGCTAGTGTAATTGAATAAAGCGTACTTATCCAGAGAAGTTTGACGATTGCGGAGCGCCCAGTTTGCCGCTCGGCAGCGCAGTCTCTGCCTTGGGACCACCTGAAAGGTCCTCGCCACCGATCTGCGTCACGGTGTCGTGCGGTTGTAAAGCAGGTCACGGCAAAACTCATCTATTCGCTCTTCAGGAGGATGGGAAACGCTTTAAGGAAGGGACAGTCTCCAAATGAAGCATTCCCCAAAAGCCGTTCTGCAGTTCATGCTTCCGGACTGCGTAAAGGGCCAGGGGTCTGGCAGGACCGAATAGCATGCGCCTGCACCACAGTTTATACTTTTATCGTTTTTCTGGGGAGTTCAGATCCCGTGGTTTGTAGCACCGTCTGCCTCAGGCATGCTAGCGTGCTTCCGAAGTGCGTCCCAGCACCCAGCGACCCGCTGCCGGAGGGGAAGGAGTCGTTGCAGCAGGCTGCAGCCTGCGAGAGGTGCGTGTGCGTGTTCCCAGAGACGGCTGCAAGGCCTTGCTGTCACAGCAGCGGGCACTATGGCACGTTCGTCTCGCAGCAGACGCTTCGTCCCGTGTTCTGCGCGGCTATGCAGGGATAACGGGCGGCGGGGAACCTCTCTCCCCATCTCCTCGCAGAGCAGGGCATAGGGAAAGGCAGGAACAGAGAGACCCAAGCCGAAGAGTTTTAGCGTGTTTTGTCCTTGGTGCCTTAACCAGCCGCTGCCTGCAGTTATATATTTATGAACCTGTGTTGGGGGATTGCTTGATAGGCCTTTAATTTCCTTTGGTTTTACTCTGAACAGGCCTCTCTGGAGGACAGCAGGAACATTTTCAGTGTTATTGAATGTCATCTCAGCACAAACTGAACAGAGGAAAAATACTCTGATAATAACTGTGGAATATATGGGGGGTGGTAGGCTTTCTGGCAGCTGATTTTTTTTTATGATTTTTTCCCCCTCTAGTGAGAGTTTCAAGGTCAGCTGGCTCCATAGATACAAATATGCCAAGAACAAAATGTACAGATGCGCCAGGAGTCAGGGACGCGGACACGCTGGCGCTGTAAACAGACCTGGATCCCGTTCAGTGCCGTCAGGCAGCGAGCGCCCAGGAGTGTTCGTAAAAAGGCACTTTATTACAGCGATATCCAGGTTTATCTTTTCCCTCCATTGCATCACTAAACAGGAGTTACTTGCATTTTTGTGGAAAAGCCTGGAAGGCTTTATTCATCCTGTAGCAATAGCTGAGCGCATACTAGACAGCGCGGTCCCCTGAATGCGTGGCTGGGGTGCAGAAACCAGAAGACTGGTTCTTTTCCTGAGTCTGCTGCTGATTTAGGGTGTAAACACAGGAGAACCTTTTACTGTAGCTGTCGTGAGTTCCCGCGCGCCCCTCTCCTTTCCATCCTAGATAGGTTTCCTTTTGTCGGTTATTTGCTTGAACTAAATAGCAACCAGTCAGGCAAAAGCTGGAAATATCTTCATCTAGCAGTCGTTGGCGGACTTAAAATATTGATGAGTTTTATGGTGTACTTATTTTTCATAACTGTCAGTTGTTGCTACCAAGGCAGGGAATTCCTTATACATATTGAATGCTGCTGCAAGATCTGGGGGGGGAGGAAAAAAATAAATGTAGAAATGGTTCCCTTCAGCTCCCAAATGACTGAAAAAGTGCTGAAAAATCTTCCTAATGCCAGCGAGTTATGTGGGAATCCAAGAGCTCAGAAGGTACCCAACAGCTACTGGGATTTTCTAACAAACAGTTCTTGAACTTAACGGGTCCCTGCAGATTGCTTACTGGACATAGGCGCTTTGGGGAAGAACGGAGCCGTTGGTTTTGTTCTCAAAGGCTCCCTAGAACTTGCTGTAGGAAGATGCACCTCAGAAATTGGCTTGAAGTTCTATTGCGTGTTTAAAAAAAAAAATATTGTGGAGGAGGTCCACCGCCTGGCTTAAGTGCTGGAGTTTTGACAAAGCAGAAATTCCCCCTGGGGGAGCGCTTCTAGCCCTTGCCGGGGAAAAGAGCGCGCAGACAGCGTCTGTGGCGGTCAGCAACCACCGTGCCGCTCTATTATGGCAGCAGGAATTCACATGTTGGTTCTTTTACGGACCCTCCCGCTACCCTGCTCCCACCGAAAGGATCCTGACGCAAGGTGCGGTTTAGGCTTTTACTAAAACTCGGAGCCGTGTGTGTGGCGAACTTAAAACGGAGTTTGAAGGTTTTTCTCTTGTAGCGCTCTGGTTCGAACCTAGCCTAGGTTAACTGCGGCTGAAGCTTTAAATCCCTAGCGCTGCCAGCCAGATCCCAAGGGACAAGGCTCTGAGCTCCACCACCTCTGGCACCAGTCGAAATAGAGAAGCCAAGGGTTGATTGCCCCAGGGTATCACCAGCTGATCTGTCTATGGGGCACGGTGATGGTTGGCCCCTCTAACAGACCCATTCTGGCTCCGGAGCCGCTGCGTGTCCAGTCACCTGAATGCTCTTGGGGTGTAATGAGAGGGCAGCGCGAAGGAAGGGCTGGCTGTCCGTACACTACCCGTTTGTGGCTGAACAGAGGCCTTTTGTCCCCAGGGCTGCTAGTCTGCTGCTTTCTCTGGTGCCAGGCGCATACACGTGAGATTAAACAGGAATAAAAAGGCTTCATTAGGGCCAGTGGGGGTCACTTTTTCCGCAGCCAGAGTAGAGCTGATAAGAATCCCAAAGTGAACTTGGGGCAATGACACGTGAGACCCGCTATAGCAAATGCTGAGTTGCTCTTAATTCCCAAGAGTGGGTTGCAAATAGTATTAAAATATGCCGGTTAAACAGGACATGCTGATGTGCTTTCTGCCTCAAATCTATCTTCAGGACATTGTTTTTGCCCCGTAGATTGTGCTTTGTGCCAAGTACCCACAGAGTGTGCTGGAAGCGAGTGTGTTGCGTTGCACTGACCTGTGACGTTCCGTGGATGAGGGTGACAATGCAGGACTTCAAGTGTGCGCGCTGGGCTTCAGTTGAGCTCCAGCTGGTGCCCAAACCCAAAACTTAGTCTACTGCGCTCTCGTGCAAAGCCATTTGTGGAATCCCTTGGAATTGACTAAATACCCTGGTAGGTTCATCGTTGCTAAATGAAGGAGTTGTTGGCTCCGTCTCTTACCGTAGCTGGGAAAAACACGAGCTAGAGGTGAGATCGTTTTTCAGCGAAGGGGCTCCTTGCTGGCTGAGTTGCAGAAACCAGCGGTGCCTTTCTGTGTGCACCCATCTCTCCCCGCAAAGGGAAGGCTGTGCGTTTTTAGGAGGGAAGTTAATGAGCTGAAATTCCCAGCTGAAAGAACGAAGGCGTTTGCTTTTGTCCAAAATCTTTTTTGAATTCTGACAGCCTGGCAAGGAAAACCTAGGAAGGTTCTCATAAATTTGCCGTTACGAGCGCTGCGCTACGACTGCGGCGCTGCTTTCGTTGTTGTTGCCGTTTCTGAGTTCGCAGGCAGCGAACAGCCAGGCACGCTGGAAGCTGGAGCGGTGGTTTATTCGCGGCAGAGATGTCACGCGTGTGCCACCTCACACGCACACAAACAGTGCCCCTCGCCAGCATTTTCTAGCCC
>VZSC01019233.1:45632-55770 GCA_013398225.1 Steatornis caripensis | reverse complement strand
CTTGACACCTGCCCTTTAGATATTTGTAAGCATAGATGAGATTCCCTTAGCCTGATTCAACTTCTGATATATCAGCCTTACACGCTTGTTTGCCATTTGAATAAAAGCTTTCCTTCTTCAATCTGTTTGAAAAGACCTCATAGTTTGCCCTGGGATCATTTTTTGTATCTTCGGTTGTAACCTGTTCTCACAGTCTCTGTTTCATCTTTTATTCAGATTTTTTTCTGCTGTAGATTTTCAACATAGCATCTCTCAGATCCTGCAAAGGAAGGAGTATATGGGGGCTGGAGGAGTATACCATTAAATATCCCATTAAACTCCATTAAGACCAAGTTTATCTGGGCACATAGGCGTCTTACCTCTCAGTGCCACTTTGAAAGAGATTAAGTGCCAAAGGCTATATTTTGGAAAGATTAGAGCCAATTAATGGAAAAATCTTTATTTGCCTAGTCTGTCTACTTTGAGACTATTCTTCTCCAAGTGAGGTGATGGGCTAACACTGATTTTGGTCTTTAAAANAGTGCCAAAGGCTATATTTTGGAAAGATTAGAGCCAATTAATGGAAAAATCTTTATTTGCCTAGTCTGTCTACTTTGAGACTATTCTTCTCCAAGTGAGGTGATGGGCTAACACTGATTTTGGTCTTTAAAATCTTTAGGTTTTGGTTTGTGTTTTTTTTTTTTTTTCAAAATACTACAGACTCTCCAGTTTAAGCCACTGCAAAGAACACAGGCTTTTTAAATGTGGAATTTAAGCTAGGATGCCACAAACTATGTTGTAGGTGATATAACACATGAAAAACAGAGTTGTACTCTTGTGGTCACTAGCTGTCCGTAGAGGAATGAAAAATATTACCCCATTAGCAAACTGCTGAACATCTAAGAACAAGGACAAGACTCTGCATGTTTTTCACTGATAAGACTTGCACACTGTGATCCCACTTAGAATATGATTTGTCCAATGTTATCACATAGCCAACAGTCCAGGTGAAGTCACAGCTCATTGCCTACATTGCACTTAAGTTTGAAGTGAAAGGTAAATGAGAGAAAGGTGTAGTGAAAACACGATATGAAGCTATATCCCTGCAAGGAAGACTATTGCCTGAAAAGTGCACACAAAAGAAAAATCGCAAACTGCGGAGAGTAGAATTCACTCTGTAGCCCTGTTTCTGAGGCTAGCAAGGAAAGAGCTTGGAAAGGTGATAAAAATCCTTGCTTGTTGGCTTGTTTGTTTATTGTGTCACTATCATGCAATTATTTTTATCAATTATAGCTTAATTAATTACTCTTCCGTTACAGGTGATTCACATCTTTTAATGAATATATTCCCTCATCAATACTGCTTAGTTCATGGATGGATCATATCATGGATCTGAGGCTGATACAGCCATAGATACGACTTCAAATATCCACTTCCTTACCCACAAGTAAATTAAGAAGGGGAAGAAAACTACTATCACCACACAATGTATTGTACCTATTTTTAACTTGCTCACACAACATAGTTTACAAGAGACTGAAATATATGAAGCTCTCAAGTAAGAACTACTGATCTGATTTGCATGAAGTCCAAGTTTTTCAAAGTCTTTGGAAAAAAAGAAAGATGAGTAACAGGATCAAGCTAAGAACCAGGTATCGACATTTGCAGGAAAACTTTGTGGGATTTAGATGCGGACCCCTCCTTGCACTCTAACACTTCCACAAGGAGGAGGGTGTGAGGTCATTCCTCAGCATGTGTGTCACCCCACAACCCTCCCTTCTTTTCAGTGCAAAACTATAGGCATGATGCAGCCAATATGTAGGTAGATTTGTACATTTACATAGCTGTATCAGCTGCAAATGTGAACCCCCTGTGATTTATAGTATACAGATAAACACAAACTCTCTGGCAAAACCAGTTTCTTATCAGAGCACATCCAAAAGAACAGTGCCTTCAGCTGAAACTTTTATTTGTCCATTTTGTTTTGCTTTTTGTTTTCTTTTTTCTGTTGGCAGGCTCTGGGAGGAAGAAGCAAGGCTTCAAAAGCTCCCAAATCCACCATTCATACGGAGGAGGAGAAGTTTGTACTGGGAGCATGTGTTAAGGCCAAGAGCTAATAATGCATTATCTCTAAACAAGTTGCAGAAATAACATTCTCTCCTATCTCTCTGCTCTTTCCTTTCCCGGAGCTAAATGATAAAGCAAGTGCATAGCAAATAAGTGAGTTGATGGTCCACATTACTGAAAATAAACCCCTGCCATAGATTCTTAGTCCTTATTTCCATACCTTCTCTTCTTCAGAAGATATTAAACTCAAAATATTCTAAGCTCACATAGTGTTTTGAAAGAAATTAAAGGCCACTGAAGGCTATTTTATGATCATATTATTTATTTAGCTGCAATAGTACCTCATAAACACATCTCTTTAAAGCTACCTTTGGTTTCAGATTATCTAAGTCAAAGTACACACTTAAACGTAAAAAAGTGATAAACTATTGGATTTCATCTGTACAACTGGAAAGCATTATATTTTGCCAAACTATGATAGCACTGCGGATCAGCCATGGCCTCACCTATCATCTGACAAACCTTACACTGCCAGCCTCCACGACAGGGCAAGAGTGACAAAGAACTGAGTTTTCTCCCCAGTTCCTCTGTATACAGAGGTATCTCTGCACATAGCACATGGAACAGGTCTCCGATACATACGATATCTTCTGTTTAAAGCACTTGAAAATACCATTTGATTTAAAGGAGCCTGAAAAGTATTGTGGACTGCCACAGACCAGCTGGTGTGATTACAGGGTCAGAGCTCAGCACAACCCTTGAGACAGCCAAGGCAGATGAAGGATTGTATCTAGAGGATACTACTACACTACTGTTACATCATGCTCCTCCCTGTGCTGACCCAAAGGTTGAGCCCTTGTAAGATTCAAAAATACTCTAGTTTTTTAGGAATAAGTTGAATTCAAAACTCAACAGAGGACATAATTCATTTTTCCATAACTCCTCTAACTTCTTCCTAGCAGAAACTGATGTGCTGGTGTCACAGTTGAAAGCTGGGTGGCTATTAAACACATGACAGATGCTCTCTGTTACCATCCCCCCGCCCCCCTCAAAAGGGAGGAAAGAGGAAAGGGAAAAAGACTTACAGGTTGGAAAAGTTAAAACAGCTTTAATCTAACTGCAATAATAAGATATTATAATAATAGGAAGAACAATAATGAAATATATATAAAACCAATATTGAGCTCCCCCCTCCCCAATTACGAATACTTCACCCAGATGCTGTGGAGCACATCGCAGGAAAGTCCCAGACTGTACTCATCAGCAGGCAATAACTGGATTCAGGAATGCACGGATCAGAGGCAGAAGAATCAGGCAGAGTCCTCCTCTGATGCCTGAGCTAGGCAGAGCTGCAAAGCAGTAGCCTACAACATCACTAAGACCTCTACTGACAGCCCCATGCCCAGCTTAAATAGGCTTCTGGGCCATGGGTGTGGGCGGAAGCACCAGGTGAAGCTCCTTAGGGCCCTTAAAGCCCATCAGTGCCCTGAGGCCCTGGCCACAAAAGGAGAGGGAGTGACCCTCGTGATCCCTCAGCTTCATACTGAGCATGATGTGTATGGGAAAGAATACCGCATTTGGTCAAACCAGAACAGCCGGTAAGAGAACAAGTAAAAATGGAACAACACTATTTATAAAATCCTCACGGAGGAAGAGGGAAAAAATTAAACCATCTTTGCTTTTCATGGAAATCTTAGCTCCCGCTCCTTGTGAGAGAAGTCCACATGCTTTAGGATGGCAGCTGCTGTTAATGTCCTGCTTGCCTCTCTGCCACCTCCTGGGAGGACGCCCTCACATGCCACAGGCCAGGGTCTCGCAACAAGACTCATTCTGTAGCACTGAGATGACTCTGGAGAGCACAGGCATGGGCACTAGGAGCCTTTGCTAGATGCAGTGTATACAAGTAGAGCAAATCACAACAAGCTGCAAGATGCTTGATTCCTCTTACAGATGTTCTCCGTGGCGGGAGAGATGGGACCTCAATGAATGGCACTTTGTGCTTCCGTGAAGGGTGTGCTGCAGCGCGCCGTTAGACCTACGCAGCAACTCCTTTACCACCTACAGGCACATATTAGGCCTTGTCAGAATAGTTATAGTTGGCAAGACAATGAAATCATCCTAGTTTCAGGTCACTTTGTCCCAGTTCCATATCAAAGTGCTCCTATCAGCAGCACTCTCATTTCAACAAGCTAGTAAAATGCTTAGACGTCCTACACATCAGCAAAAGATTCACCACAGCTGCAATTACCAGAAAAACACAAGTCTAAAAGTGTATACTGAACACAGGCAAACTATGAAGAATTCTGTGCATCTGACTATGCTATTGCATAGGATTGCATTGGCCTAAGGGAGCCGATGGGAAGGCCTCTGGCAGTGTTATGGCTGTTTCTGCTTTTAACTGTGATATGAACCTAGCTGGGACTAACAATATTTTTCCAGTGCCTCACAGAGTCTAGTGGGTTTACTCTCTGCCAAGGAGATATGCCCCTCCGGGCGTGGCATGGGGGAAGGCAGCTACAGATGTCCACATTTTAATCACAGAGTCCTTTAATTTGAGGAAGAAGGTTCCTTTACATTTAGTGTTGGGCTTTACCAGAAAGCATCTCAGAAAAAAAAAAGATTTAAAAAAAAATATTCATTGTTCTTTGAGTGCTTATTGCTGTTCGCCTTTGATATAAGCATTGAGACTGTTCTTACCTTGTTCTGATCCTGGGAAATGAAGAGAATGCCAAATTCATTGTTGGGTGCATACCAGCCATGGTGATAAACAGTCAAACCAAGAGTTTCCCGCCACTGCTAGGAAAATGAGATGCCAAACTATGCTAATCGGCTATCCCGGCAGTTTGCACAAAATTTCCCATGTGTTTTTACTGGGCTACGAAAGGTTGTGATGGTTGGATGGAAGCCATGCAACAGTCTATCTCAGTCTCTGTGACTCCATACAGTCACTACAAAGGATAAGACTTTTTGTCTATGTATCTTATCATACATTAGATTTTATATTATAACACAGTCCGAAAGAGTCATCTTCAATCTTTGCGTTTGACAAAATTCAAACAAGAAATTAGCAAATACAGCTGCTCCTGCATGTTCGATGAAAAAGAATGAGAGACACTGAGACTAAGGCACAACAAATAGATGCTCTGTGTTCTCTGGTTACTTCTTGTAAAAGAAGGTCCAAAACTGATCGTTTGTTAGTCATCTGAAACTGTGACCTTCCTATTTTTGTTCTTAGAAGTAACAGTCACCGCTGAAAAAAAAAGAGCAGGGAGGAACAAATTCTGGAGAGCCCTTAGGTGTAGAGGCCATCAACTAATGTATTTATCTGTTGATATAAATGTCTTCCATGGGTCTACAAGAACATGGTCAACATTTGGCTTCTTCTCCCTTAAACTCATGAAGCTAATACCCTTTGCCTGCTCAAGTCCCACTTTTTCAGCAGAGGGAACAGAGAAATTTGCCTGCACTTTCAAGATTTATACAGTTTATTTCCTCCTACCTCTTTTCTCTCATTTGGCATTAAAGACCTTTAAGTGACCTTCGTGTCATCTTCTATCACCCTCTTACGATATTCTTCATGCCTAAGACAAATTCTTTCTAAACACCTACAAACCAAGATCATTTTTCTTCTTTAAATCCCTTCTTCAGATGACTCTGTGCTATGATAACTGTAAATCACTTGCTAGCAGGTGGACAGTCATTGCTGTGGTCATTGTCTATCACACTGACCAGTTCTGTCTCCGTATTTCCTTTTTCTCTGGGACATGACGTCCAGGACATATGGCTATGTCCATCTGTTGTTCGTTGTCATATTTTTAGATTGTAAATGCATTAATCCTCAGTGTGTGCACTTGTTGACATTCTGGACTTTCCCTAGGTATTTGGGTTTTTGGGCATTACTTCAGTATAAACTCATAATGTTTTTTATAATTACTTGATAAATGAACCGTCAATAGTAAATGTTAATAGAACAACATAAACTTTGGAACATTCTTCCTTCTATCATACCACAGACAAAACAAATGCATACACCCAACTATGCTGGTCGCAGGTGAAAGCCACAACCCACGAGACACAGTTATGATCTCAGGAGAGAGGAATGAGCACTCAGAAGACGTAAAACGCAGAAAATGCCATTGTGTCAGTCACCCTACTCCTATGATCAGAACAAAAGCAGGTAAAGAAATAAACCAAATGAATGCTGATACACGGACATATGGAGAAAGTTTTTTCAACAGAACCAACAGCATGCTGTCAAACTGACTGGCATTTATGTTTTCCTTGGAACTTCCAAGCAATATCTGAAAATTGCATAAAGCAAAAAAGGGACCAGAGTCAAAACAAGCAGGATCAGTCTTATTTAGGTTTCATGACAGAACCTATGTGTAGGTCACAAGTCCTGTTACGAAGCTTTGTGCAGATTTGACTAGTTTTCCTACATCATTTCAACAACCTCTTTTGATCTGAGGCAACAGTTTTCATTGTACCACTATCAACACTTTCTGAAGTGCAGCTTGACTGCTTACGTGCTTTTGGCACATCCGGTTGTGAAAGCAGCTCATTGCTACTTACTGGCTCAATACTTTCTTCATAAGAAAGAAAAAAGTCATCCCTGTGCATACACTAACCTTTACTCTGATCTAACAATGAGATTGTCATAACAAGTAGAGGAGAAAAAAACCCCAGAAATAATCTATTAATGTATGAACCACTGTGAACTCGTGGCATGTGATTTGCATAAGCCAGGTAGGACAGTAACAGGGAACTGCTACCATAAACCTCACCCATATAATATTGCTTTTATTTGAAGATTATGGAGAGGGGGAAAGGAAAAGTCAGACAGAATACAAAGAGTTCTGGAGATAAAGATTAGAGAGAAGGAATTGAGAAATAGTTAATGTTAAAGAAGGTGGGTTTTTTTTTTACTTTTGGATTTTTTACTGAGGTATATAAAGACGTTATTTAGTCAACTTTAAAAAATATTTTAATAAGTAAAATATCAATTTCCAGGATTCATTTTCCGTAATAGATGTGCAGCATGAAAAGCAGGAAACTTGATGAGGGAGTAGTTGCATACCGGTTTTGTTCCTTCCTCAAGCAAGAGCTGTATGAAATTTCCTCTCCTGTTTATTTAGGAGAAACTTATTATTGTATAAAACAGTAACAGCTTTGCTTAAGTGACAGTCGATAAACCCTTATCTTTTCTCTGTTTAGGAAATCCTCCAGATTTGATTTTTCTAACTTGATTTTACTTTTTAAGGAACAAATAAAGAAGACTAACCTATCCGTAAATTTTCTATAGACAGAGGTAGTCTGCAAGAAAACTTCTTTCTTTTTAAACTCAGGGAAGATATATTATCTCAAAACATTAATTAGATGTGATTTAGAAACAGACTCCATGAGGATGTATTTATCACCCAAGATGCTAGAATAAGCAGAGATGAATGCTGACTGTGCTGACACTCCAGAATAATGATGTATGATGCCTGCCAGCTTTTAGGAAATAAATGCTTCCCCACTGGAACATAAACCCTCTCAGCACTTGCTGCTTAGCAATACATATGGTATGAAAAATACTGTTTTTATAATTAGGGCTCAAATGGCAGTGGTTCCTCATAGTAACACCCTTCTATAAACTCTTCATCTCTAGAATCTGACTGCCATTAAAAAAAACCCATAAAAAACCTTTATTTGCTGTGCTTGCATGGAAAATGCAATGCAATCCGTGCAGTGTTGTCTGAAAATTCCCTGCATAAGAAGACTGTTATAAAATAACCACAACATGGAATTAAAATGTATCATTTCTCTACAGTCTACAGGTGCCTCCTGCACGACTCCCCCAGATGTCCCCATGCCACCTGTAGAACGGAGAGGAACAGCACTGAAATAATACGCTAAAAACCATCTTGTACAGGTGAGCTCGTCCATGCAGAGGAAATCATCACTGAATTAAATTCACTGCCATATAGCCCAAGGGAATAATTAGAATGTGTTAAAATTGTTTCTGAGAGAAAAACCTAGGGCTTACCGAAACCCACATTTTTCTCTGGGACCTTCAATTAGGAACATTTAATCTAACAATACCTATCTATAAAGCAATGCAAATTAGAATTAATTAATTAGAATTACTAGAGTATTACTAGCATACTAGAAATAGATTGCTGATTTTTTGTTTCAAAATAACATTCACACTAAAGTCGCTGTAAGTTCTTAACATGATAGTATATAAAAAGGTATTTGGACAAGTCATACACAAGATAAATTGAATATAAATACACAAAAAAGAATGAAATATTTTGACCCCAAAACTTTGAATTTACAGAGGGTTTTGAAATTGTTCCCAAGGAGAAATAAACACATTTCAAAATTATGGTAAAAGTTACAGCTTCTGACCAACCCAAGTGGCAATTCTCACGATAAACACCTGAAGCCTTTCTGAGAGTTAGTTTACTCCCTGTAAAGAGTAAATCGCTTCAGACCCAGGAAGCCTTTCAGTAATCAGTTTGTGCTCTGTATTGCGTAGGCTCACACACACTCCTTCACTGCTTTGTTCAGAAAACACAGTTTGCATCTGAACACCTCCAACAATGACAAGTCTCTGTGTTTTACTTCTGATTACAAAAGTGCACTACTCCTTCCATTGCCCTGCTGTCTGGGAAGAGAAAAGCGGATCAAAGTCCTTCTTGGAATTTCAGGAACGTGCCATCGGTTTCTTCACCCAAGTGATTAACCAAATATTCAGGGTCTTGCGAATACATCCAAACAGGGTCCCATTGTTTCTCTGAGGCAACTATTTGTAAAGATTAAAGAGGCAACACCCCTTAAGCAGTTATTTTAGTTAGCATTGAGCCCAAATGCACTCATTCTCTCTCTCCCAGGGCAAACTCTTCATAGCAATTGGGGCTATAAGTCCTGGGTCTCACTGGGGTTATTTTATGTTTTGTTCTCCCCCCGCTTTCTTTCCCATGGTGCCCAGCTAACATTTGAAATTTACCCCGTTACCCTGCCCTAGCCGCGGTTCCTTGAAAAGGCTATTGTTTGTTATACCATGATTACCTTGGTTGGTCAGACCTTCACATGGCATTCCTAGAGCCAAGCTGAAACAAGTCAGACCCCAGGAACTTGACCTTAATAAATCTGTAATTAGGCATGTGTTGCTCTAACTCTCCCAGAGTACTTGTAAAAACCCAGTCCCCTCCCCCCCCAAAAAAACCAAACCCAAACCCTCCCCCTGACAAACGAAACCAAAGACACCAAAATTTATTGGGATCTTCCCATTATTATAATACATGATTCTTGTAGTTAGATTAAAGTTGGTTTTAACCTTTCCAACCCAGAAGTCTCTTTCCCTTTTCTCTTTCCCCTCCATTTTGGGAAGGGAGGGAGTTAACAAAGAGCATCTGTCATTCGTTTAATAGCCAGCCCAGCTTTAAATCATGACAGATTTTATTGGCGCCCAATGTGGGGCTGGCTCAAACCAGGGCTCTGACAGGTTGCCTGAATTTTTCAAATTCTGGCACCAGTGGGAGGAGACCCATATATATCACTTGAGATTCTCACGTGTTTCCAGAGTCTTGAGGGGTTGGAAATCAAAAACAGCTTCCATCATGTCATCGCTGAGTGCTATCTTATTTCGTGTTGGTTTAGAGCTTGGTTTAGAACTAAGTGCCTCCATGCTACCCTACCTGCCATACGCCCTACCTGCCATACGCTTTATGGTGTTGTTTACTTGTTATCAGTGTTTACTTGCGAATTGTCAGTTTCGGATGCTGGGCAACATGCGTGCTCTTGCTCTGGGGTTTGATACCGACTTATGCTGTGATGAGATGGGCAGCAACTTTACTGGGG
The DNA here is from genome assembly GCA_013398225.1 of Steatornis caripensis. Lineage (NCBI taxonomy): Eukaryota > Metazoa > Chordata > Aves > Caprimulgiformes > Steatornithidae > Steatornis > Steatornis caripensis. The sequence continues at coordinate 45,876 of VZSC01019233.1, read as the reverse complement.
TCCTTTGGGCATTACCTAATGGACTTTGTCAATAATTACACCTCTGATTTCGCTATGGAGTTTGAGAATGTCAGATATGGTTATAACTATCAAAATAGCATGTTTCTAATATTGATACTATTGATTTTCCTGAATGTGTTTTTGGTGGGATGCCAAGCTAAATATTGGTGTATGCATAGGTGTGGTACAACCACCTCAACTCCTACAGCATGTGCTGCATCAGCATGCACTGCAGCCACAGCAA
>VZSC01019233.1:33210-45597 GCA_013398225.1 Steatornis caripensis | reverse complement strand
AATGTCGGATATGGTTATAACTATCAAAATAGCATGTTTCTAATATTGATACTATTGATTTTCCTGAATGTGTTTTTGGTGGGATGCCAAGCTAAATATTGGTGTACGCATAGGTGTGGTACAACCACCTCAACTCCTACAGCATGTGCTGCATCAGCATGCACTGCAGCCACAGCAACCCCTACAACAGACACTGCAGCCACTCTATCATCATGCCACTGATGCTACATGGAGTAAATGGGTTGCATTAATCACACAGCGGGCTTGAATAGGAAACCCCAATAGTCCAGGAATCTTAGAAGTGATCACAGACTGACCAGAAGGCAAAGACTTTGGAATGCCACCAGAGGAGGTGGTGACATGGGCTGAAGAAGCCCCGCCATGTAATGAGCTACCAGACCATGAAAAGCCATATGCTCTGTTCACTGATGGATCCTGTTGTCTTGTAGGAAAACACAGGAGACGGAAAGCTGCTGTGTGGAGTCCTGCATGGCGAATCGCAGAAGCAGCTGAAGGACAAGGCAAATCCAGACAGCTGCAGAAGTGAAAGCCATTCAGCTGCCTTTAGACATTGCCGAACGAGAAAAGTGGCCAATGCTCTACCTCTATGCTGACTCATGGATGGTTTAAAGCTGGGCTGGCTATTAAATGAACAACAGACCCTCTTTGTTAACTCCCTCCCTTCCCAAAATGGAGGGGAAAGAGAAAACAGAAAGAGACGTATGGGTGGGAAAAGTTAAAACCAGCTTTAATCTGACTACAAGAATCCTGTATTATAATAATGGGAAAATATACACAAACCCGATATCAAGCTCCCCCCACCACCAATGAGAAATACACCACCCGGATGCTGTGTGGCACACCCCAGAAAAGCCTGTACTCAGCAGCAAGCAGGAGCTGGATTCAGGATCAAAAGCAGAATAATCGGGTAGAGCCCTCCTCAGATACTTAAGCAAGGAGCTGGGTAGAGCTGGAGGGCAGCACCCTGCAACATCACCAGCCCCTCCTAATGGCCCTGTACTGGGCTTAAATAGGCTCTTGGGCCATGGGTGTGGGTGGAAGCACCGAGGCTGCTTAGGACTGTTAGAGTCCATTAGTGCCCTGGCCATAAAGGGAGAAGGAGTGACCCCTGTGATCCCTCACCTTTACTCCGAGCATGATGTGTATAGGATGGAGTACTGCATTGGGGTCAAACCAGGACATTAAATGATCATGTGGCTGCAAAATTTTTCATGGTGTTTGGAACATGTGCCACACAGACCAGGGCTAATGGGGGAGCTGATGGTCCCCCAATTCCTAGGAACTCTGTCCCTAGTCTCAGCCCCTACAGAGTCCTAAATGTTTAACCCTTTCACAGGTTACAGGACACTCCTACATACCTACTGAAATGAATGCATTTTCATAATTTTTTTCTTTTGTCCATATTTTAGAAAAATTACTGATTTATGGGCTATAATATCTCTAAATGTTCATGTGTTTCACTACCTCCAACAACTACTAGGTCCTCTTGCCAGAGCATATTAAACATGAGAGAAACAGGTTAATGGTAAACTCCTGCACCTACATCTAGATGTCAACACATAAGAGAGTCTAAATGAAAGGGAACTATTTAAGCTCCAGTTACAGTTAATGGATGCCATGGCACGATTCAAGCTACTTAAACAAAGGCATTGAGTATGATTTGCACACACTGGACCATCCCTCCCAGTCTCTGGCCGCCCTGCTGGAGAGGGATGACTTACCTTCAGCCAAAGCAGCACATCTTAGATATAGCAGAGTGCCTCAAAACGCCCAAGGTACTTGTCTCAGCAGATAGTTCCAGTGTCTTAAATGGCACTAACCCTGCACAACAGAGCCTCTAGTCAAAAGTCAGTTCAAAAGTCCTTTTAAGATGCCTCTGAGATCTAGTGGATATACATTATAAAACATACACAAAAATAGAAATAAAAAAGGATGAAATAAACACTTTTAATTTTTTTTTAAATTTTATTTATTCACAGAACAAAAGAAACCTTTTTCCATATATCCCAATGGATTATCTTGTGCAGCCCCGAGGGCACACACACCACACTTCAGACCTTAGACCTCACAGCCAGTGCTAACACTGATCCGCCTTGTAAGCACACACGTTAATGTTTGCAAGTGATACATTTAGAGAAGACAGGTAACGGAGAAGAAGTTCAGTAGTAAACTAATCTGTGGTGGAACACACTGTATCACGTGAAATCACTGAGCTGTCTCTGTAGTTTGCAAATAGTTACAGGAGAATTTGCTGAGGCATACAGGATCAAATTTGCTAAGAAATAGAGCATCGGCCACAGGGTCAAGGTAAATATATTTACAGAGGCACTCCAATAAAGTAGTTCCATAGTATCTCTATCCACTGCTTATTGACAGTTAACTATGGTGCATAGTTTGCTACAGGATGGTAGGTGTTGCTTTGTAATTTAAACTAAGAAAATAGCAAAACTTCTAGTAAGACAAGAACTGTAATACTTCAGAGTTACAGATTCATCAGGAGGGCAGAGTTTTGATTGAAGATCAAAACTACAGGTTTACTCTAATGTTGTGCTTCTCCAGAGCCCCCAAACATTTATGGAGGCATAATTTAAGTCTAGAAATTGTTGAGTTACGGTCACAGCTCAGAAGTTTAATGTTTTGCATTCAGCAGATTCCAAAAGAGGTAACACAAAGTCATCCTTTAAGGAATTTTCTCTGATGTTAAGACCTGAGAAGCACGGCAGCGAGCCTAAAAAAAAATTGGGAGAGGAGAAAGAGAATAGTTTAATGAATGAAAATACCACTTTAAAGAGCATTTTCCAAATTAGTAGTTTAGTAAGCTTAAGGAGTATAAGGGCTTATATTTAATCTTAATTAAATGGGAACTTTCAAGACAAAATTCTAAATAATTGATACCTGTAAATCAAATCTTTGAGAAGAGGAAAAAAAATAAACCAAAACAAAATACCCCACACAAATCCCATCCACCACTCTTGCTTTTACTGTGTCCTGAATTGTAAAGCTTTAGCCAGCAGGAGGAAGAGAGGTTGGCTGCATTTCACCGCTATTTGGCATGTTCAGGGCCAGAAAACACAAAAGACAATACCTCATTTCAATATACAGCTGTCAAATACAGTTAAATACCGTAGACTCAGTCACTAGTTATTTCACAGTTTAAATAAAAGTCTGTCCTGAAGCTTGAACACGCTGAACAGTGCTGATATGACACCACAGAATCGGAACACGGCTCCTCAGAAAGAATTTATTAGTTTAGGAAACAGAGAGCTTAAGAAACAAAAATTACATCTGACATTCAGCTGAAGACTTCTCAGGTCTTGAGAAGTTACAATGCCCAAAGCAAAACATGCGTATAGAGGTGGGAAAATAATGGAAGACTGGCAAGGATTTTGAACATGCTCAAATGACTTGCAGCTGAGGTGCAGAAAAACACATCTATCATACTAATTGTTGTTTAGCCATGTGTGTTGGGCAAGTAGAAGATCTGTGTTAAGATAACATGGGCTTGTGATAAGATTTAAAGGCACCCTATCGAACATGCTTGAGATTCCTGCCCTGCTGTAGGAAAGACCAAAGCACAGTGGTAACTACACCTGCATGAATACTTGAAACACAGGTGAAAACAGGTTTGGTGATCCTTTAGCAAGGACTGAGCTCTGCGGTGCCTGCATCCCCGCAGGTATGCCTCTGCCAGGGTGCTGCTTTGGGGATCCCCCGGTTGGCGAAGTAACAAAAATAAGTTTACTCTGTGTTTCATCCGTGGTTTTGTGGTTCTTGTGTCCTGCCTGTGCTGGCTCACACACAGGATTTATAAAAATGCTGACAGCTCAAACATGTAAGTTGCTCAGATCTGCGTTTTGAAAATATTAAGTTCTAACTGCTTTCATAAAGCAGAATGCACGAGTTCTAGTGTGCAAGCTGAGGAGACATTGGAAGTTTAGGCCTCAGTACCTGTGCACCTTGTTCTCCAACTAACAAAGGCTGACAGACACTACATAGCTTACAAAGCTGCAACAAAAATCCTTGAACATAGTGTTGGACTACGAACGCTTTGTAAGTACCTTATATGCCCACAGTAAGTTATTTAGGAGAAAACATCTTAAGAAAATGAAAAGAAAAAAGCGTAATTTACATCGGCAAACAGCTGCAAGCTTCATAAAAGATTTAGAAAGTTGTTAGTTACATTTACATGCAAAACCTTTTTGGTTTTGATATCCTGTGATTACTCACTTCGGAGAATAAGCAGAGAAGAATGAGGCAAGTGAAGAGATGAAAAAAATTCACCACACAACCATATATGCTTACGCATTTGAGTATTAAAGAAGAGATGCAGATTCTCTTAAATTTTCTAAAGACAGAAACTATTTTCTGAAGTACTTACAGCTTTCTCTTCCAATGAGAGTACACCATCTACAGCCACTATCTGGTATTGTTTTTCTTTTAAGCTACCCACAAATTTCCGAAGTAGTCTGAGACTAGTACCATCACTGTTTTGTTTTAGCAGTTTCTGCATTTCTTGGGAAGGACATCCCGGGTCAAACAGTAGCAAACATAAGGTTTTATTCTTCTTCTCTTCTATTCCAACAACAGTACGACTATGACCTAATTTCAAAATAAGAGTTTTAGTATTTTAAAAACACGTAAATCCTATTTACTTCCATGTAGCATACTACTTATTAAATTTCAAGTTATGTCTTCCTTGATCTGAAAACAAGGTAGTCATAAGTAAAGAGCAGATGTCAAAAAGCTGAGATCCCAATCACAGTCAGCTCTTCCATCCAATAAAAATACAAACTTTAATGTTGCTCTTACTAAATAAAAAACTAACACGAAGTAAAGCCAGGCCTTCAACTAAACGAAGAAGGAACATAAAATGCTGCTCTTAATTGCAGCACATAGGAAAAAAGATAGAAAATAGCAAGACACCGGTATATTGTGATACTGACCTTGATGCTGCAAGTAGATAGGTGGTTTCGAAGTACACACTACCTTTGCACCACCTTCATTATCTGTAGAATAATAACGCAAAACCCACTCAAATAAACGAGGATGTGTACCCACAGGGCCAGTTGGTTTGTGAAAGTCAATGATTTGACACCTACAGAACATTTAGAATGAAAACAACAATAAAATTGCAAGCAGGTTTTTTGTAAAAACATTTTTTTCACCTCTCAGTCCTTTCCTCCAGCACCCCAAATGTTTTGTAAACATAGCAATTCCAGGCTTCAAGTGGTCATTACCACTTTTCTTTTTTTTGAAGTGCAGGAGTAGGGGACACATAATTACAAAGCAATGCAATATATACTGTTCAAACCTGGAAGATTTCTTCCATAACAATGAAACACTCTACTCTGTTCAGTCTAACAAGAACTTGTGAAGCTCGCAAAAATTAAAATGCTTGATTTCTTGTACTTGATACACACACACTAGAGAATCCAATTAACAGCTTTCAGAATTATGCAAGAGAATAGCTGAAATTCAGATTCTTCTTGAGAAGAAACTTCTAGAGAAATGAAATTTTTACTCAACGTTTGATTTTGTGCATATGTGGCATAATTCTTCACCAAGTCTCAATTATCTAAGTAGTTATTCAGGTTATGTACCTGCATAAGTAGCTACACAGCTTTATGCTGTGCTAAATCAGATGTGTTTACAGGTTGGTTAAATTTAAAGCCACTAAGGTGGCTTTGTCATCACACACTTGGCAAGTCTAACCTTTCAAGGTACTGCACTTAATTCAGCACTTAAAAAATAACAACAACAACAAAAAAGCAGTATTTACTTTATCCTGAGATTGGTTAACAGTGAATAAATTTCACATGCTCCTATCCACGCTTTGGAACCGTGTAATCTGTTGTTGAAGTGAGATGCCCCATGAGGATCAAAGCCTTCTCTCCAGGCATCTTCAATCATGGACTGAATCTTTGGTATACCAGGAATTAGAGTAGTATCTGGAACAGAAAAGCTTTTGAACTGTGGTTACAGTTGCTGAAACAGTCTGTTAATTAAAAATATTCAGCTTCTTATAAAAGAGGCAGTTGATGTTACAAAGGTACCAAAAATTTTTTTGTATTTTAGCCAAAAATACAAAGGCTAAAACTTCAACTCCTCCATGTCTTGCCAGTATTCACCTCTCTGATTCTTTCCACAGTTAAGTTCCAGTGGCCTGACAAGCATTCAGTAGGTAACATTGACCTAGTAAGCCTTGCTGCATAAATGAAGAGGCAAAACATCAATCAGTAGGTTGTCATCCTAGGTATGTGGAACAAACGGGCAGCATTTTGTTTAATACCTCTCAAGCAGTCCTTATACAAGCTGTTGTGCAACAGTGAGGAAAGGAGCATTTGGAAATTCCTGTAACCGCAACCCCAGCCTTTGTCACCCAAAGATGAGTGGAAGTGATCTACTCCTGTTGAAAGCCATACACGCCTCACATCTTTGTTTTCATTCTGATAGTACTTGCACAATGCTTCAATGACTCCTAAAAGAAGACCAAACATAAAGTTTATCTGTAAAATGAACTACAAAATTGACCAGAAAAAGATTATTTCCCCAGCATGGAACAGATACAGATTAAGACAATTTATTTTAAAACCTCTAAGTGATCCTACGTTACATCTAGAAGCCAAATAACAAAACCAGTGGACATGGCACCTATTTCATTTCAATCGTCTTTACTTTGATGAATTTATGTACTATGAAGCTTTCAAAATTCAAGCTATTTTTTCACTGCTGCTACACAATGAATATTTTAAATTAAACAGCTTGGACTACATTATAAACGGTGATATGTGCAGCAACTATTACAGTGAAAATGGAAAAGAAATGTCACCAATAAATCATTCCTATGCCACTGCCACTTCCAGTACAACATTCCCTTAAAAACATGGAAATACTTATGCATACTATGCAATCCTTTTATTCTCTCCAAATTATTTTTCTTAGAGAAACTAAGACAAGAAAAGGAATGGCATAGAATTTGAGAATTACTGTAAATATTTTTAAAAAATCCACTTGCAGGATATTTCAAATCCTCCCTTGGTACATGAAAGAACATGCTTGAGAATGCTCTCTCCAATTTGTAAATGTAAATTGTCAAAGGTCTTTTATTGCCATGGTATTGTGAAGACAATCATTCCATAGCCATCACAGATTATTTTTTGAATTCGTCTCTGAATTCTAAATCATTACCAAGAAAGAAAACTTTAAATGTATTATTTCCACTCAATACATTTTACAGAAGAAATTTTATTTTACCTCTCAAGAACCAAACAGATATTTTGTAAGCTAGAACCACTACCAATAAGCTAAAAGACCTCTGAACTGTGGTCTTTGCAAGCAAAGACATGGAAGCCTTTTGAAAGGGACATAGAAATCTATCAGCACTGCATTTTTGTGCCAATTATAAAACATTTCAAAGAAGATGTATCAAGCAGATGTCTACTCCTCCCAGTCCTCTCTTGGACCTTGTAATCAGATGAACGCTGTGCTTGCCTAGGACCAGCTTGCATGATACTATAACTAACTGAAACCCAAGATAAGAAAAAGCTACTGTAAATTTTAATAGCTACACTAGGTTAGGAACTAATGAGTACCAAGTAGCAAACAAGCATACAAGGACAACCAACTTGTAATAAGACATTTTCATCTTTTGACACATATTGCATTTGGGCCCTGAACCAGACAACTTGGTTCCAAGGTTCCACAGAAAGGGAAAAAAAAAAACCCACAACAAAAAAAGTCTTCAGGTTAGAATAACAATTAGAAACATACCAAGCTTTAATTTCCTTATTAGTTTAGGACTAAAATGGTATGGATTCATCTAGAAAATAAGAATTAGAACTAGGATACAACCAATATTAAACAAGTATACACTTCATTAAAAATGGGTTTGGTCAGTACAACCTACGTCTAAGAAGTATAGTCTTAGTTGCATGATTTCAGCATTTTTACCTGAAGTCTTTGTTTTGCCATCATCTATACCAAAAGCCAAACATTCCATCATATCAGCTTTTCTCTTGTGATATTCAAAAGGCTGCATCCTTCCCCTATTGACTTCCTTTTCCATGTTCTTTAGGAATTGCTGCTTGTAGCCTCCAGAATTATCCAAGCCATACTGCCTCTGTCAGGGATGGAATGTGCACAATTTAAATCACAGTTTTTAAATTCACCTTTAGTGATTTTGAGGAGCTGCATGCACAATCTGATTTGAAAAACAGTGAACTGTTGAGATACAAAAACTTTAGATTTATGGTATTTTAGAGCTGAAGGTCAAGTTTCACTCCTGAATAGGAATGCAGGCCTGAAACCCACACCTGGAAGAGCAGGCACATCCCTCTACTCCCTCTTGGGCAGACAGCCATTGGCACAAAGGAGGTAGTGAGAGCGGTAAATGAGCTATCAGGGTTGTCAAGGGGGACAAAGAGGAAAGCCGACCTAGCAGAGGAGCAGTCACTGGAGCAGTGTATCTAAGAAGAGGATAGCCACGATGCTCACAGCCTCAAGCACTCTGCCATGTAATATGTTCCAGGCTGCACTGCAAGGCAGAGCACTAGAGCTGGGCGGAGCACAGTATGGGGCAGCAGGTGTGCCAGGGCCCCCCATGCGAGCAGCATGGCATGCGCAGGGAGCACCTGTGCCAGGATATGGGCTGCTGAGAGCTTGTGTTTGCCTGCAACCCACTCCTGCACCACTACCTCAACACAGCCAGTCTGACTGCACAGGTCTGACCTGGTATGGCCATTCCAGGTTATTACAGTTCCAAGATGCTCAGCTTCTAATTGTACAACTGTTCAAAATTTTACCACTTAAAAACCTCACTGTACCTGCAACTTTTTAAATTCTTCCCTCTCTCGCTTCTCTTCTTCTGATCTCTGCCATTTATCTTCTTCAGTTTGCAGCCGTTGAGCCAGTTCTAGATCTCTTATGTTTCCACCTACCCAGGAATAACATTCCAAAGAGAGAGGACTTGATTAGGAGGCTATCAATGCTTTGTTGGACCACAGAACGGTAGGGGCTGGAAGGGACCTCTGGAGATCACCTAGCCCAACCCCCCTGCTAAAGCAGGTGCCCCTAGAGCAGGCTGCACAGAAATGTATCCAGGCGGGTTTTGAATATCTCCAGAGAAGGAGACTCCACAGCCTCCCTGGGCAGCCTGTGCCAGGGCTCTGGCACCCTCACAGTAAAGAAGTTCTTCCTCATGTTCAGGTGGAACTGCCTGTGCTCCAGTTTGTGCCCATTGCCCTGTCCCTGGGCACCACCGAAAAGAGCCTGGCCCCATCCTCTTGACACCTGCCCTTTAGATATTTCTAAGTATTGATCAGATCCCCTCTCAGGCTTCTCTTCTCCAGGCTGAACAGACCCAGGTCTCTCAGCCTTTCCTCATAAGAGAGATGCTCCACTCCCCTTGTCATCTTCATATCCCTCCGCTGGACTCTCTCCAGTCGTTCCCTGTCTCTCTTGAACTGGGGAGCCCAGAACTGGACACATTTAACTGGATCATTTATTTAATTTTTAAAGATTCTTTTCAAAGCAGACAAACATAAACACACCTGGGCATTAATTTTAGGAGACGCATCCCAGACTATTTTGAGCCATTAGCAACAAACACTAAACAGGACTGACTGCATTCAGTTTACCAAGACTCAGACTCTTGATTTGGACAAAGTTTATGCCGAGTTGCCAAGGAGCAACTACTTAGCAAATAATGCATGTACCACTACTACTAAGAAAACAGCTTTTGTTTACTATGTTTCACTTCATTGTTAGCAAGAAGTCTCAGTTTCTTGAATACCACACAATTCTTATCCTCTAGGATTACTGCCAGCAGTCTCAAATTGACAAGAACACATTTAGGATCAGAGAACTGGATAGGGAATCTCTAGGATTTTATTAGCCATGCTAATAAAAATAATTTTGATTCCTTTAGCACTATGACTAATGAATCAGCACGAGCATTTAGAGAACATAATTGAGAAAAAATGTGAAGTTTTCATAAGCTACAGATTTTCAGCTCATCACACTGGAATGTGCCACTCAAAATTCCATGCATATAAATCTTCTGTAGAGCTATAAAAAAAAAAAGTAACATGTCTGTCTTTTAAACATTTTTTGCTCTAAGTTTTAGTTTTGGCTAACATACAGTGCATTTACTTAACAAGCATGCATGGACAAATATTTCTTTTGAAGTAGAGCACTTGGGCAAGTGACAGGACTTGCTATTACCTGGGTTAACTTCATTGTGTATGTATCCATTTCTCTTTTTAAGTAATGAAATATTTAGTTTAATTTTCTCTGAGATTCTATACTGCAACATGCAAATACTTGTAAATGCTTTCAAGTATTATCAAGCCTGTAGCCTTTAATGTACCTTCTGAAAAGCTATGTTCCTCTAAGTGTAAATCCACATGTTCTTCAAGAATCTGAATGTCTGTACAGGTAAGACTGCACATTGGACATTCATAAAGCTGTTCACCATTTCCACTGTCTGAAAAAGAAACACAGTTTCTTGATTAATGCAATTCCTGGTTTTTGTGAGAATCACCACCCTAACTGATACATAGTCTAAGATAAACACATCTTAATGAATTTTGTGTTGCTATTGAAATTCCCCAGTGAAAGGCAGCAAATTCCAAACAGCTGTTACTCTCTTAACCATTTAAGAATTTGTATCCAATACCTGACAATTTTAAGATGTATTTTCCTTCCTTCTAGTAATCAAGTTCTGCCCCATTTAACTTACAGATCACAATTTGCTATGATCATATTTGTGTATCAAACTGTTAATGAAAAGATCTGTCCTGCTAGCGGAAGAACACTTGCTTACAGAACTTTAATATTCGTGTGATAACACAGCAGTTGGTGGACAGAAAGAATGAAGTAAAATGTGCTGTCATTCTTACTTTGTTGGCCTTCCTGCATCTCCTCAATTAAATAGTCTTTCTGCAGTTGTAGGACTACTATTGAAGAGTACCATATAGAATAGGTAAGGTTCAAAAGACTTTTGGAGATCACCTAGTCCCTGAAAGCAGGGCAAATTAAACACATGAAGTTACACAGGGCTTTTTCCAGTCAGTTTTTTAGTAACTCCAAGGATAGACACTCCACAAGCTCCCCAGACAACTTATTCCAGTGTTTGACCACTCTCACAGTAAAACAGAGCGTTCTTGTGTTTAAACGGCGTTTCTCGTATTTCAACTTGAGCCCACTGCCTGTTCTCCTGTCACTGGGCACCACAGAAAAGAGACTGACCCCATCTCTACTGCCCTCCTTTTGAGTCCCTAGATTTTACTTGCACCTTCCTAGGTTCACAAAACACCGGAATTACTATGCTACGTTAGCTGCTTCTGGAAAGCATTTGCCCAAGCAAAAAGTTCATGACTGGCCAGAGAAAAACTTGGTATAATAATCTAAATTCACCAGCAACATTTTGCATAACACTGCAAACATACAGTTTCCTGAAACATACTATGTACATAAAAAACCAAAACACCCTTAATGCAAGTATTTTTAAAATAGAAATTGGCATGCAGGCAAGTAAGTTATTTATTCAAGCTCTGCCCTATTTGCAATCGTAAAAGTAAGGTATTACACAGTGTGAAGATCTGTTGGGTTTTGGTTTGGTTTTTTTTTTTTTTTTAAGAAAAACATTTTTAATCACAGGCTATGCAGTATGGTTGATTACACTGCGGCATTCTGTTCTCTATTCATCATTTGTTTTTCTTGTCAGTACACATGGCTTGTCACATCAAGGATGCTAGTCTTCTAAGCGAATCACGCAATAGCAGAGATGCCATTGCTAAGTTTCTGAAACAGCCACCAGCGACTTCGGACAGTCAGAACAGAATTCTGACCATGCTTAAAATAAAATGTTCAAACAAATAACTGTTTTCCTTGGTCCAGCTTTATCCTCCTGAATATCCTTGCGGTCTCCAAAGCAGCGTTTAGTACTTCAGAGCACTTCGGTGCTGGATGTTTCCGAAGTCTCTACTTCACACTGGAAACCACCGTTCCCTAAGGAGCACTGCAACCGCCCTACAGGATCACCCCGGAGGCTAAGATGAGACTGCAAGAGGCAAAGCCAAACCCCCTGCGACTAAACATACATCAAACTGGTGAAAACCACTTCCCCATCACGCAAAAGCTTTACGATTTGCTTTCGTTAATATGGACGGCGCAGTTTGGGCACGCAAAACCGGGCGGGGTCGCCCGCGTTAGTGTTTTTAGCCCTGCTCCGGAGCAGGTTTTTCCAGGGGCCATGGCCCTCGCCCGCCGTCCCTTCCCAAGGGACCCCCTGCCGCCGCCCCTCACCCGCACCCACGGGCGTCCTCGCCGCTTTCCAGCCGCACCCGCCGCGACAACGCCGCGGCC
>VZSC01019233.1:2003-18652 GCA_013398225.1 Steatornis caripensis | reverse complement strand
ATATGAAGTAAACCATTGTTCACTGAAAATGTGGAATTATACTTTAACACTTGGTAATATCAAGCAATTTAATGTTTGTCTCCAGGCATAATGATTACAAGGTGGTATCACCTGCATTAAGAGCAGTTGGAAATATTGTTACTGGGGATGATATCCAAACACAGGTAAGACTAGTTGATTTAAGAAAAATTAATTGGCAGGTAGAAAACATTTTTACAAAATTCTGTAACCACAATTGTGACAAAATATATGTCTAGGACAGGTATCTGTATATCACAGTGAAGGAGTCTCTGTACAAATCTATATTGTTAATTTGACAGTCAGTTTAGGCTTCTATTTTAAACATTAAGTTACTGCCAGAACGGACATTTTCTGACATCACTGGATGTAGTGGATTGCTTTATTGCTCTGTGGTACCTTGAATGTTGCTTCCCATTTATGATGAAAGTAACTTCCCCCCACCCTTAGTGGAGGTTCAATTTATTATTGTTCCCTTTTTTAAGTCTTCAAATGCAGTCAAGGTTTTCCACTTGTAAGCAATGGTCATACTTGATTTGTCCATGGATTTGTATGTGATAGTCTTACTGATTCAATTTGTTCTAAAGATATATCTTTTAATTTTAGGCAATGGAATTGAGTTTGAAGCAATGCAGACAGCAGTAAGACAGGTCCTGCTTAAAGAAAATTATGTCCAAAAGGCTGACAGAACTAGCGTAAAGGGAAAATAAGGAAATAGGTTAATTAATTTGTTGTGACCTCTATAGGAGAGGATTTTGCTAAGGAATTAAATAGAGAATATCTGTCTCTTTAAAAACAAATGAGCAAATAACTATACAAATTAGATTTACACTTACCAGTTATTCTGTTATTCATATTCTATGCTTAAGCAGCCTTATTTAGTCTTGTCGTCTTTAGTCTTCTGGTCTGAACTTAATTGAGGGCAGATTCTTGCAATTTGGAGTGTCCATGAAGAGGCAGTAGCAGCACTGAACACTTGAATTTTGCAGGATGTTATCTGTGATACTTTGTATAATATAAATGTGTTGCAAAATCTTTTTTTTTAAGTTATCTGCAAAGTGCTTTTATATATGTATATTGCACAAGCCAATATATATGTATGTATATCGTACAACCCAGTTTTCAACTCTCAAATTATTTTAGGTGATTCTAAACTGCTCTGCATTACCCTGTCTCTTGCACTTGCTTAGTAGTCCCAAGGAATCTATACGAAAGGAAGCATGCTGGACTGTTTCTAATATTACTGCAGGAAACAGAGCTCAGATTCAGGTAAAGCCTTTATATTTGTTATTCGGTTAGTTTTGTTTTCATTTTACTAGGTCACTTAATTGTCCTTCGAGGGGATATAAGTAGATACTACATTGACTCTGTGTTATTTGTTTTAGTCCTAACTGTCTATAGTTTTACATAACTTAAATGGTTTTTTTCCTAAATTTGGAAAGATGATTAGAAATAAGTTCATAAAATACTTTAAAAATAGCTATCATGACTTGTACTAGAGAAACAGATTCATTTCTCTCAAAGGAATTTGGTTGGTGCTTATCAAAAAAATGAAAAGATACTTAAAATATTCTCTTAGATCTGATATCAACAGTTGTTATTTCTCCCTGTGGGAATATCATCTACTGGTATATTATTGTAATATGCTTGTTAAAGTAATAAGCAATTTTTCTTTTTTAAAAGTTGAAACAAGACATGTTGCACAAATTAGTCCAGTGAAAAGTGGGCAATTCTACCAATTTGGAAATGTTGAACGTTTTGCTTGCATAAAAAACCTGCATGGTGTCATCAATACTGAGTTGTGTTCTTGTGGAAACCACTAAATCCTGACTATTGCTCTAGGTGTCTGGAGTACCTGAAAAAAGGTTCTGTTTGACAAAAATAAGAACTCTGAACCAGACTACATGCTTCAGTGTGATTGCCTGCCCCCACTTCAATCAGTGATGAAAATGTTACTTCTTGATGTCATTTAAAATACGTAATATAGTTTCCAGTTATAGACGTGGCCTTTCTGTGGAGACCACAAACCTGAATAAAATGGACAAAATGAAGTTTTGTTCTGAGGCTTGATCTCCAGTTCAAGAACTCAGGTTTAGTGCTTGTGTCATACGATTTTTTTAAATGGGCCTATCCAGTAAGAAGTATTTGTTCTGTTAGAGACAGAGAAATCAACAGAGAAGATACTCTGATGGCTGCTGTAGTGCAATGTTGGAATAGTTCTGAATTTCATTTTAGTGGTTCTCGTTAGTGTGGTATCTTCTAACAAAACATTGCTTGCTTTGATATGAGCAGGCATCGCTGACTCTTGTAGTGAAGAGTATTAATTCTTTCTCTGTGTATACTGAATCTTTATTCATTGTCATAAAATACCACAATTTCATCTCGTAGGCTGTTATAGATGCAAATATTTTTCCAATATTGATTGAAATCCTTCAAAAAGCTGAATTTCGCACCAGAAAAGAAGCAGCATGGGCCATAACTAATGCAACATCAGGAGGAACCCCTGAACAGATTAGGTAAGTTTGTATATGTTACTATTTCTTCTGCCTGAGTATCTTCTCTGGGGCATTTTTAATTCTGCATTTGAATCCTGACATACACGGAAACAAAATCCTAAACACAACTTTGATTCCTTGAAACTCTGTCTATGCAGGAACTAAATATGTAGAAATTCAGAAAAATGAGTGAAATATATGCAATAGACTTAGCAACAAATTGACTGATAGCGCTTTGTTTCAGTGGTATTATACCTAAAGCTTTCACAGCGTTGTTGTCCAGTATCTTCCAGACACTATTATAGTATCAAACACAGTTGGAACAGTTAATGAACAGTTTCGGTATTTGAAAATGGAAAGCTTTGGGAGAGTTGTTTAGAAAACTTGTGCAATTGGATTGTATCTCTTCGTGGAGAGACTTCAGGAATTTTAGTTGTTTCTTCATGTATTTTTAAACTCAATACCAATATTATTTTAAAGCAGATATCTAAACTCCTTTTTTCAAAATTGAGTTTGATTAAAACTGTCAGCAGCTATTTATATGCTGCAAAGACCGGACTTACTGAATGACTAGAATTTCTAGTTTCTCTAAGTATTGTCAGCATAGCGATCAGTTTGAATCAGTAGCTGGTAAATGAATTTTAAAATGACAGTGTATTATTTGGAAGCCAGAACTGAAAGTGATGTGATAACTCATCCAGCACATTTGGGAGATCTGTTGCAATAAGTGCATGCTGATTTATTTAAAATGTAAAAAATCCTGGTTTTCTTGTAACTGCTAAGTGTTATCAGAGGTAAGGAAAGTTTGTTGGTGGGGGTTTTTTTTGCTATTATTTTGATTGCTTGCATAACATAACATCTTAAAATTTAGCATATTTTAAATACATTTTAATTCAGAATCTTCAAATAGTAAATGTTAATGTAATACCATAAAAGTAGCTTGTTGTCACAAAATACAGATATGTTATCTATGTCATGAAATTTTAGCCCTTCAGACGTCTTCACAGTACTACTGTCTTAACAGCAGGATAGTTTAAAACCACTAAATAAACTGTATTTAAGCAACCCTTTGATGTTGGCAAACATTAGTGTCTTTGTTTTACTTGTACACTAGAAACAAGGACACAGGTTGTGACTTCCAAAGTTCCTACGCAATTTTGTGTGGAATTGGAAAAAAGAATAGGGTACTCAGAATCCAGTATCTTTTTTGTATTTACAATTATGTCCTTCCCTTTACAGTAGGTAATGCTAATATGTTGATGGGCTGCTAGTGTGGACTGTGTTAGTATAGAGCCGTGTCTAATGTTCTTAGCTGTCTCTAATATGTTTATGTTTTTGCCACTACAAAATTTCAAATGCCTGAGTACTTACTGCTAAAACTAACTTTTTTTTCTTCTATTCAGTTAAACCCATCTGAAGATCGTAAGTGAAAAGGAGTCGAAAAGACTACAGATTCCAAACTCCAGTTAGGAATATGCACATTAGATTGTCTCATTAGGATAAAGTAGAATATTTGTTCAGTTTCAGACTAAGATTATTTTTCTGTTATGTTTTAGATTTTTTTTTTTGTTTCAGCCACTTCTTTTAGCAAAATTAAGGACTTAGTGATAGACGGGCATGTCAGAATGAATGTGCTGGATTATCAGTCCTTCTTTTTCTTCCCACCCCTGTATGTTTTTCTGCTAAAGGTATTTGGTGGCACTAGGTTGTACCAAGCCTCTTTGTGACCTCCTGACTGTGATGGATTCAAAAATAGTACAGGTGGCTTTAAATGGACTTGAAAATATTCTGCGTCTTGGAGAACAAGAGTCTAAGCAAAATGGAATGGGCATTAATCCTTATTGTGCCCTCATAGAGGAAGCATACGGTAAGACATTACTTCTTGTAAAACTCCATACTTGAACTTCCTTTTTTTCAGGCTGTATAAACAAAACTATTGTGAACCATTTGTAGGTAAGTTTAATATTAGAATTTTTACTTAAGCATTAAGTGGACATGAAAGGCATCATAAATTAAGTAATGTACCATGGTGGGGGAAGTGGTTAAATGCAGAAAACCTGTGGATGTTTTTGTCTGTGGTCAGTTTATGAAAGGTGTCTCTAGAGAAACATTCTCAGAAATATTTAACCCACAGATGTCCCAGTCTACTGGAGCCATGGTTTGCCTAAGTTTATCAGCCAATCCTAAATACAGTTTTCTTACTTTAACATATAGTCCTGTCTGGTACAGTTCCATTACCAACAGGGATGCGAGATCCGAGGGTTTTTCCTTGTTCCCAAAGTCAATCACTTGTTAGCATAGTAAATGTCAGTAATAGCAAAACCAGCTTCAGATCATAAAACTGAGTAAGTTTGTACTTACTTGTGGAATTATTTTGTTCTGTATCTTCTCTTAAGACTTGTTGAATTAAATCATGTTTTGAAGGCAGAGTATCAAAACTGTGATGACATTTGTGGAATTGTGTGATTGGATCCTTTTGATTTAACAAAATTAACATTAAAACTGGCTCATAATGAATCCGGCATTATTTATGGAGACTTGATCTTTTTGTAGTTTCTGACAAAAAAAACTTGGCAGATGTTAGTGTTTCAGAAAATGCTAATAACAATTCTGGTTGACCACGATATATCTGACTAGATGATACTAACTTTTCTGTAAAGCAGCCTTGAAACCTGAACTCCCTGTGAGAGTTGTGTTTCTAAAATCAAGTGCATACTTGGAGAACTTACTTTACAGTCTAATGTGAAAGAGAAGTAAGTACTGAATACTTCAATTGAATTTATTCTGTTCCAGATTTTGAGTCTGTTCACAATTCCAACTACTGAATGTGTAGATTCATTTTTTTTCCTTTACCAGTTAGGTGTAGGCTCCTGAAGCTGTAGAGTAGAAGTTCAGTAGGGGAAATGGCTGATTGTGTCACTCTCATTGCTTTGTCTGTAGTCACCAGAATTGTTTGTATGAGCTGTTCCTAATCCAACTTAAGTGAAAACTGAATTACCTTAAATAGTTAAAAAGGAGTTTTGAATCAACCTAACTGCCAAGCGCTTAATTCTGCCAGCAGAGCAGAGGTTATGTCCTCTAGCTTGTGAATGATAAGCCTTTGGAAAGCTAACATCTTCAAATCTTAAAATTAAATTTGAAAAAAGATACCAGACTGTGCCCAGTGACCACAGTAGGGGACAGAATTTAGAGCTGGGGAAGACTGAAAGAGTAAAAGAAAAGAAATGGCACTATTGGAAATAGCTATAGCAATTTTATGCTGTCCTGTTCCTGTACAGATTAAATTTCTTTGTAAGCATGGCATATTTCTGTGTAGATACTACAGCCTCCTCAGTTTAATTGATATTCTTTTAGCATAGTTTTAAAATCAGTTTGGACAGCAGAAAAGGCCCCAGAAAATGGAGACTAGGAATACATCGGTTAGGAAATGAAGAAATTAAGAGTGATACCGAATCGTATCAATGCTTATAGGTATCTAGAGGGACAGTGCCAAGAGGATGGGGCCAGACTCTTTTTGGTGGTGCCCAGCCACAGGACAAGGGGCAATGGGCACAAACTGGAGCACAGGCAGTTCCACCTGAACATGAGGAAGAACTCCTTCACTGTGAGGGTGCTAGAGCCCTGGGACAGGCTGTCCGGGGAGGCTGTGGAGTCTCCTTCTCTGGAGATATTCAAAACCCGCGTTCCTGTGCAACCTGCTCTAGGGGCACCTGCTTTAGCAGGGGAGTTGGACTAGATGATCTCCAGAGGTCCCTTCCAACCCCTACCATTCTGTGATTCTGTGAATGAATTGAGAATTATTTGGGGTTGCATTTTTTTAATCTAAGTACCACCACCATGTTTTCATACTATAAGCTGTTTTCCTTTGAATTCATCATTCTTTTAAGCAACTAGATTTTGAAACTGTTTTGTTTTTAATTTAGGACTTGATAAAATTGAATTTCTTCAGAGGCATGAAAACCAAGAGATCTATCAAAAGGCTTTTGAACTCATAGAACATTACTTTGGTGTCGAAGAAGAGGACTCCAGTATTGCCCCTCAGGTGGACGAAAGTCAGCAGCAGTTTGTGTTTCAACAGCAGGAGGCTCCAATGGAGGGATTTCAGCTGTAAACTACTGAAGTGAAGACAAGCATAAAATGTAAACACTTGTAGCGTTTTGGGTTTTTTCCCCCAGAGGTCTTTTCTTTATGGCCAAAGTTAGAGGAAAAGTTGTATATGTGTTGCAGAAATAGATGAAGAAACAGCTCATGCACTTTTACTTACTGTGTTAGATACAACTGTTCTTTGTTTTGTATTTGTGTTTTTCTTTATCTCATATGTACAGAAAACAACTGTGAGTAATCATGTCTAGAGTAAAGCATTAAATGTGATTTAACAAGAACTGTTAAGCTAAGACTTGGTAGGATTTTAGGTAGTGGTTCTGAATTTTTCACATAGTCTCAAACTGCATATCAGCAGTACAGTTACTGACAGTTGCATTTTTGGCAGTAGGCTTGACTTGCCCAGTCTCTATCAAATCTACCTCTTGTATTGAAGCAAAAACATTGCCTCGGAACTAAGGCATGAAATAAAGGTGAGCTTGTAAGAAGCTGAATTGGAATGTGAAAAATATTTATTTAAATTGTGAAACTTTTATGCATTACTTACTTTACAACACACTTGGAATTTATTTATAAAATGTATTTAAAGACGTAATAGATACACATATATAATGCTAATTACCTAATATAATACTGAATATATGAAAAAGCTTTTTCTGAATTATATGGGAAGAGGACTATTTCAGAGGTTTTCAAATTGAAATTGGCAGGTAGCTTGCTGGTCATTTGATGTTGGCTCTGTAATTAAAAGCTGCTAAATGGCATCAAAAGTCAGCCACAAATACGATACTTTGCTGTGGAAGCAGTTGCTGTAGTTACCACAAGAATGCTGTGACTATGAATGACAGGGATACGATGATTTGCACAAATCACCAAGCAGATGGTTTACAGCTGTCTCCTGTCAAAATGTGGTAACACCACTTTAGTTTGAGAAACATTGCAATGTTTGCCTTTCCAGTACAGTAGGTTCTCAAAAGTTTAGACAGTAGGTTTTACTTTTCTTGACCAAATACGCTACTACCACTTGAATTGTTCTTTAAGTTGGTTTTATTTTGGTAAGATAATAGAAACACTGCAGTGAAGAATAAGTAGTGAATCACTCCTTTCCAGTTGAAGGAAAAGGTTGTTGTACTGTAAATAGCATTAAGTATGTGGACACCAAAACTAACTAGAAGTTACTGTCATCTAAATATTTAGGCTCTACAATATACAGTGTTTGCTGTTAAACGCTAAAAGAAACAGAATTCTAGTATTTACATTAACAATTTTGAATACAGAAAAATGCTCTGCTTGGACTTGCATGTAAGTAGTCTTTCTGGCATATTAGTAGTGTATCTCATGTGGAGAAATTAATACGTTGGGATAGCTCTAAAATATGATTTTTTTTTTTTACCTGTAATTAATGTATTAACATCAGACTCCTGGGTTAAGGGTCATCTTTGACATATGAGAGCATTCATGCTTCATAAAAAGCTGCAATTTAAACTTCAGATTATGTACCCACTGTGCTTCTCACTAAACAGTATTTTAATGCACTGAAAAATACAGGTTAAAGGTGGTATCATTTACAGTACTATTTTATATTTAGAATTTTTTTTTACATGCAAGTTAAGATTCTAAGATGTTTCACTTTGTTACAGCAATATATACTATATTGTAATTGAATGTGGGACTTGAAGTGGATTTTGTAAGATTAATGGTCAGTTTTGACTAAGATGTAACTGGGAGGGAGGAAACCTCTTTTTGAAGTCTTTTTAGTGGAAGATAGAAGCATAAGAAGTGTATATAGGAGTGCTGTTACTTTATGAACTCTGAATAATGAGATATTTTAGCAAATGACACTTTAAACATAGATTTGTACAGCATACAACAATTTTGAATAGTGTGATAATACTAAGTACAGCTGCCAAATTGTCATCTAATGTTAGATGATTGTATTTGTGCCCTTTTTACTGTCATAGTTTACTGTCATAGTTCTAGGTTTTCATATACTGACCTTCCTTCCTTCCCCCCACATCTGTTCAAAGTACAGGGTAACAATCATGGAAGCCTACCAGGATTACTAGTAAATGCTGAGTTTCAGTGTTCTTGTTCGTGTAAGAAAATAATTCAGGTAACAGGGTATTCCATTGTTTCTAACAACCTTGGTTTTGGTAACATAACCAGCTGTGCCTGCTTTTTATTTGGAGAACCCTGTAAAAACTGCATTTATAAGCCTCTCTAATTTAAACCAAATCTGAACTATGAAAATCTTGATTAAAAGACTTGAAAATGAAGAAAAGAGGGGACATTTGAAGTATTATATTTGTTCTGAAAGAATGTCTTCAGTTTTGTGGATGTATTACTCTATACGTGTGAACGGTTAGTGACTGCACTTTATGCATTTAGATAACTGTATTTCATGCCTCTGATGATACATTTAAATGTAACCGTTTAAAAGGGAACTAAAATTGATGGACTTTGGCTAATGAAAACCGTTAGTTAAACTCAGCATTTGGTTTACCCTAAAACTGTTTAAAAATAATAATGAAAATACTTCTTTAAAGGATAAACATACAGGATGGCCTCCCCTATTCATCACTGGGTTTGCATCACACTGTGTTAAAAGCACATAAATTAACAATATAAAACCAGAGAGGGTGACTTAAGGTCAGCTCTGGTGTAGTCATTTGCAGGTAGGGGTGTGAATCTGATGATGCTCATCTAAACAGATGAAACCAGTGTGGAGAAAAAAAAATTAACTGTGAGGAAAAAAAAAAACAAAACTCTTTAAGTTTGGTATTTTGTATGGCATCTGAAGAGCCCCATCAGTTACAAAGCCTGTTTGAAAATAACAGGGTTTTGGGTTTCGTGGCTTGGGTTTTAATTAAAAGGGTACCATTTGTTCTGCTTAAATGTGAATCCTAACTAGCTAATCTATGCAACTATGCAAAGCATAAAATTTTTTTTTAGTTCCCTACTCTTGGTACACTAAATCATATCTAATTTTTTCATCATTGCACTTTTGTCTGAGGACTGGTTCGTACAGCTTTTTTCATTTCCTAGCATTTGCTTTAAACACTGTTGCTAGCAGCAATCAGAAGATAGTAATAATGTTGGCACAGAAGTAAGTTAGCTGTAGAACAAGTTTGCAACTGGAAAATATTTATTGTTGGGTCTGTCTTTAGAAAAAATTGAAAAAAGAAAAGATGCACTATTGTTAGTTCTCAGTTGGTTTAAATTTATTAAATTGTGCAACTGAGGATTTTTGTAATAGGTCTGCCAATTTGATACGTGAAGTTTAACCGACCTCAAGAGTTCACTGAAATCTGGAATGAGAAATTTCAATTACTTACGGCACAATGTCTTCGTATGATGTGTGGAAACTAAAATTACCTACGCTAACTTCAGATAGTAATAGTGCATCTTTAAATCCAGGCCAAGGGCCCATTACTGTAACAACACACATGAGTAGTATGCAATATTATGGAATGTTACATCTCCAAATACCATACAGAAACCAATAAAATCTATTTTGCAGATGTTTATTGTATTTGTTTAGTGTTTCAATGAGTGTGGCTTCTCAAACTAGAAAACACAAATGCCATTTTGAATACACTACTGAGGCAAATGAATTCCGGCTAGCTGATTTGTGCAGTCTAAAACTAGGCACTGCCACCAGACAGAAAACTCTTTGGTTGTAAACACATTTTGTAAGTACCTAACCAAAAATGTAAGATATTCAGAGTCCTGTCTCTGCCTGCAGAACTGATGACTTCATTGGGAATTCCCATTTCCAAGGACTTGAGAATTTCTGGGATTACCAGGCCTTTTCCCCATCCCTTACTTCTCCAAGCCTTCTCTTTTCAGTCTAACGTTTGTCACGTTCTGGCTGATTACAGCTTGTTCTTTATTTGGAATTGCAGAAGTGAATTGCAGAAGCCTCCTTATTTTTGCAGTTGTTGTACCTTCCCTTCACTACTGCTTGGTCATTGCTGCATTTCACCTTTCATTGAAAAACACTGCTAGTTTTTCTGTAAGGAACTCTTAACTGTTTAACAGCTCCAGAGAAGCACGAAAGGAGGTTTTTAAGATGTAGTGCAAACTTGGCTCCCCCCGTAACTGAAAAAACAACCTTAGAAAACTACCTTATCTCCTTTGAAATGAATTACTGCTTTCAATCACATACAAAACATTTTAATTTTAATAATTTGCAACAAGTACGTTGAGTGTATCTCTAATAAAAGAGACCCTCCNCCAGAGAGGGTGACTTAAGGTCAGCTCTGGTGTAGTCATTTGCAGGTAGGGGTGTGAATCTGATGATGCTCATCTAAACAGATGAAACCAGTGTGGAGAAAAAAAAATTAACTGTGAGGAAAAAAAAAAACAAAACTCTTTAAGTTTGGTATTTTGTATGGCATCTGAAGAGCCCCATCAGTTACAAAGCCTGTTTGAAAATAACAGGGTTTTGGGTTTCGTGGCTTGGGTTTTAATTAAAAGGGTACCATTTGTTCTGCTTAAATGTGAATCCTAACTAGCTAATCTATGCAACTATGCAAAGCATAAAATTTTTTTTTAGTTCCCTACTCTTGGTACACTAAATCATATCTAATTTTTTCATCATTGCACTTTTGTCTGAGGACTGGTTCGTACAGCTTTTTTCATTTCCTAGCATTTGCTTTAAACACTGTTGCTAGCAGCAATCAGAAGATAGTAATAATGTTGGCACAGAAGTAAGTTAGCTGTAGAACAAGTTTGCAACTGGAAAATATTTATTGTTGGGTCTGTCTTTAGAAAAAATTGAAAAAAGAAAAGATGCACTATTGTTAGTTCTCAGTTGGTTTAAATTTATTAAATTGTGCAACTGAGGATTTTTGTAATAGGTCTGCCAATTTGATACGTGAAGTTTAACCGACCTCAAGAGTTCACTGAAATCTGGAATGAGAAATTTCAATTACTTACGGCACAATGTCTTCGTATGATGTGTGGAAACTAAAATTACCTACGCTAACTTCAGATAGTAATAGTGCATCTTTAAATCCAGGCCAAGGGCCCATTACTGTAACAACACACATGAGTAGTATGCAATATTATGGAATGTTACATCTCCAAATACCATACAGAAACCAATAAAATCTATTTTGCAGATGTTTATTGTATTTGTTTAGTGTTTCAATGAGTGTGGCTTCTCAAACTAGAAAACACAAATGCCATTTTGAATACACTACTGAGGCAAATGAATTCCGGCTAGCTGATTTGTGCAGTCTAAAACTAGGCACTGCCACCAGACAGAAAACTCTTTGGTTGTAAACACATTTTGTAAGTACCTAACCAAAAATGTAAGATATTCAGAGTCCTGTCTCTGCCTGCAGAACTGATGACTTCATTGGGAATTCCCATTTCCAAGGACTTGAGAATTTCTGGGATTACCAGGCCTTTTCCCCATCCCTTACTTCTCCAAGCCTTCTCTTTTCAGTCTAACGTTTGTCACGTTCTGGCTGATTACAGCTTGCTCTTTATTTGGAATTGCAGAAGTGAATTGCAGAAGCCTCCTTATTTTTGCAGTTGTTGTACCTTCCCTTCACTACTGCTTGGTCATTGCTGCATTTCACCTTTCATTGAAAAACACTGCTAGTTTTTCTGTAAGGAACTCTTAACTGTTTAACAGCTCCAGAGAAGCACGAAAGGAGGTTTTTAAGATGTAGTGCAAACTTGGCTCCCCCCGTAACTGAAAAAACAACCTTAGAAAACTACCTTATCTCCTTTGAAATGAATTACTGCTTTCAATCACATACAAAACATTTTAATTTTAATAATTTGCAACAAATACGTTGAGTGTATCTCTAATAAAAGAGACCCTCCATTTCTTTGTGTAATCCTGTGACTACCCTTACTGCCTCAGTGTGTGCAATACTACAATTGTCCATTTATGGTCAAATTCACTAATCGCTCTCAGCAACAGTTGATTTTGCTCCTATAAGGACATTTGGCATTTCATATAAAGTTACTTTGTCTTCGACTCTGCTGCTAGCGCAGCCTCTTTCCGCCACTTGGCCTTCTTTGCCAGGTTCCAGCTTGTTAAGGACTCATGACGTGCAGCAGCCTGCGGAAGTAAAACATCTCCTTAAGAGCAGCGTAGCAGGAGCAACTATGCACCTCAGGGAAAGCTACCCAATCCCATCTTACCAATGCTTCTAAGTACCTGAAGGGCAGGTGTCAGGATGATGGGGCCAGACTCTTTTCAGTGGTGCCCAGCCACAGGACAAGGGGCAATGGGCACAAACTGGAGCACAGGCAGTTCCACCTGAACATGAGGAAGAACTTCTTTACTGTGAGGGTGCCAGAGCCCTGGCACAGGCTGCCCAGGGAGGCTGTGGAGTCTCCTTCTCTGGAGATATTCAAAACCCGCCTGGACGCATTCCTGTACAACCTGCTCTAGGGGTACCTGCTTTAGCAGGGGGGCTGGACTAGGTGGTCTCCAGACATCCCTTCCAACCCCTGCTGTTAGTGAATCTGTGATCGGAACACAAGTTAGCTAAAGCTAGGGCAGTTGTAAGTTGCTGCTGTTGAGGTTTGTCTACTTTTCACAAATCTCGGTCATTTTTAAGTACGCTACATATGGATTAGCTGGTGCCGTACTCACCTTTTTAGCTGAAGCAATCACTGCAAAACAGGCAACAATTGAGAGTCCAATCATGATGTAACAAGCTTTAACTCGAGCTTTGTTTCTTGCCCTGTCTAGCATCTCTGGCCTGCAATTAAAGTTATTGAATTGAATAATCACAAAACTGTGAAGTGTCTCTTCTTCAAAGCATCACAGACATAACATCACCATTGAAAAAGAACAGGATTCGCTTCTAAAAGAAGCATCTCCAGCTTGCTAGGTTTGGCTAAGTACCACCCAAGAACTTTGCATTTTCTGACCCTGATCCATTTCCAGTGGAAAAGCAACATCTAATGGATTTAAGCTGGTTTGTTGGGTTTTTTAAAGCTGAAAAAAAAAAAATTTGCTCATGCAATAAATATTTGCACTTAAATATTTGAGGTAAACGTACCAGAACTGGTACCTTAAGCTCTAGAAGTTTAAGGAGGTTTATCTATTTTAAACAGATGGAGAAGTGTATGTGGTGTCAACTAGATGCGGTGAAAGCAAGTTCCTTTTATTCAAAATTAACTTTAGAAATTAATTAGTCATGTCATGTAGTCAGATGGCATCCTGTGTACTGTAGGTAGGCTAGGGACTTCACATACTTGAATAGCTGATTAAAACCTCACCTGATAGGTGAGTCTGTACTGCTGCGAGCTTTCAGTCAGTTCTTTAGAAAAGCAGCAGTTTTATTTAAAGTGGGCAGCTGATGTCAGCCTTCTCACTGCTACAGGAACGCACGCCTAAACAAGAACAATCTACATGATTGTTTTTGCTGGTCATCATTTCTGTCCTGTGGTTGGCAGTAATTGCTGCAAGAGAGGCAGTGTACAGCCCAGCCAGCTGTGTTGGTACAGCTCCCACTCCTACCCTCCTCCGTTCCGAGAAGCAGCGGTAGGCTGCGCAGCCCTGAGAACCACGAGTACAGGAGATCTCCTTATCGCTCAAGGAGTCTCAAAACCTTCAGCTAAGTCCTTTTCTGAGTCAGACATTATACTTGGGAGTACTGTTTTCAAGATGTTCCTTATAATGCTGGCTGTGCACTATTTTCATTTCATAAATCACATGAGAATGCTTCATATATATTCATAAGATCTAGAATATATATATTATATAGTCATTGTTTTATACATATATATATATATGTAAAAAGCATAGTTGCATAAAGAATTGATTTTATGTTGTGAATAAAGATCTCCTTGTGAGCTCTTTCCCCCAAAACACCTTTATAGCTTTAAGGAGGAGGAGTGGTGGGATGGGGCAGAGCTTGGGTTTTACAGTGGGAGTTCTGCCCGTGCAACCTTGTACCACGGCCAAGGGCTGCAGTGCTGCTCTTGAAGGCTTAATGCAACAGAAGAGGGCAAGTCTGACGAGCGGCCATGCCATACCACCCCCTTTCCTGCCAACGCGCAGCCACGCACGTTGTGCATGCCGCGTTTCTTGCAGATGACTGATGACGCCTGCAGTTCTAAGTAACTGCTTTTGTTTTGTACAACGGTAAACACCATCTTTAAAACAAACCGCACATCAGACTAGTGCATAAAAT
The DNA here is from genome assembly GCA_013398225.1 of Steatornis caripensis. Classification (NCBI taxonomy): domain Eukaryota; kingdom Metazoa; phylum Chordata; class Aves; order Caprimulgiformes; family Steatornithidae; genus Steatornis; species Steatornis caripensis. The sequence continues at coordinate 3,867 of VZSC01019233.1, read as the reverse complement.
CATTAATCCGCTAATCCATTTATAGCGACAAAAGCAAAACCATAAATGTTATTAGTCTGGCTTATTAACCTAATCGTATTTCACAGTGCACTAACTGAAACTCTTCTGAAGCAGAGTTTCACTTTCTGCCTCTGCTTTAAGGAAAACAGACCTGGTTATGTTCTTCCCTAATTGCCCATTAGAGCCTTTGCTACTCAATCAAGACTCTGGGTGAACCTCTGCTGAAGTCAATAACAGCTGTTTTAAAAAAACCCAAACCACAACAAACCAACAACCTTGAATAAGGACTGCAGATGTGACCCTTAGTACAAACTTTCTATCTTCAGCAGCTAGATTGTGTTCACAGGCAACAGTATCTCGCAATTCCTTCTTTTTTTGGTAGTTGAAGCAGTGACACAGTTCGGTTTGAACGTCTCACAAATAACTACTTCTAGTATATTACTATGTATGATCTTACAGTTCTAAAAAGACTTTGCTCACCCAGCAAGCACAAAGTGGCGACAGACACTTGGAAGGCCAACTAATGCACAGGAACAAGCAATTTGTGTGCGTGCACGTACGGACTGGCAAATGTGCGTCTTCATAAACATCTCCTGATGACTTGAATAGCTTTTAGACCTTCTGAGATCTGTCTGAACCTTTCTCTAGGGTAAGATGGTGGGACTAACACAGCGCAAGAGAGGGGGGACAGTGGAAAGCCACTGTCCAGCTCAGAAACCAACAGGAACAGGCAGAGGCTGTACCTGTTGCTTGCACAGCTCTGCATGCTGCTTACGCTCAATGTCCCACCCAAGAAAGGGATATACTGTGATGCTACCAAGTAATGTCCTGGAGAGAGGCATCTAACACGCTATCAAACATCCTAAGAAAAAGGCAGCAACTAACACTACAGGGGTTTCATGTGTTCAGTGACTGACTCCCCTGGGGGATGCTAACTTTCAGCGAGTCAGAGAACCACAGAATCAGCGTGGCTTGGGTGGGAAAGGACTTTCAAAGATCATCTAGTCCAGTGGGTCAACAAGAATGGGAGGCTAAAGCTGTGTCAAGCACTGAGTCTTCCTTGGTGGGGGATGTTTCTCTCATAACGTCCTTCTCTGTTTTTCCTCAGATTCTACAATAAATCATAATTTGTTGGATATAATCATTCAGTGACAGTCAGCTGCCTTAGATCTGTTTATGGGAGCTATAAACAGAAAATATTGTTTACCAATAACATCCGTCTCTGATTGCACATTAGAAATAAGCAAAATAAACAACAGAGAATATAAATGTAACTGAGGCTATCTCCTCAGATGGATCCAGTTCTCAGTCCCAGGCTCTGGGGACTCCAGTAAGGAACATTTTTTCTTCTTAACCTCTAACCAGGACAGGAAATTCTTTCACCCTCTAATTCGTTTCCAAGTTTTCAGCGCTGAAAAACTGACTGGTTCAAACTCTGTGGAAAAGTTTTAGGTCAGGATCACGCCAGCACTTTCCCTTCAGTTCCACGTTCCCCTCGGACAAGAGCAGCGCACTTACGGGATCCTGGAAGGAATGTCTTCTTCGGTCTTGAAACGTCCAGTCCAGAGGAGGATTTTTTTGTCGAACGTTGAAGGTTTGTAACTTGCAACCACCTTGTGAGCCTGCTCAGCTTGAAGATTAGGGAAAAACCACTTTGTCAAGCCATGCACTAAGAGGGAATGGTGGGTGGCAGTAACGGTGGAAGGGGAAAAACGCTGCCCATCCTGGTCCTTGGACGAGTAACTCGGATTAAACTTCCAGCCCCCAACCCCCGAGCACAACAGCTGCCTCTGCGGGTCTGGCTCGACCCCCCCCGCGGCCTGCGGGTACCCAAGCTCGCAGGAGAACGCCCGGGACCACCCCA
>VZSC01019232.1:46904-89299 GCA_013398225.1 Steatornis caripensis | reverse complement strand
ATTAGTGATACTGTTTTCACATCTTTAGTGGCCAAATTTTGAGAATCATATTCTCAAAGCTTTCACAACTCGGTGAGTGTTAAAATGCAAAAAGGAAAATGAAAGAAAGCGCCATTCTTTCGTACCATCTAGGAGGAGTTGTGAGGAAGAAAGAAAAACAATAATGAAACCTATCTTATTTTTTAAACTATTCAAGAACATTCAAAGACCATGTTTTAGAAACAGAATTTGTTTCCTCGGTTTTTTGTTCTCTCTAGTTGCCTACATAGAGGACTTAAGCAAGTCTACTTCTCTTTGATGCTACTTATGCAAGAGGCTAGAAGCAGTCTGTTCCCAACAAGCATGCTTTATCTTCTTTTTCCTGATAAAGGTATGAAGCGGAGAAGTCTCGCAGGCAGGGAGTGCAACTTGATGTTGAGAACCTGCGTAAGGAGCTCGACGGCCTGACCATTGTTATAACAGATCTGGAAATGGAAATTGAAGGCTTGAGAGAGGAGCACATCCTCAGGAGGAAAGACCATGAGGAGGTAGAAAAAGTTCCACTTGGTAACATCCTATCACTCAAATCTTTGCTACCATGTAATTAACTTTGTTTAAGATCCACAATCTATAAATGGGATTGGTGATTCAGAACCGAATCATGTTTCTGAAGAAGCCAGTGAGAGTCAGATTAGGCACAAAGTTTGTGTTCTACTTTACCAATTAAATTGGGATTTCAGAAAGGATAACAAATCGCTGTATTTTTCTCCCACTCTTTTCTAGTCACCTACCCATCTGTCACACATAGCCAATAACAACTTACATATTCAACAGAAATGTTCTCAGAAATACTTAGATACAAATACACAGAGCTTTCAAGCAAACAGGAAACGTTACTGGTCGCTGCTGGTTTTGCTGATCGCAGGCTTTCCCCTCAATTCTGGTTATATCATTTCACAGAATGCCAGGAATGGTTGAGGTTGGAAGGGACCTCTCAAGGTCACCTTGTCCACCCTCCCTGCTCAAGCAGGATCACCTAGAGCAGGCTGAGCCAAACTAAACAGACCTTGAATTCTTGAAGATTAAAAAGAATGGTTGGTGCAGTAAAGTAAAATTACTTATTCTTGCAAAACCCTAAACACAGTAATTAGATGATACTTAATAATTGTCAAAAAACCATGCTGCTCTGAATTCTCACAGAGCTATACCACCATGGTCTCTGTTATTCCCACATATACAATACCACTGGTGGACAACATGTGCTTGTCATTTTGTTTGATCTGATGTTGTTTTCAGTTATTACCTCATGCAGAATCAAACATCCTACTGAGTATCTGTGGATTATTAAAAAGGGGAATAGAAACGCAAGGGTGACACAGCAGCAGGTGAAGCTGTCTTTGGCTGATCCCCTTACAACCAAGGATACTACTGAACAGCCACAATAAAACAGTTCTTGGAAGCAGGGTAACCCACAGAGCCATCAGTATGTCCAGTCGATCTGCATTTTGGAGGCCATGATGTCATACCCTGAAATGCGACTTTGCCTGGGCGCTTTTGAAAATGGTACCTAGCGCATAAGGTTGTGCTACACCAAAAGGAATGTTACCATACCTGCTTGACTTGTCCTGTAATTATGTTGTTTACACAGTAATTATATGCTTTAATCCAATTATTCCTTTAACAATTACATAGAACTTTTACATTACTCTCCTGTAAACTTAGTTATAGTTCCATAAATATTAACATACAGGGTAAGAAAGATGAAATTACTGTTGGATTTTCGTCAAAGGTTTTGATTTCCTAATAGATAAATAAATGCAAAATGGCAGTACTTCTTCATTAAGTATATATCTTCCAGAAACATTATATGAAAACATCTTCTCACATGTTTCTTATTGAGTTCTCTAGCACAGTTCTGCCACAGAAGCAGATATAGGTCACTGGTTTAAGTCACGTCGTAGTATTATCCATGTATAAAATTTCCAAATAGTGTTGTTAACTGGGTATCTGTAACAATTAACCTACCACAATGAAACAAATATTCTGGGTATTCTGAGGGGATTGAACTGAAGAAGACAAGACAGGAATGAAAAATTTCCACTTTCATAAGCAAGTTTGCTTGTTTCCTCTGCTAATATATGAATAGGATATGGAAGCAAATCGCTCACCACAAGACTTCAAAGTCAGTGTAAAAGTAAATGCAGCACCTCCTGAAGACTTAGTCAAGATTCTAGCAGAAATAAGAGAAGATTATGAAGCCATAATTGAAAAGAATCGTCAAAGCCTTGACAGTTGGTACAAAGAACAGGTAACAGCTATTGTCTGCTCGTTTCAAAGATCCCTGTGGCTGTACGTGAGTGGCCAGAATCAGTAAGCTTTTCTCTTTCTTGCTTTTGCTCTGCAGAGTGCAGCTATGTCTCTGGCAGCAGCTCCCAATCCAGAACAGATACAGCGCAGTGAGAACGAGATCAAGGATCTAACACGTACTTTACAGTCCCTGGACATCGAGCTGCAGGCACAGATGAGTAAGGTATCTATTGCAGACATTGCTGGCTGGTCACTGTTACTTCATGTATTCTCAGAAACTGTCATGGACCAATTCTTCATTTAAGTCCATAGCCTAGCATAGCTTTATTGTAGTTATTAAAGCATTGGTGAAACTGGAATTTGGACCATGCTTGCCTCTGCCAGAATATGCAAAATACATTCAGCAACCCTCACCACAAAGTGAAAAATTCATGTCTCTCCTTAGAACAAAATATGGGGAGAAGAAAACAAAGAGATGGGATAGCTGACTCCATGATTTGAAAATAAAAAATATCCAAGAAAACAGATAGTAATACAAATTTCATATTTACAACCCCTGTTATAATTCACGAAATACCTGAACTGTGAAAAATGTTGGTAGGGAATCTTCAAAAATATTACTTGCACAGGTTAAAGCTCACATACCCATGACTTGGAGACTTTGGAGCAATTCTGGACGTAAATGCAGAACTGACAAAAGCGTCAACAGTTACAGGAGCACAGCTTTGGAGCAGAAAGAGTATGGCAGGGATAAATTACTTGGGTTTTGCCTCTCATTATGCACACATGACACAGCTTCATTATTCTGCTGCCTTCACATGAACAGTCATGCAAATGCAGAGGTGTTTAAATCACCACAGTCTTAATTTTGCAAGCTTCTAGCTAGAGACCAAATTTGCTGGGATTTCTGCATTATATCTACCACATAAACGATAATAATAATATTGCTATTATCTGCTCTCTCAGAAACGCATGCTGGAAGACACCTTGGCTGACACTCGGAATTACTATGCTGTTGCACTTCAAAACATGCAGCAGGTCATCTCCAAATGTGAGGAAGAGCTAAGCCAGGTTCGCCATGACATTAAGCAGCAACATAACCAATACAAGGTTCTTCTTGGGATCAAAACCCGCCTGGAGAAGGAAATATCCACCTACCGCCTGCTGCTGGAAGGGAATGTTGACGGGTAAGACAAAGCCGCCCTGACTGGAATAGATGAGAAGAGAGTTCTCATATTCGGGTTATTTATTTATTTGTTTGTTTGTTTATGCTTAATCAAAGCTTGTGAGTTCCATACTACATCAAGGGTTGGTATTTTAATGTGATGGATCATAATAAAAAGCTTAAGCCACTTAGTGTACAGAAAAACTCGTACCCATGTAATTTGGATCCCTTAAATTAATAGAACTTTTTATTTTAAAAAAATCTACATTCCCACAGCATGTCTATCTCAGCATAGGAAAACATGGCAATTTCAGTAAAATTCATAGTCATTTCCAATCTTCGAAACAAGTTCTAGATCAAAAAGAAGCCTGGAGACAAGTTTAGATCCTTTTTGGTCAGCGATCTGCGGTTTCGAATTCCAGCACACAAAATCTGTACAGCGTGCCCCTCTGCTGATGGGTTGTTTGGTTTCCCCATCTCTGCCTTGTCTTAAACATCTGCATTCATAAATCTTTGGGCCTTGCTATTTGTTATTCTCTCATCTTATATACGGAGTATGTCTTATTTGTACAAAATCAGAAAAGGGAAGAGTAGCAGCCTTTATAACTGAAAATCTCAGGGAGGCAGGACAGTATGGCTCCAATACAGGGTTATTTGTCAGAAGCCAAAATGGGATCAGCTCGAGCAACTCGGAACATAAGAAACAACGCAACTGTCCACAGTAGCAGCAATGATGAATGTACACAGGAACAGTTTCGGGTGAGAGTATCTGTACTTAGGACCACCGAAGAAGAGGAAAAGTTCTCACGATATAAAAGCATAATTCTTTTCTTTTTTTTTTTTTTCAATTTTATCTCTTTTCACAGTGGTATGAGGTCTCCTTAGAATCCGTGAGAAGAAAGGCATGAATAGCTTCTTGAAACCAGTATAATAATTTTTTTCTCTGTTTTATTATCTTTACAGGGTAGCAAGAAAATCTGAATCGAAAGCTAAAGGTAAAAGCCCCTTACTTTGTTCTCTCTAGTGACTCTTAATTATTGTCATTTCCAATCAAATTTCACTCAGAATAATTTTAACCTTACATAAATGAACTGTGAAAGGTTTGCACGGCAGTTAATTCTCGTGTAGGCCATATTTGAGAATAATTTCAGTGATTCATCGGTCTTGTGAAGGGCTGCACTTCAGAACATTCTGCTGTGCCTGCCCACTCTTGGACTATCTTCAGGCTGACCTCTGTTAGTCAAACACGTTGTCCAAAGCTCAGACTCAAGACTAAAGCTTTCATGGTATATGAGGCATAAAGACTCCATTTGGTGACTAAAACAGTGTCAGGGCTTGAGAGCAAACTGAAAATCTGCATGTCTGGAAACTCCTATTCTGGCATGAGCGTGACCAACAGACATTTAGGTTAAGCTGCTCTGAAGTTAGATTTGCATTGGCTGGGATGTAGCTGTATTACTCACTTGCCCTGACCTGGACAAGACTCAGGGTGACTTGCTGGCAGTACGTTTCACAAAGAGCAATAATAAGTATTGGCTTAAAGGGAAACATGTCAAGNCAGACATTTAGGTTAAGCTGCTCTGAAGTTAGATTTGCATTGGCTGGGATGTAGCTGTATTACTCACTTGCCCTGACCTGGACAAGACTCAGGGTGACTTGCTGGCAGTACGTTTCACAAAGAGCAATAATAAGTATTGACTTAAAGGGAAACATGTCAAGATAAATCGGTTGAGGAGGTAGCTGGTAAATTACTGCAAATGGAGCTTCCCCTGCATCATCTTGTCTCAGCATTGCTTCTTGTCTAATTCACATTTACTTTTCTTTCAGAACATGCAGGGCTGACCAATCGAAAGATCAAAGCAATTGTCCATGACAGTGTCAACGGGCAGGTGGTATCCTCCACCATCAATGAGATCCACCAGCAAGCATGAGGGAAGAAGTTCTGCTAACTACTGGCTTTCCTAGCAGGCTAAGCTCTGGCAGCCCTTCTGTGCAACTACGTGCTGTACGTGGGTCTCCCTGTGTGTAAAATAGGGGTACTACCATGAAGTCTCTCCTAAAATGATCTGCTGCCTCATAACGAAAAGTGCCATACAGAGCTAGGTATAGCTGATATTGTTAGTTTAAAGAGCGTTTAGTCATCAAAACACTGAAGAAAAGCTATTCGATGAAAATGACTGGCTGAGCTGGTATATACATATTATGCACATCTCACCGGGGCATGAATCTCCATCTGTGATTCATTTATTGCTCTGCAAATTAACTATAATTTAAAGTGAATAATCTCTCAAATTTTCTCCTGGTCTTATGTCTCTTATCATATACCTCACTGCAGCCAATAAAATCTTTTCCAGTACTTGTTCTGATTACTGGTATTTCTGATTTTGCTATCTTACATTGCACCAGCCCAAAGCGGCAGTGTTACTGACAGGGGTCAAGACTGCGACAGCCTCATTGATTCAGGAGGTATAAAACTAGGAGGACACAAAAAAAAAGAAGAAAAGAGGTGACACAAGTTACAGGTGATATTTACATAAGCAAAACTATTAGACTTCCCTGTATACAACTTTTCAACCCTATATACAACGTTTCAATGTCACTGTTTAAAACAGCATTATTAGGATTGCTGTAAACACACTCTACTAAAACAGTCACCCTAGAAACATTTCTTTATTCTTCAGTTTTAGAGAAATTTTCTTTAACTGTCTTTACGCACTTTGCTTCAAAGATTCTAAGTCCTTTTCCAGATACTCTCATTTTTTCTCACTCTTTTAATTCAAAAAAACATTTCAGTTATTTGCTTTCATAGTAATGCTTGTTGTTTTTGTTGATGGGTTCTGTAGCCAGGATAGACTGGTACATGCAATGCATACAAACCTAAGGGGAGAGGCCCAAGTTCTTTAGGCAAATCCAAGCTCCTTCCCCCTTCTCAGATCAGCCCAATCACCGACTCAGCAATAGGAAAATTTCCAGTGATATGCAATGCTGAAAACTGAGCAAGAAAAAGAGAAATATTCTTAGGCCTGTTTAGATGGGCAAGACTGTAAAGCAGAACGAAGAAAGACAAAATGGAGCATAATGAGTGTCTGCATGGATTTGCATTCCAAAGTCAACGTCTGCGTCTAAACATAAATAAATCTCTGCATATAAAACAGTCTCATATTCATGAGCAAATTGTCACTGTACTCTTTCATACCTATTCACAAGGGACATTCATAAAGGATTCCTGTTACCTGTTTTGCTTTGAAACAAGGCTTACAAAAGAACATGAAAATTTCAAAGAAAAGGGAGATTTACAATAAACAAAGTCCATTTCTAAGATACAATGTTTTCTTACTGGCATGTTATGACCAGTTCACGATTCCCCTTGCCCCCCCCCCTCAACTCTCCACCCTTCTTGCACAAAGAGATCCCAAAAGCATTGAATGGATTACCTAATTGCTTCTTTAAATTGGGTAAAACTTGTAATACAGGATTCGTAACTCTTGGCTAATTAACGATGTCCTTCCTTATGGCTTACCAGATCCAACAAGCCAGACCTGGTGTTTGTAGCATCTGGACGAAACGTGCCTAGGTTTTCTTGAACAATTTTCTGTGTTATTTAAAACTATATTCATTTATCAAATTTACAGAGCACAACCATATTGCTGTGATACAAATAATTATAAAAACTTCTAAGTAGCCCCTTATTTCTAAATCAAAGGAAAGCATCTATGCTTTGCACTAGGTTTTGGTTGTGCTAAACTGCAAGGAAAGAAGAAGGAAAAACAAATACTTGAAGAGCTTTACAGAACACGCCTGTCCTTTTTTCACGTTCTTGAGCAATGCACTGGCTTTTCTCGTGTCCTAATGTCCTCTCATGCAGAGGTGAGAGATGCACTCCCTGCATTCCTGTGTTACGCTCAGCTGTGGTCCACGTGGTACTGGCTAAGATGTAAAGAAGAATTCCCATTCCACTCCACTGCTCTGATGATTTTGTCCTTCTCTTACAACTGTGTCATTGCATTCTGTAATGGTCAGACCGGTGCAGCGCACAACACTGACCTCACAGTTCACTCCGTTTACTAACATCATCACACATCCATAGCTCCAACACATCCATTCCAGTTGCTGACTTCTAATAAGTGAAGTAAATCAATTAGTCCTTAAACATATAAATATTAGTTACATTACATTCTGTTTTCTAAATGAAAGCAAGTATTTTTTGTTGAACAGCTTATGATACTGTGTCACCGGCCATATGTTGCCCTGTATCTAGTGGCTATTCATTATTTCTGACTTTGTGTTCTGGTAGGTAAGCCATGCATTTCTAAATGTATATAGGGTAGGCCTGCACCCTAAGTAATAAATAATAATACCAACATTTACCACTGGCATGCACTGTTAACATTATATTCTCACAACATGCTGAGAGATGAAGTTAGGGAGATAATGAATGGGGGTAATATTATCATTCCCATTTTATTGCTTAAGAAATTGGAAAAAGAGATGACACAACTTGCTCAAGGCTGCAAAGAAAGTCACTGATAGCGATTAAATTAGAATTCATCACTTCACAGCTTCTACTTACCCCAGTTATTAGATAATACAACTTCCGCAAAGAGCCCTTCTCTAGTTACAGCAATCCTTTCTGTATCTGATCGCACTGAAGAGATAATTTGGTTGATTAATTTCAACTGTGTACCGCCGGTCAAGACCCTGCACCTACTTTGATGATGTTCTTCAATTTGCATGTACCAATAGCCCTACTGGAGTTAGTCCCGTCCAGAACACCACGCCTGGGTGCTGGTGATTTTGTAGTATTTGGGGAACTTTCAGAACGAGATGGCTTACATGCTTTCTCTTAGTCTCAGATCAGTGTCTTGGAGGACAGGAAATCTTCAGGAGTGTGACACTATATTGCTTGAAAAATTATTTTATTAATTCATTGTATTAAAACTGATCGAACTCCGCTAGCTGGAATTTACTTAAGTAGTAAATACACAGAGAAGTGCTGCCGTAACATCAAGGAAGTGACTGACCCAGGCCCAAAGAAACTGCAATTTTAAAAATCTGAACTATTACAAAAAATAACACTCTCACAATGAATATATTCTATTTCCCATAAATGGAGTAGGATAGTAAAAAAATACCAGTCGCAGATAATGTCATTTCTAAGTCGAAGTGAATGATGTAACAATACTTTTGCAAACTAACAAGGCACAGGAACTCACAGTCTATAAAAGGAGGCTGAAACCATCAGCATTCACAAATCACTTCTTGCAGTTTCACCTGCCATTTAAGGAAGTCCTGCACTAAATAATCCTCCAACGTGATTTATAACAGACTTGAATGCACTCCAGAATGCATGTGAGTCATAACTCATTTCACTTGTAGAAATGTTAAAACTTATTAAGGTATATTACAATAGGCAGCTTTGGTAAGTGAATTGTTGATCCTCTGGAAGAAGTTGGCGATGAGGTAATGCAGTAATGGTTTGGGCTATTAATCACACATTCTTTCTGGTAATGTGGCCACACATTGGCAGGTTTCTTTTGTATTTATGAGCAAGATATTTCTGTAGAATGCAAAATTTTTGCTTTCTGCCTGCCTTGTTAATACAGATGCAAAATTAATGAAGTCATTTCAGAAAGAGAAGAAAAGAAAATCTAGCATTTATAATACTGCTAAAACCACTGTCTGCATGCTATTATTGAAGCAGAGAGAATAGGTAGAAGAGCCGGTAAAACATTTCACAATGTCCACACCCTGACCTATAAAGGTTTCTAAAGTTCTGCTGGGAGATGCCTGTTGCTGTGTATGAATCACTTATAAAAGAAAGGATCTATAAGCAGGGAAGCAAGAAAAGAATAATGCTTGAGAGGCCTGTACCCCTCCTGTCCTCCCCACATCCTGAATTATACAGCAAAAGCATCTTAATTATTGACTCTACTTGTACATTTGGCTTCATGAAATCACAAGTAATTTTTTACTAGGTATTGCTTCCTCGTAATTCCTTCCTCACTGACATTTTTCATTTCTTTTCCAAGCAGTATTTTTAAGACACTTTTAATTGCATGACTGTACTGAAATGACCTACTTGAGCCACACACCTAGGGTCTGGCATAAAAGAATTGTTTGCAAAAATATCACATTAAATGTAAGCATCCATATATTACAGTTTGGACTGCCCCTCTGACAGAAGCTCATAGTACAAGACATGACCTAATGGTGAAACAGGTGCATGGCTGCTTCTTCCGGACATACTAATTGGCCTCTTGAAAGTCTGAATATGCATCAGAAGCTTAAAGGCATAAAATCATAACATCTGCTGTGGTAAAGACACTTTCAATAACCATCTAGACTTCAGGGGTAAATTTTTTGCTTTCCAACATCCTAAGGACAAGTCAAATGGAGTTAATTTGATAGGCCGTTATTATGCTCTATAGGAAGCAACAAAAATGAGGAATAAAATTTAATTAGAGAAAAATATAATTCAGCTTAGAGGAATAATTATTTGGAGCGGACAGGAAAAAGAAGGAGGAACAAACAAGCCGAAGCAGCTGACAAACTATACGGTGCTTCTTTAGAATAGAAGTTAACACTCTGCTACTTCTAGAGAAAAAGTACCAGCTTTAGCTCAGATCTGCGTCCCTGAATCATGCATACACAAGAAATTAAAGCATAAAATAAAAACACTGGAAGCAACTCTCGCCAAAGCCATTTCAAAGAAGGAAATATGTAATGTTGCTGCAAGCAGACAGAAAACTGCGATTTTAAAGTTACCAGCGCAGGAAAAACCCCACGTTTTCCTTCCTGCTTAGTGAGACGAATTATCTGGTTTCAGAAGACATTTCAGTGCCCAGGCTCTGTTTCTTAGTTAATCTCAGCACAGAACAGTCTCAAGTCAGTTACCAAGACATTTTGTGAATGGACGTGTTCTACTGGAAAATACATTGCTGCTACGCAGAAAAAAACACCAGAAAAACAAACCCAAAGAAACCTTTTCTTTAATGTCAATAGTTTATTGCTGTCTAATAATTAAGATACTCAAGCATCAGTCACAAAGAACGGGCAGAATTCGAGGGGATAATGAACATTCCTGTCCTCAAAAATGTGTCCTTCAAGATTTAGAAAGATAGACAATGCCTGTTGCCATGGCTTACAAACTCACTGCCATACACAACCCTAAACTCTCGTAATTACGGCTTGTGGCTGAGAAGATGAACATTACTTTAAACGTTTGGCCACAAGAGTTACGAATTTTTTTTTCTTCTGGATCTAGCTGAAAAGTGAGTAATACGTGAAATTTTGTTATGTAATACGTGAATTTCGTTAACCATGTTCCGGTTCCAGCACGGGTTCTCCCGTTGTGGCAAGTCATAGGTGGATTTGCACGCGTAACTCTGTTTAAGAAGGCAGGTGGTGGCCTCTAGTGACAAGCAGGTATAGCCACACTGCGCTTCTGCTCGCCGGGCCCGCGCTGGGCCCGCGGTGGCCCCGCGGCCACTGAGCGCTGCGGCCAGAGCCGCTCCGGCTCGCCCGCCCCCTGGGAGACCCCCACGGCCCCTGAACAGCTTCGAACGGGAAAGCTCCGCTGAAGCCGTTGTGTAACGGACACTCCGGGCAGGGCCGAGATGTGTGTTCAGCCTGTTGTCATTCCATTTTTTTTTTTTTTTTTTTTTTTAATACACGAACGCCTGACACAGATCCTGAAGCCGGGATAGTATTTCAGGTTCCGTCCGTTCCCAAAGCATGCAGCCCGTCGTTTGCTTCTGGTTCTACAAACGCTGCAGGGTGGGGGGATGCCGTGTGGTCACTGGGATGGACTGAAGGGATGAAGGGGACCAGAGAGGTCCCCAAACAAAAAGCTGCAGTTGTGCAACTGCCCCGGTGACTCCTGACAGTTACGGGTGGAATTATACCCTTGAAAAATAAATTTAAGTTTTTCTCCTGGTTTGAGGGTTCCAAGCATGATACAAGTCAGGTCCCTGAAACCACGAGAGTTACTCTTTTTAAAAGCTAGCAAAGAAAATCTACACAAATGTGAATACAGGCAACACAGTGTGTTTGTACAGATCTTTTACGGGATACTATCAGTGTGTGCATGTATTTGCACAGGGCCAGGAACATTGTGTTTGCTTACTGAATCATGTAAATACGTAATATTTTCTCATGGCTACTGAACTATTCTGGCATTATGAAACCAAGAAAACCAAGAAGATGAAAAATTCCCCAGCTGCATGGTTTCCTCAGTCCACTGACACCTCAGTTGCATGTAATTTTTACAAGGGAAAAAGATCTGCCTGGTAGTCTTTTAGATCATATTAGAGCTGCTATTAATGACACTTTTAGGGGAGGAAAAAGAGAAGGTTCATTTGTATGGCCTGAAGCTGGTTTTGTTGGCACTGAAATCTGATTCTATACGAGGAGAGCAGCTAAGACAGGAAAGGCAGCTCCTGACTTTCATTTTCAACCTGTGGCTGGGGAAGGATGTAACCAACACATGGTCTTACGCACCACTCCAAGACCTGAACACTTCTGTAGCTATCATACTACTTAAAGCAATGTTTTAAAATTACTCCTCTGGCCCAAAGCTCAAAGCAGAAAGAAATAAGGTGTAGTGTCTTGATGATTAAGATAATTTTCATTGGGCAAAAGACAAAAAGGAGAGGGAAACGAGGAAAAATATGTACGTGAGGAAGACTGTAAGATCTTGTGCTGCAAATGTTCAGGGCTTAAGGGAATGCAGGTGAGTCAGTGATATCATCTGGACTGTTGCCTCCTCTGATCGCATTCAGCAAAACACAAAACATCTTTCTTTACTCTTCGGAGAGAGCAGTCTTCAAGGGTGCAGCATTCACATTAACAAATAGTGCAAAGAGAGTTTGTTTTCAGTGTGGAGAATTGTCCTAAGTACTTTTTTTCACTCACTCAGAAAAATCTTAACTTAAAATCTGCTGTTGGCTCACATCTACATGAAAAATTGACTCTGGTTTTCCTCTGAAATCTCACCTTACAAAAATTCCCTTGCAAACCAGTTGTAGGGCATAAATCAGGAAGTAACTTCTCACAAGTAGGCTAAGAAGAGAAGGAGGGGAATTTCTCAGACACAACAATATTGAATACTGGAATATTGCTGGAATACTGAAGAAGGAATTCACCTCCCTTGAAAGCACTTTGTGCAGTGGAGATCCTTGCAGGGCTGTATTATAAGAGATCTTTCAGATTCAAATTCTTTGACACAAAATCCAAACTGAGATCAGCAGTGTAGTTACAGGGACTAACTAATAAACAGGCATTGCATTTCTCTCCTAGAATGGATCATGACTAAAGACTGAACTAAAAGACTTTTCTTTATTTAAATCTTTAAGTCAGCCAAAAGAAAAGCGTGTGTTCCACCTAACAGCAGCACAAATGCAGAACCAAAGCTGGGTGTGTCTTTTTTCCTTGAACTCTCAAGACTGGTTCAAAAAAGTGAGTAATACTAAATGGCATGCACATGTTATCATAACCCTGCATGACTTATCTTCATTGCTCTCTAATGTACATTAACCTTCTGTCACACAGATGAGATTTCTTCATGAAGTCAAACAATTCATTAGTGTTACTACTAATGTGTTATTATGACTACACAGAAAGCATTCCGACCAAGCACGTCACTGACAGAAGTGTTACGCATTAAGTCCACTGCCTGTCCTCGACCGAGTATACTCAGCTGAGTCCTGAGTTGGAAACTGCATGGCTGAACTAAAACATCAGCGAAGTGCTAACAGCACTTCTTTAACATTGATCAAAACTGCAGATATCAGAGAATGCATTTTTAGGTTGCATAACATCTTTTTAGATAACTTACTGTTACAACCAATAAAATAAAAAAAATTAAAATAAGGCAGCCCATATTCTTCCAGATACCTGGGCATAGTTCAAGAGGTCATGGAGGCTGGTGCCCGCTCCCGACTGGCTGCTGTACCATTTTACAGCCGTGAATCATGATGAGCCACTTGCCCTTCAGCCAGGCTATGGACTTGGCCTTTGTTTCCTTTACTGATACAGATACAGACTTTGGTGTTCACTCTTGCAGATTGCAGTGATTTATACAACCATTCAAGATATATTCCATGAAAAAAGCCTGTAATGAACCAAAAAATAGGAGCAAAACCCACCTCTGGTATGAACGATACCTATTCTGATCTTAGTAAATATTCTTGCAAATATTCCAGCTTATGTTTTGGAATAGAAGCACATACGAAATTATAAGGCCAGAGAAATTGTCAGGAAACAATTTGGAGAAGAAAAGAAATAGAACGCTAAGAAAATTCAGCCCAACATCCAACATCTTTTCACCCTAGGTCTGCATGCTGCTATTGCCCTGTGCTTCCAATTTCATGCGCCTTGAACGCTTTTCCTTAATAGCCAAGAGGATTCTGGATGAAAAATAATAGTTGAAGGTTCGGCTTGACCTAAAGTGGCAGAGCCAGAACACGAGGCAAATGTCTGACCTAATCCTGATGGCCACTTTAATTCACATCACTGTTTAAGGTGAAGCTAGATAAAAGTTAAGGAATTTTTATGTATCAGTGAATTTTATATCTCTGTCAATCTGAAATGTATTCTTATGTTATTCTTACGTTTCTAAATAGTATCCAGGTTCTGTAAATTTCAAACACCCAACATTAATTTAACAACACATGCAATTAGCTTTTGGTATTTAAACTACGTAGCTGCTTCTCCACATGGAGGTGGGATAGTTGTGAATACAAAGATTAAGAATTTGACCCACAAAAGCCAATCTAGACCTTCGATGACATCTTTCTGCATTTACAGGCAAACCTGAAAGCTAACAAATAACCTTTGTCATCTGCTCAATAAAAGACAAAATGGAATTTTCAAGTGATGTTTAGAAAAAATACCATCAAGGTAACATGGAAACTAATTCTAATAAATACTAAGAAGACAAAGCAGAATGTTTTCTCTTAAATAGGCTATAATAAAATACTGTGAGAGGTCTAGGCAGTGAAATATATAGCCAAGAGCTGTAACTGTAGCAAGAGCTCTTGCTGTATTCCTCTTAAAGCTTTCAAGGCGTAAGCTCTGCCTTACTAACACGACCGATTCTGACTCAGTCTGAATATTTGTAATGAACAAAAGATGACCCACCTTGAGTTTCTATAGTGACGGTCCAAATGATATGGCTAGTGTACTTTGGTTTCAACTGTCATAAATGCTTTTCATTATGAGTTACGCCCAAAGAAGTTCAAGGTCCAAAGACAATTCACAGCATCCTCCTGCAAAAAAGTTCTGCCAGGAACGCCGATCACTTTGGGTTGAAAGACGGATGTTTTCAGAATAGCTAAGTATGACAGCTTAACTCTTTGCCTTGATCCAATACTGTTTAGACTAATCTGTAGCACAGTAACTTAAAAAACTTAGTTGTACTAATTCCCTAATATCCCAGGTTAGGCATTCTCAGAAACCTGCAGATGCTTCCAATATACAGTTTAACGCCTCCAAAGCTTAGCGTCTCATCAATTTCCTTGCCCCAAGGTTGAAGATCAGTATGGACAGCAGCTGTTTTCACTAATACAAGCAATATGTGATAATTGTTCTACCCGACCAGCTCCGCATTAATAATACACTGAAGTATTGTTAGTGCAATGCCCCAAGGAACTATACGTACGTGCTGCCCCAGTGCACACCTGCTCCCTGCTTTCCTGCTGCACTAACAACCCCCTCAGCGATCACTTCCTTTCCCTGCTTTCCCTTTCATCTCTGCATTTTCTGTATCAACAGTACACACCATGGTCAGTTTAGGAACCTCAGGACTGTTGGGTTTCTTCATGCACTGAACAAAGACAGCTGATCTCCTTTTAGGGAACATAATGCCCGGGTCTGTGACGGAATGCCCAGCAGTGGAGCTCGTGCGCTGGCGTCCCTTTGTCTAGAATACAGATGAGACAGCAGGGATACTTGTTCTGCTTTAACTTCAGCCACACAGGAGGGCTGGAAGCTTGTTATGCTGGAAGCTTAATCTCAGTGCCTGCTGCCACTCTATGGACCTCGGCATCTCATACATGAAATAAAGCGCGAAATGAAGATTTCTAATATGCTTGTTCCTACAACTTCATTCATGCACAAGGCAATACTCTTTCTGCCTAATTTCAACTGTATTGAAAGCTAGAGTTCAACTTGTAACAGTTTGCTAATACTAAATGAATGCATATTCAATGCAAGCTTACTACAACATTCACTTTCCAATTACAGTATAAATATTGTTTTGTGCTTACTATAAAATGAATTAACATGGCAGTTACAGATGCCGCCTTCCTAATAATTTATACACTGTTCTAGGTTGTCCTGAGGCCCAAACTATTGCTTACTCAACAGACGTATGTATTTGATTGCAAATATAAATATTTTAAGTCTCTTGTCACATATGGTCAACTCTCGTCTTAATTTCTTACCCTGCACATGTGGGTAAGAACCTGCTTGTTTGTTCAAAAGGACTATAGAGAGTATGGCTGCAGGTATACTGTTATAAATTATTCAACAGTTTGTTTGTGTTTTATCTTTTATTCACAATAATAACAAAGCAAGCCAAACTACCTGGGGAGTTTTTCTCAAACACAGACGAACAGATAAAACCCTTTACATTATACAGAGTGTGGGGGCAATATGCTGTGTGCTATTTGTGCTGACTCCAGCTACATTATGTGTCAACAGAGGTGGGGTTTATAACTGTTGTGCTTCCTCTTTGAAACACAGTATAAAGGTTTGCAGAGCACACACTGCTCTTCACTTGAGCTGCTCTCTGTCTCCGTAGGCTTAGCTGCTTCATTTTAGAACGTGAAGAACACAAATGGCGTTCTCGAACCGAAGCTTTCAGTGGGGCACAAACACCAGCTTCCTGTCTGCTCCATCCAGTGTCGCTGGTGTAACCTCCAGGAAAATGGCCACCCAGAAGATTCAGGCACCAAGTGTCTACGGGGGAGCCGGTGGCTACGGCACCCGCATATCTACCAGCACCAACTATGGACAAGGCTTCGGTGGGAGCTTCCAGCTTAGTGTTACTGGTAATGATGTGCTGCTCACCGGCACTGAAAAATCAACTATGCAAAATCTAAATGACCGTTTGGCTGCTTATCTAGAGAAGGTGCGTTCTCTAGAAAAGGCAAACTCCCAGATTGAGATGCAGATCAAGGAGTGGTATCAGAAGAACACCACAGACGTAAGGCATGACTATAGCTCATACTTTAAAACAATTGAAGATCTCCAAAGTAAGGTAAGATATCATATAGCCATCTGTAAATATATGAACTGCAACTATCGAGGAGATAGATAATAATCTATTGTAGACAATGTACTTTTCCAAATTGCAGTTGTCTCAGCTAAGAAAAATAAATGCTTTATTTTGATCAGAGGCAAATTACTGACAGATTTTACGTAATTTGTAGTGCTAGATATATGTCTGCAGGTGTGAGTAATCTCGTACATGAAAGATCTTTGAATCAGAATTCATTAATTCTATTCTACTTGCCTTAGGCAATTTTAATTAGTGGAAATACTAATGGTAATTTACATATTTAAATGTAGTTTAGCATTTGTGGATTTCAGTGTCTTTTTAGAAAAGACTGCCAAATGCTCAGAAGATACAATAGATCACTACCTGAAATAGTGGATTACCACTATAAACAGTAAAGTATTCCCACAGCAATCAGCTGACAGATTTGTCAAATTATGTTTCCAGTGAACTTCCTTAAATCTTTCCCCTCTTACTTTTCACTAGTTCTTTTTCCCACCCTTTCAAAGCAGATCCCTTCCAGATAGCAGTCCATCCCAACTACATTATATACCTATTTTATGACAGGATAATTTGCCTTTTGGAAAACCCTAATTCCTTCTACGCACTTCCAAGGGAACTTAGCTTAAATCTCAATGGCTAACAGACAGCTGACGTTAAGCAAGATGAAGCCCACATGCAATATTCATTTCCAGAAATGGATCAAGCATGCATTTATGTGCACAGATTCATCGCTTTTCAACCATTCCTTTTTAGATCAGTGCCACACAGCTGGAAAATGCAAGGCTTGTCCTGCAGATTGACAATGCCAAACTGGCTGCTGATGATTTTAGACTGAAGTAAGTTCCATGAACGTTTCACAAATTCTCTTTCACGCTCCTCTTATTCACAAAAACTTCTAGTTATTAGTAAAGTTTAATGAAAAGAAAAATTTTACAACTAAGGCTGTAGTAGTTACCGATTCTCATATTTACATCAAACAGTTGCATTTTCGTGATGACAAAACAAGCCTTATTTTACAGGTATGAGAATGAACACCTGCTCAGGCAAAGTGTTGAGAGTGACATTAACGGACTGATCCGAGTTCGTGATGACTTGACTTTGACGAAATCTGATTTGGAGTCACAGATTGAAAGCGTGAATGAAGAACTAGCTTTTCTTAAGAAGAACCATGAGGAGGTGAGAGCAGCCAAACACTGTCAGGGAGAGATCTTTTTTACGTGGCATACGTAAACTCAGCCTCACTAGGAATAACGAAATCTTCATGGTCAATCTGAAAGAATATTACACTTATGGTGGGATTCAGCTCCAGATTAGCAAATCAAAATGTAGGTACCTGTTCATCTACTATCTACGTGAATGCGCCTATGGTTCGATTATAATCACCTGAGAGACAGTCAATAAAACTGACATAGCCTCGAGAGTGATTCAGCTCTCTGGAGAGCAACCTATTGGCTGGTCAGCTGGGACGCTCTCTGGTCTCTACGGGTTGTAACAGGAGCTCTGGCTCATGCAGAGATACCTACAAGTTAGATACATGTACTCCGTATCGCGTAGGAGTCTAAGCTCAAACTGAACCTCACCCTTAGCATTATGTTTCTGGTTTCAAAGACCTACAAAAGTAAGAATGTTACACAACCGTCGTTTATTTCCCTTTTTCAAGTAAACAGACAAACTGAAATCCTAAGTTCAAAATGACTGTTAACAAAATCTCAATTATGGCATATGCCCAACCCTTCCTCTTAGTGTCATACTACCAACTTCAAAAGTGTAAATTCCTTGTCACATTGCAGACAATATGCTCTTTAAGCACTGTATTAGAAAGATCCAACCTAGAAAAATAGCCAGCCTAGCCACCCACTTAAAACTGTGCTGTGCAGGACTGAAGCATTTGTATCGTTTCTGCAAGTGTGGCACTGGAATCCAAGCTATCTATCAGGCGTCAAAGGCTGAACAGCTCCAGAAAGTAAGGAGCGAAGGTTTTCTTCAAGAGTTGCTACCCCACAAAGGTATACAAATGGCACCCGTGACTTCTACGCTCATTACATAGGTCTGGTCCTGAGGAAATAATCTTTTTATAATATGTTTATCTATGATATAGCATTTATTGCTACCAAATAAGTAAAATGTTCTAACATGAGGTGCAGTAAACAGTATTTACTAGGTGATTAAGTGATCTTGCCCTGAGGCACTATTTAAGAATTACTTCGATGTCTGTAGATTTTGAATGTACTTTCAATATTTAGGATTGAAAGTTCCCTGTAGCTGATGCTAATACAATCCTGATTGCTGTAGGACGTTGACAGACTGCGCAAACATGTGGGCGGCTCCGTTAATGTGGAGGTGGATGCTGCTCCAAGTATCAATCTTGCAACTATTATGGAAAACATGAGAGCGCAATATGAAGAAATGGCAGAAAAGAACCGTCAAGAAGCCAAAGAACGGTTTGAAAAGCAGGTAAGGTCAATTACCCAAACATCAGCAAGAACCTCAGTCATGTCTCGCTGCAGTTTACAGTTTTCCATTTCCATTTTCATTTCAGACAGAAGAACTGAACCAGGAAGTGACAATCAACATTGAACAGCTGCAAGTCCAAAGAAGAGAGGTCACCGAGCGGAGACAGATCTTTCACGGTCTGGAGCTAGAATTACAGTCCCAGCTTCACATGGTAAGTCATAAAGAGAACTTGACAAAAGGACTGTGCTTAGTAGACAGTTACACAGATAAATACAGAAACTGGGAGGCTTTTCAGTCAAAATGTTATTTTGACACCAAGATGTATCCTCTTGAATAATACATCTCTGTTCTTTTCATCGGCTGCAGAAAAAGTCTTTAGAAGACACTCTGGCTGAAACCGAAGCACGTTATAGTTACCAGCTAACCCAAATACAGGGAGCAGTTGCCAATCTTGAGGCTCAACTGCGGCAACTCCGAGCTGACATGGAGGGTCAGAGTAAGGAGTACAGTATATTGCTGGATATCAAGACTCGCTTGGAAATGGAGATCGCCACGTACCGCCGTCTGCTGGAAGGAGAGGACAACAAGTGAGGAAACACACACACTGTGCTTGTCAGTTTAGTTTTGTGTGACAGCACTCAACACTGCAAATACTGTCTGTATTCACGGAAGGTGGAAATGTAAAATCTGCCACTTTCCAACTGGTTTGGGTGGGGTGGGGGAGTCCGTTGCACAGTTCTCAACTGTAGATTCAGAGAGGCTGCAGTTTGTGCTCGGTTTCAGATGCTGCTGTGGAAGTCGACTGAGTTTGTCTCTCTCAGCCTCTGCATAGGTATATACTGTTTCTCTCTGTGAGCTGAGTAGCCGGATAGCTGTTCACACTCCATAAGCGTCAGTAATTGTCCATAACTGTAATGACTGTAGCTTGTGCAGGCCTGGGCTAACCTGGGCTAGATGTTTTTCAGACACCACAGCACCTAGTCACACTAGAGCAGGCACTTGGCGAGAGCACATTGACCTTCTCTTGCAGTCCACGGCAAGTTTTGCAGCCTGCACTGGATTACGCTCAGCTCTGCCTGTGTCACTGGTAACCAAGCTACTTAAAAATTTGAAGAGGTGCAAGTGAGCTGACACCAAATGTTCAGATATCCAGTATCTCGTATTCTCTAGTGAAAGGAGCAGTCATCTGTGAAAGTGGGGCAAGCAGGGAGTGGTATTCCCCCCAGGATTCTGCCTGTTCAGCTGTTCTGGCTCAGGAACCAGATTGGGCATAGCTGCATGAGCTGAAGTCACAGCATTGCAGAAACGAGTTTGCGGATTAATTTCACCTACAGCTTATGCTTAGCAAGCTGTACTTTAACAGAGAAAACTCATTTAAACACCTGGTTAAACGTCTTGGTGAAAGGACATTACCTGTCTTGATTAAATGTACAGGAAACGTACGAGGATGTTTCTTCGACATGTCAGGTGCTATATATTTATATTTTTCAATTTATAATTTGAACAGAGTTTTCCAAGTGGATGTATCTACAGCAGAGCTTGAAAAAGGTATGTCACACCAACTTCCCTGGTTTTTGATGGCTGCCTGTTTTACTGAAGTTTACTTCACAGTAACTGTGCATTGAAAAGCTGCCTTTATCTATTCTCTCATTGGTGGAATTGCTGCTAGTACTACAGTAATATTATTCTGTCAGTATACATTGCATTTAATTAATTCTCTGTGCAATTTCATTACCAGAATCAAGTAAAGTTAAGAAGATCAAGACGATAGTTGAAGAGGTGGTTGATGGCAAGGTTGTCTCCTCTCAGATCAAAGAGATTGAAGAGAAGATGTAAACGGCACCAGCAGAGACGAGACAGCCTCTGAGCTTCTTGGAATTGATGCCAAAATGAAAAGATTAAATCACAAAATCACAGAATGGTTTGGGTCGGAAAGGACCTTTCGAGGCCATCTAGTCCAACCCCCTGGCATGAGCAGGGACATCTTCAACTTGATCGGGTTGCTCAAAGCAAGTCAGGTCCAACCTGACTTTGAATGTTTCCAGGGATGGGGCATCCCCCACCTCTTTGGGCAGTTTGTGCCAGTGTCCCACCACCCTCATTGTCAAAAATTTCTTCCTTATAGCTGGTCTGAATCTACCCTCTTTTAGTTTAAAGCCATTACCCCTTGTCCTGAACTTCATGAAGAATCCAATCTAATTCTCCCTAAAACCTAGAAGGGTTGAAAAATGCCAAACTATCAAGTCTCAAAGAATCTTTTTCTTGTTCTTTTTTTTGTGTGTGTGTGGGAGTGTTAATAAAAATCAGTAAGTTAGAAAGTACAAGATTTTGGGTTTATTTACCTAGTGATTAATACCTTGAATCTGTGATTTCCATTTCATAATAAATTAAAATGAATAAATAAACTGAAGAAGCCTGTTATTTTTCGCTCTCTGTGAATGGTTCTATCCCCAGGGACTATAGCAAGCAAAGGTATTTTACTAATAAGAATATATTTTGTCTTTCAGTTCAGAAATAAAAAGACCAATAACCGCACGTACCCTTTCCCATACAGTGTAAAAGTCTCCTATGTCACACCCAGATCTGCGGTCCAGGGAATTTACATTTTCCTCTTGACAACATAAACATAAAAAACACTTCCTTTTGAAATCTCACCTGTCCAGTGTGTTATTCACTGTTCTCAAGCAGCTGCCAAAGAAAATAGTCCTTTGCTTTCATTGTCATGACTCACTGATACCAGGCTATCAATTCATTTTGACATAAATGCTTTACTTACTTAAACCTTTGATTTACTGCTCATAATACATTTCTGCCCAAAAAAGCACCCATGCTCCTGGATGTAGATAAATCAAAGATGAATATATTCCAGTTGACAAATCCAATGATATAATTAAGCCAGGACAAAGAAAAAGCAATTTCTGTTTACCAAGATAACTTCAAAAGAAAAGTATATTGGTTTTGAAGGGTTTCCATGCCTAAACTTGCAACCAGAAGAGCTATGTTTCATCTTTAGATTTGTATTATTAAAAACACAAAATACAGAAACAATTTTCCGTGTTTTGAGATAATAACAAACTATTTAGAAGAAACAGTAGTTAGTTTTCAGCTCAAAAGCATAAACTGTTGGTATAGGCTATGCATACTACACAGACGTATTTCAATGACAAAAGGTTTAGGGCAGAATACACAATTACAAATTATATTCAGTATAATCAGGGATGTTTATGTTTCCATATTAATGATCGGCCCGCAGATCACTGAATGTCTATATGCCACTCCATACACTTCTGTTGATCACTCTTCTTACTTATTAAACAGACAGGGAGCACTAATCTGGCAGAGGTTCATGCCAGAAAAGTATTATGAAAAGGAACTTGTTTTTGACATGCACACTGAAGTATGATATGAAAGGGATCACTCCACTGACTTAAGCATACGTCCGTAATAATAGCCCCAAACCAGGAAAGCAATGACTATGTAACTACAAAAAAAATATTTAGGAAGGATTTAAACGCAAAAAAAAAATTTGTGCTCCGTTGCACATCGCAAAACATTATCATGATGTCTTAGCTGTACTCCACCCGTTTCCCCTCACACAGCAAATACCTGGAGGGCACCAGATTTCCACTCCCACTGGCAATTCAGACTGCCACATATCATTTAGTTTGGTCAGAATGCACTACACTGACTTCTCCAAACAAGAGAGAGAGAGAGAGAGAGAGAAAGAATTAAAGATCTTCCTAGGAGGTGGGGACTACGACTGAGACACCCACTGCCTTCCCTATATAAAGGTTAAACTGTTCTCTGATCTGCCTTGCTCTGGGTTGTATGCTTTGCATAACAGATCAGGGCAGCTTGAGCACCATGGCCCTTTCTGTGCGCACAAGTGCTGGATCCCGGCAATTCTCTTCTCTGAGTGGACTTGGAGGGGGATCCCTGCGAATGTCCAGTTCTAGTGGTGGAGGAGGCTTAGGTGGCAGCGGACTGGGATTTGGTGGTGGATCTGGCGGAGGTTTTGGTGCTGCTTCTGTGCTTGGTTCGGGCTCTGGCTTCAGCGGGGGCTTTGGGAGTGGCTCAGGGGGAGGCTTTGGGAGCGGCTTAAGTAGTGGCTTTGGTAGTGGTTTAGGCAGTAGCTACGGAACTGGCTTAGGCAGTGCTTTTGGCGGAGGTTTAGGAAGTGGTTTTGGCAGCGGCTCAGGCACTGGTTTTGGAGGTGGCTTTGGTAGTGGCTCAGGATCTGGTTTTGGAAGTGGCTTCGGCAGTGCTGGTGCCGGAGATGGCGGCCTTGTTTCTGGCTCAAAAAAAGAGACTATGCAGAACCTCAATGACCGTCTGGCTGCTTATCTGGACAAAGTACGATCTCTGGAGGACGCCAATACTGAACTGGAGCGCAAAATCCGCGAGTGGTATGAGAAAAACGGCCCTGGCACTGGTATCCCTGGATCTGGGAATGACTACAGTAAATATTATCCAATAATTGAAGATCTTCGAAACAAGGTAGCAAAGTAATGTACTTAACATATCTTTACATTTGTAATTCACCTACTAATATTTTGGATAAAAATAGCAAATTCCTTTGGGAAACCAAGAGCAAATTTATTCTACAGTACCGATGCTCGTAATAACCTCTGTCACATTGCACTGGTAGCAAGTGTGGAAATTTTCTGGTATATTAATGGTAGTTCTATAGCTATATCACAGAATGCTGTGTGACTTGGCCTGATTTGAGTAAAGGAGAAGGCAGTGATGGAACTCAGTTCTACGAACTCTTGTAGACTACAAAGTTTAAATTTTAGTAAGTTTCATATTTCTTACATGACAAGTTCAACTTCTGAAACAGACAGACCACCTGGCAAGGTCTTCAGGGATTATGAACTACCTGTTCATAGAATGTGAACTGGTATTCTACCATGAAGTGAAGCATGCTGATTTGCAGAAGCTGAAAAACTGTTAGTAAATTATACAAGAGTCTAACAAATTACATTTAACATTATAATCATATTTAGGATTACAGTGATGTTAATAGCTCTATTGAGCTGCAAAGACATTGGGCTATAAAATCATTCTCTGAACTCTGTTTGTATTCCAGATCATTAATGCAACTATTGACAATGCAAGAATCATTTTGCAGGTCGATAATGCCAGACTGGCTGCTGATGATTTCAGGCTGAAGTAAGCGTATCTTAGTATTACAAAAACTCTTACTAATATTTTGAGGAAAAAAATATTTTGTATTTAAAATTACCTTTCCTTGTAGAATACTTTAACATGATTATTAAACAATATTATAGTAATTACGTGTGTTAAGATTTCATAGCAAAAGCTGTATAAGTACATAGTAATAGTTTGCATTTGACCTAATTAACCACATAAAGAATCATATTTCATTACTTTCTTTACAGATATGAGAATGAAGTGGCTCTTCGCCAGGGTGTGGAAGCTGATATCAATGGTCTGCGCAGGGTTCTTGATGAGCTGACCTTAACAAGAGCTGATTTGGAGATGCAGATTGAAAGCCTGAATGAAGAACTGGCTTATCTCAAGAAGAATCATGAAGAGGTACTCTTTTTGTTCTTTGTGAATTCACAAGGCAGATGGAATTGTGAAATATGAAATTATTCCCTTCTTTCTGCCAGTGGGAGTTCCTTGTTTTCATCATTTGTTTTGTTTGCTGTTCTTTTTTTAGTTTACTAAATGAAAGAGTGAAAGAAATAGACACGCAAACTACAGATTCTTGTTGAAACAGGATTTATATCACATATATTTCTTTATATATGTTTTGTAGAACTATTTTGCCTTTTATGAACAGAAACTTTTCTTTTTTTTAAATCTTTCCAGGAGCTTCAGGGTATCCAAAGCAGCACATTTGGCCAAGTCAGCGTTGAAATGGATGCTGCTCCAGGAACTGACCTGACCAAGCTTTTGAATGACATGAGAGGACAGTATGAAGTCATTGCTGAGCAAAATCGTAAAGAGGCTGAAGCATGGTTCAATGAAAAAGTAACAACCAGACATAGCAAATTCAGCAAAATGCATGTAGAAATGAGTTAGCTATTTGGAACACTAAAATTACACTCTCTTCTTCCTTGTCATTTCAGAGTGGGGAGCTGAAAAGGGAAATCTCCACCAATACTGAGCAGCTTCAGTCAGGAAAGAGTGAGATCACGGATTTAAAACGGACTCTCCAGAGCTTGGAAATTGAACTCCAATCTCAGCTTGCTATGGTAAGCTTCTAAGGAAGCTGCTAACTAGTCAGAGTAAATTTTCAAACTTCAAAAGTGTGGTTAGATCTTACACTGTTCTACAGGATTTAGGACCGTGACAGATTTGCATTTATTTCCTGTTAAAATCTGCATTCTTTCTATTCCTAAAAAAGCAGTAATATATACAATTGGATTGCGAGTAGCATGTTATAAAGCAGATGAACTTTTACGTTCACATTCAATGAAGCAGCAAAGGCCACTTTTCAAACTGGTCCTTCAAGAGAAAACCAAAAATCTCTAAGTAATGAGGCTATACTTACTCCCATTAACTATTTCAGTTGTGTTTGTCTTTGTAAAGCATTTTTTTTCCTCAGTCAGAGATTATCTAATACCCTTCTTACACAGAAAAAATCCCTTGAAGACACTTTAGCAGAAACGGAAGGAGGTTACTGTGCTCAGCTTTCACAAATGCAACTTCAGATTGGGAATCTGGAGTCTCAGCTGTTTCAGGTCAGAGCTGATATGGAGCGCCAGAACGCAGAGTATCAGCAACTTCTAGACATCAAGACTCGCCTGGAAATGGAGATTGAAACCTATCGTCGCTTGCTGGATGGAGAGTTTGTGTAAGTAACTTATTTACATAAAATATCTCATTTGTTTCATTTTCTGTAGCAATATCCTCTCTGCCAAAAAAAAAAAAAGCGATAAAAACAAGTCGTACATACACCCAAAGAGTGTGAGGCACATACAGTGATTCAGAAATAATACAGATATACTCTGCCTCAGGGGAATGAACTGTTCTGCTCAGTATTTAAAACAATCTATCAATGCCAACATGGAAAGGGTATTTCTCCTGATCCTTACAAACATTCTCCAATATTGCCTGTCTCTGATTCACTTTTAGGAGCGCAGGACAGGGAGTTACATTTGAAAGCTCATCCTTGACAGGGTCCAAATCCCAAACACAATCACTGGATTCTTCTCAGGGTAGGTGGAACTTGACTGAATAAAATTTTGTTTCTAAAATCATTCTTATAAATAAAAGAATACATGCTATTCTGTTTAACTAGATCATAGAGTTCTTCGTAACAAGAAGCCAATTTGAAATGAAAAGGATGTAACTGTTCATGTACGCATGCTGCTCCGTTTTATAATTTTTAACACTTTGATAAATATTTGTTTTGTTTTGTTTATGACGTTTAGATTCTACCAAAACTAGAAAGATCAAGACAATTGTTGAAGAAGTGGTAGATGGAAAAGTTGTTGCATCCCATGTTAAGGAAGTTGAAGAGAAGATATAAGGCACAATCTAATAATGCAACGGATCTGTTCATTCTGTGCTTCTTTCAAAGCCAAAATGGATAAACAGTTTTGTTCTTTTGTATGAAGTGATCAAAATAGATTGGCTTTTTACAAAGGTTCTTTTACGTAAAACAAAGCCTGCATTTTCATTCTTGGCAGTCATGCGATGTATTTTCTGCTTCAGTCTATTGGTATTACCTGTATTATTTTCACAGTGTTCTTTAAATATATCATCAATTCTTCAGTCCATAACTAGAAATACGGTGCACACATTAGGCATTTAATTAGATATACTTTCTAATAATTTTTAGTAATTAATAGATAAAATAATTTTGCTATTCTAATCTAATTTTCCTGTTTTCTTGACTAATAAAAAGGACTCAACAAGCCTTGAGATATTACTCTCCCTTTATTTTTCATTTAGGACTGCTGCTTCTGATGTATATTTGCCTTTTAGTTGGGTATCTTGCTTTACCACGTACTATGTGCGTGGTATAGTAGTCCCCATTAATTTAAAGAAATGAATCCAATGCTAGAACACATACATGTTAAAGTGTTTAAATGTGGGATTAAAGGATTACTTGCTAACTTACAAGTTAAAGCTATCCATTTAAGAGAGAAGTTTTTGCAAATAGAACAACATATTGTAGAGACTGCGGCGATAGCGGAACAGAAGGGCCAGGCGGGTTTGGCAGCAGGCAGGAAGCCCAGCCGTGGCACGGGGGCTCCCCATCCCGGAGTGCTGCATGGTGGGAGCACGGCTGGGTCTGCTGAGTCCTGAATTTGCCTCCCAGATGACCAACTCAAACCAACTATTTGGAATCTCATCCAAAACAAAATTATGAACCAGAATACAATCCCTTCATAATTTACACCAAAGCCTTTGTTCTCAAGCCAAAAAGTTGGCGATTTTTGTGTGATTCTCAGACAAGACATGGAAGTTACTGTGACCTCTTACACGTATATTACTGTGTCTCTACAATGCAAACATTCTGCACATCCTATCACATCCCTTAAACACTTGATTCAAAGTAGTTTAATGGGAGCACAGATTTCATACTGTGCTTCCATTCTGCCTTTTGTAAAACCCACTACTAGCACGTTTTCTGCTTCCTGCTTGGAACCAATAAAAGCCAGGGTAATTAAAACAATAATCAAAGAACTAAATCAGCATAGTAGAATCGCAACATCTAAAATCCAGTCAGTGAAAGAAAAAGCACTGTGATAAATAACGCAAAGAAATGAAGTAAAAGAATCATCTATATATGCCAGCACAAAGAGGGAAGAACTTGAAAACCTCCTGAGTAAATACATCATTTCAACGGTTTCAGGCAGTAATTTCTTTTCTGCATGGAACACAAGTGTACATCTTTTTTTTCACCTTTCAAAAGCAGTGCTGATAAATAAATGAGAATAATCTTACTACATGCAATGTGTTTCAATAATATTTTTTACTGTTGCAGACTACATTTTAAAAATTAAAATAATTACAATATCAATTAAAATAATAATATCAGAAATAGACAAATTGACGTTGTTTATGTAGCTGGGTATGATTACAAGAGTGCCATTATAGAGAAATTTTAGGATTATAGACTGAAGGGTTTTTTTTCTCTTCCTAACACAGGACAGCATTCATGATCTTTCCTTCCTATCCATAATGTTTTTCTTATATGGGGAAAACCTGAAACCATATCGTCTTCCCCATTATTGACAGCATCTCCATTTTGAAGAGAAAACTGTGTCTCTTTCATCTTCTTCTTCCAAAGACATATATACTTTCAGTATAAATGTATACAAAGAAATATGAAATAACATACATACCTCAAGGACTGCAACTGTGATTGCTGTGAAATCATTATTCCCTACATCATTCAAAGTAGATTTTCACTGAATGATCAAGCAGTTTACCTTCATACACACTAATCCTGAATTTAAGATTATGATCTAAAACATGACTGAGAACTGCCTTGGGTGCAGCTCTGAGGTACGTAAAATCTAGAAACCACTCTAGCTGTTGTCTTGTGAGAAAGCAACAACGGTAAGCCGAAGCAGTCTTCAATCTCTACAGCATTATTATACTGTACCACAGAATCCAAATAATTGTTGCACAGTCTCTGAACTATTAAGTTAACTAAAATCCAACATCTGTAATAAAATACGAACATTGCAAGTGGCTAGAATTCAAAATTACATAAATCCTAGTAAAGATAAAAGTGCTTACACTTCCCTACCTTTAGCCTTCAGGCATCTCATAGCCAGATGTTCCCTTTACACCTGAAAAAGAACGAAAACAAAAGCATTAGTGCTAATCTGTTTTTTTAAAGCTTTAAAATATTTTATCAACTGGCAAACATTTAGGTCCTGGTAATACGAAGATTCATTCACGGATGCTGTTTGATGCATAAAGTTTGGTTTGTGGAACCAAAGCCAACATCCTTGCATACCTCTCTACTGAATTTCAAACTTACACATTTCTGGATGCTAAAGAGCCTTGACTTGATATAAACAGAAGACATTCTGAGTCCCAGGGAACTGAAAGCAGACTGTAAAAAATCGATATCGCAAAAAAGAAGATTTAAAATTACATTTGAAGTTCTTATTTGCTCAAAAACACAGGCTCTTCCTATTAATGCTTATATTGTCCTAAGGTATAATATCTTATACTTGTTTGATGGATTCTTAATTTTTTTATTATGTGACTGTTCTCATACCATCAATGAAAAACACTGTCAGCATTTTGGTTATAAAACTAGAATAATTAAGACACTTGTAGAAAAGGTAGTGGACAACAAAACATTCTCATCTCAGTCCAGGACAACTGAAAAACAGCCAGCTCAGAAAAACAAAATCAGAACACAGGATCCTTTGACATGTGCCAGCGGAAAGAGCCAAGAACAAGGAAGCCTTATGCACACAAGGAGACTTTTAAGTGGTATAATACATTGACTTCTAAAAAGAAGAGTGTCTTGTAAAAGTTCACCACCTTTTTGTCTCATTTTACAGATGTATGTTCTTATCTGGATGCTAAAAATGCATTCTATCTATATCTAGTGAATTTTTATTTTTTATTGAAATCTGAAGTTTTTTCACTCAATATCTGGTATTGGCGCGTTAGCAAAAAAACTTTGAAACAGGTAAGTGCCGTTCTTAGCAGACAAGACCATTGGGATCATACAGCAGCTACAGCGAGCTGGGGAACGAAGAATCATTTCCAGAAAATACCGCACAGCAAATCTACACTTTCTACCTCCCTCGTAGGTGCCAGGAAAGGTGTAAGAATAATCTGCATATTCTGCGAACTGAACACACTGACACAAGGCAGAGGTACAGTAAACACCCTCAGAGACAAACCAGACACTTTCCGGACAGCAGGTCGCTGTGTTTGAAGAGTTAATCCACCAGAACTGTGTGCTCTGCAGAAGGGGAGCCAAACCCCTCACCACAAGGTGCACAAGCATTCCTTACCACCAGCAGTGCTGGTTCCTCTTCCTCTTTTTGTGTTTGTGAAAACACCAAAATGTTGAGTGAGAGGATGTCCAGCAGCCCAGCTCTTTTTCAAAATGGGCCAGTCCTCAACACTAGATCAGGTCAGCCACCTGAGGCTTCACCGCGCTGAGTCTTAAAAACCTCCAAGGATGGAAATTCTGTAACATCCCTAAATAACCTGCGCCAGCACTGCACAGCTGCCCGGTGAAGGCAATTTCCAGCAGCACTGCCACCAGTGCAGGCGTACTGCTGGGAAGCTCTTTCCTTCCCCGCTGCGATTGCGCTCTCATGCTGTGCAGCTGTAATTTTGTCCTTTGCTTTGTATCTCTTAACCTCAGATTTTTGAGGTTATCAAAAATGACAGTTATAGCGTAACAAAAACACAGAGACATTGTATATAGTCACTGCAGCACATAATTTAGGAATCATTATCTCAATCGCTGCAAAAGTGACAGATCTTTGCTTTATTAAACCTGCTCTTAGAAACGATTGGAAGCCTCCGACCTTCGGGGACTTCCTCAAAAATAAAGCTCTGCAGCTTTAAAATCTGCCCGTACTCCCTCTCTCCTCTCACTGCAGACAGGGAAGGCTCTGCAGCAGCCCGCTCACCCTACCAATACGGTTCGGTGAGCCAAGGTGGAGGATGGGAGGAGAATGGAACTGTCCCAGCTCCTCCGTGAGATCAGGGCAAAGTATGAAACGCTCATCACCAGAAATCAGATAAAGACCATCATCTCAGCAAGGACCCAGGTAATGACTTCATACAGACAGACACCTTCCAGAGTAAGGAGGCAACCCCTGTCTATACAGTTCCTCCCTCAGCCTCTATGAGGTACAGTATTTCCTTTTCAATGCAGCATATTATTGGGGAATGGATTTTGATTTTACCGCAGTAAGATGTGAACTAGAAGATATGGAAATAGGTTTTGTTTAGGGTATGAAATTCACACTGAACGAATGCTGTGTAATTCATCTGGATGTTTTTCTGTACCTGCAACAGTGATATTGTTGTGCTTTAAAAGATGATGACATATGCTGTAACGTGGTAACCTCTAGCACCATTTAGTCATCCCAGAGGAAAAGAATCTTGAAAATCAAAGGCGAGGTAAAGAACCCGTTTGTATACAGAAAGTGTTACCATATTTAGCATCTATATGAAAGAAAACTGTAGCTGTTCAGGAAGAATTTTATATTGTTCACAGTAAAACTGTATCACACTCTTCAGCAAATATAATTTGTTCTTTCATACAGATTGATTCGGTGTTATCAACACACAATGCTACTTTTACAGATTTACATACAAAACATGTCTAAATCCCAACTGAACTTGAAAATAAAATGGCAAAACAATTTTCGGCCATCAAACGTCAAGAAATTCAGGGTGAAAATTAGGTATTATATCACCCTGATGTACTTCTTAGGTATTGCAGAAATTCTGGAGTGTTTCTTTAACCACAGGCCAGACTACTGCTGCGATCTGCCTGATCTACCCAGTAATCCAATGTCACACAGCAGCTACAAACTAGGTAGTTAAGCCGAGTTCGTATTTGTGTTTGGCACAGAGCAGACAACGTGTGCTGATATAATCTTGTCACAGAAATTCTGCAGTACCCAGGCAAAAAAAAGATAAGCAAAGAATATTGAGTGTTCACTTGTGGATTAGTCAAATCTAGATTTTTCACCAAATGACAATAGGTCAGTATGTTACAGGGGGAAAAGGAAACTTATTTTACTTGCTTCATAATACCTGAATTAAAGAGTTTATTTCTGTAGAGTTGATGGCATCATAAGAACCTACACAAAGCAGTAAAATATGCCAAAGAGTATGCATTGTTTCAAGTGCTTATGGCATCTTCACCACTTGCAGTAAAATTCAGAATCAAAAAGGAAAAATAACTTTCATAAGTAAAACAATCATTCTGGAAGTTAAATGCATGAACATATTATCTAAATCAAAGATCAGCCCAAATCTAAAATGACCCCGCATATGTTCAGGGTTGGCTTAAAAAAACTACTTTTAATAGAATTTTAAAAAGCAAAAAAACACATTTTCTTGGAAACACAATACAGTGCTTGTTTGCTATTTACTTTTTTTCTAAGAACAAGCTTCAGCCTTAAGGATGGCAAATTATCTCAAATAATATTTTAGATCAGGATTAAGCTTGGAACAGGCATGTCACTTCTGAATTGTCACATTTAACATGGGTGACAGCACACACTCGGAGAACACGCCGATTTTATCCTTCCTGTGATAGGTAAATCTTAAATAACCTGTCCTTAGCGGACAACTTGTAGATTTGGATAAAGATGTTATTTGTATTTAAATGAATAGAGGTACTTGCTCTCAAATGACGATCTGAAATCTAGTCAGTGACTAACTACATCAGGCAAAAACGTAATTACAGCAATTCGTGCAACCACTCAGAAGCGTTCCCTCTTTATAAAGCTGTTCCTAGAAATCAAAAATACATGAAAAACAAAGAACCCTACTCAAACCTGGAAGCTTGAACTGACTGCAATTCTAATTTCCATGAAGTTGAGCCCGCTTTTTCTAGAGGTGAACAAGGTCTAAATAGAGCTGCTTAATTTTTATGGGAATCCCTCTAAAAGAAATATGTTTGGGATAAAGATGCGGCCAACTACTTCCCATCAAACGCAGCAGGACAAGAGCTTCCTGTCTACATGGTGCATAAAATATTAACTCGTCACTGTTAGCTTTAACAAATTTATACAACGCTAAAAAAAATCCAACTAGGTATTTTCATGTATCTATTTTATTTTCATTATTTGACCTTTTTTTTTAAATGTTATCTTTTTCATATTCCATGTAGCTAGAAGAAGCTACCATTAAAAGAATGGACAAAGATGCAGAAGCATTAAAGGCAGCCAGAGCAGAACTCTGTGAAGCGAGACGGCAGTGGCACCATATGCAGATCGAAATTGAATCTCTCCATGCTGTGGTAAGCACCATAAAATGCAACTGGAAATCTCCTGGACAAAATAAATCTTTCTCTTGATGTAAACTATCCCACCATTCAGTTCATGTAACAATCACACCACTATACAGCAGAAATATAGCACACACAGATATGCATAGCTTTGCGGTGGACTTTCAGCTCGTCGCACAGAGCGCTAACCAGCAAGCAATAACCCAGTCATCTGCTCACATTTAAGAGTATCACGTTTTGATTCAGGATCTGCCATTCAACATACACGTGTTTTCTCATGTTTTCACACCTGCCAAACACATATTTGCATGACACTTCCTCGTCAATTTCCCGGTCATTCTGCCTAACCAATTCACATCAGGTTTATAACTTTTTCTGAATGTGTGGACTAAATTTATCAATTCATTCAAGACAAAGTATGTCATCGATTTACTGAACTCAGTACTATCGATAAGCTACAAGAGCGCACAGACCACTTGGTTTATATACAGTACTGAGCTGGATATTGTTTTAACCATACAGGTAGTATCAGAGATCTGTAAAATCAATGGCAGTGGATTGCTGGTACAACAGAAGGCTACATTCCTTTATCCTATCTTAAACCATTACAGATTTTAGCAAAAAATTTTGCAGCACCATCTCGAAAGCTTTACTCCTGCTCCTAAAGAATACTCTTAAAAGAATTGATGTAAAAATACACAGATTGTTAATGAAAAGTACATATAACATCTTTACACATAGCCTTCCCAAATCTTAAAATATGAGTTAAATTTCACAGGAAAAGGGTTTGGAACGTTCCTTGCGTGCCACAGAGCAGCAGTACCACATGCAACTACAAAATTTAGAAGCCGAGATTGAATGCTTAGAGAAAGAGTTACTGGAAGTGAGAAGAGGTATTGAGAAACAGCTTCAAGAGCATGAAATTCTCCTGAACACGAGGATGAAGCTGGAGGAGGAGATAGCAACATATCGCAGTCTGCTTGAGCAAGAAGAGAACAGGTACTTGCTGTTTAGAGAAAAACTACTAAAATTTATCTTCCAAATATTTCTCATTGAAATAATCATCAGAATTGTAAACACATGAACCAATCATTATGAAATTACATTCTAAAATCCTTAGAAATGGTTTCATTGTAACTTAACGTCTCTGATTCCACACTTTCTGGAGCTGAGTATCTCCCCGAAGCATTGCAGATAGTAGTACGCTCACTGCATCCTCACTTGAGGCGCTGCATGTTCATGCAGACTTTGTAACCCATTAGCTGCTCAACGTGGGTTCTGTTTGTCTCAGACCGTTGATGAAGCAAGTGTGAAGTCCTGGGAGAGGCATTCACGACCCATCACACCACAGATGTCCGTTTGCCTGTGGGGTTC
This sequence comes from Steatornis caripensis, assembly GCA_013398225.1. Classification (NCBI taxonomy): domain Eukaryota; kingdom Metazoa; phylum Chordata; class Aves; order Caprimulgiformes; family Steatornithidae; genus Steatornis; species Steatornis caripensis. The sequence goes on along the minus strand of VZSC01019232.1, from coordinate 54,796 downwards.
ACACTCCTCAGTATAATTCGAAGTGTGTTAAGGCACACATTAGGATGCTATCTAAGAATTTGCCTTCCAGTGACATTTTGCTTTGGTTGTAACTTCACATCTGCCCCTTCCCTGGTACGCAAACACCAGTATTTTGATATGTAGGCGTGAGAGAGGCGGCTACACGAATGTAAACAACAAGGATAACAAAAAGACAAACTATCATATCTTGCACTCCTCACTGGTATCTTCACAAAACCAGCCACACGGTTCTGAAACCTTTCAGTGGAACATTGCCCTCCTCAGTCCTTTCTACAGAAAATGGAGAGTTTCAGTCCAGGAACCTCACAAGCTGGCACAAGATTCCAGACAGGGAATTCAGTTTCAAATTTAATGCTCCTAACTCTGTGAAAATACACACAACTCAGTAGTAATGAAATTAAATAACTCTTCCTGGCACACAACAAACTGACTAAAAACTTTCCAAAATAATGATGAAATTTCACGGATATTTTCAGTAACTTTCTTCAGTTCTATACTCAGAATGAGACATCCTAACCAATAGCTACTACAATCAAACAGAACTTCTTGTGCTTTTCATTTTTTAAAATTTTTCATAGCTGTTTGTAAGACAAGTTTTGGAGTGAAGTAATTAAATATTATTAGATGACTGTAATAATTTTTATTTTTGCAGGTTTCGTTGCTCTGTCCCTGACCACAAGGATGACAAAAAGCCTACCACCAGCAAGATTGCCTTTACACTGCCTCCAAGTGAGTCTTTAGACACTTGCCCCTCAGGGGATTATGGCCCTTAAGGAGGTTCCTAACTACTGACAAATTACTGGATATCACAAAAGGATCTCTTCCAATGCAGCAGGAGGAAGAATACCTCCAGGTCCTGCGGCCTGACCATCTCTTCTGCATGCCTAGTATGCCTGCATTTTCTTTTACAGATGGTATAAAGAAGCACGAAACTGAGAAGGTGGAACTGATGACAAAACAAGCAATCCTAGATGGAAATATTATGAAGGAAAGTGCTGAAGCTCATGGCACTGTACAGTAAGATAAACAAGAATTTAACAAAATAACAATTAAAAGTAAATGGTGGGAATTATATTTCAGTAGCTTTGAGTTTTCCTTTATTTAGTATCTCCGGTATCATGCCCATACAGCCAAGAAGTTCCACAGTAACAGTGATAGTTCTTGAAGGTATATTGAATGGCAAGCTTTACAATAAATTACATTTTAAAATTCTTTTTATTAGCATTTACTTCATAAGGTAACAATATCGCAATGATGCTTCTGATTTGTAATTCTGTTTCTGTCAAGAATGAAACTATGAATAATTCATTTAGTTAAGGCTGAAAGCAAGAGAGCTCATACCATCTTTGGGAAGTCCCTCTGGGGCACACAAATTTGTGCACACAAATTCAGGCTTGGATGCTCTAACTTGCTATTTGGAAACTCCTACGTTTCACCAGTCACCAAACAGGGAACGGAGAGCTTGGCTCCTAAGCAGGCATGTGAAAGTCGGTTAGTATGCATTATTTGCCTTAAATTACTTTAATTGTATTGGATTGTCTTGTTCTTTTTTTTTTTTCTGCTGCTCTTTAAGCTCTTTCATAGACTAGCATTTGACGTCACATTTAAAACAAACCATAGTGTACCGTGTCACTAATACTTAACTGTAATCAGCTGTCGAAAACATGTGCAAACTTGGATTAAAAATGAATGCCAACATACGGTCCACCATACATGTTCCATACCTAAGATTTTCATGCATGAGCTTTGTTCATCTTACACCGTCTGTGAGATCTGCAGGGGACTACGTGGCTGGGTACCGTTCACTTTCCCGAGCAAGGCCCCGAGTTGGACTTTTAGATCTGGATCCTGACACGTGCTTAGAGGATTAACTCAATGGCATTGGGGTGCCTAAATGTTAAATCAGCTGGGTTTTCAATTCTCGGTATTTCACTTCTGCCCTTTTTTTCTTTTTTTTAATTTAATGTAGATTGACGTTCTGAGGTTTGGATCTGAACTTTTTCTCCTCCCTGTTTTGATGGCTTTCAGATGCAGGAATTCTGTCCTGCCTGCTACAATACAGAGGTTTCTTGAGCTTGGATTCCAAACCTTCTCCTTGGAAACAAACTGCCTGCTGTGTTTGGAGTGCTGGTTTTGTATCCCTGTCTACTTAAAAGTACAAAAAGAACATAATGAACCCTCACCCTTTATTTAGCTTTTCTGGAGAATGACCCTGTGAAAAAAAAAGAAAATTCTAGTGTCTCGGTACCCATCTAAAATAACTTGACACTTTATCATGCAAATTCTCTCTACATTTTAAAAGCAGTCTTGAAGATAGGTATTTCACATTGCCTGAAGAATCACAAATACATTTGCTTTATTGTTTCAGGACAGAAAAAGTGGATGAAGTTATTAAAGAATGGGAAGGTTCTTTCTTTAAGGACAACCCTCGCTTAAGGAAAAAATCCGTTTCACTGCGCTTTGATCTCCACCTAGCAGCCACGGATGAAGGATGTTTACACACGAAGAAGAAAACTCTTCCCGACATTGAAGTCAGGCTGGTAATGAGGAGATCTTGCAGTATTCCTTCTATCAAACCTTAAACTATAGCAAGTAACCCGACATTCATCTCCAATGGGCTCTGGAAATAAACTGCAGATGGACTTACATGGTCTCCTATCTTGCTACAACTACAAAATCTTACAAAGTACTTTGATTAATACAATGAAAACGTACAAGTCTTTTAAATGGAAGGGAGAAGAGCAAGGGAGTTAAGATTCCGAGAAACCTAACTTCTACTAGTTTTATACTCTGGGTGCAGCCCTTTAATTTTCTCATTGTCATTGTTTTGTAGAATTTCACCAAATATGACAGAAATTAAACTGTAACTTTATACTTTGACACATTTTGCCTTTGTAAAAGAGAACTTGTTTTCTCTTTCTGGAAATGGGAAATGCATATTTCATTCTCTTAATTACTCAATACTGCATACACATAATGACTGAGGAATCCTTGCAATCATTTATATCACAACTGCATACTTCTTGAAATATATTTTAAAATAGCACTTTCTAACAGCAAAAACGACATACAAAGACGCTCTTAAAATACATAAACTATTAAAGAATTTTCTTTTAAAAGTGGCTGATATTTTTAAATTAAAGTTTTTAGGCAACAACTGCGCAAAAATCTTTCCCTTACATAATTATACACACTTTTTAAAAGTGTCGTTACAAACAGTAATATTTTAGCCATATCATTCCACTGATTTTGAAGCAGTAATTTCCACTGAAAATCAATCATTCTCTTATGTGTCCACATATATCTGTACTACAACTTTCTTAGCCATAGTGAGTAAAATTTACTCTTTAATTGTTTAAATGTAAGGAGCCAACCAACCATTTTAACACTGGTATTTAATTAATTTTGTTTATTATAACTATGTGAATTAAAATGTCTTTAACAAATTCCTCTTCTGACAAATGTGATAGGTAAGTTATGCCTTGATCTAGTACACATAACAAGTCACTATTACTCCAGGGTACAACTACTATTCCTTCAAATTAAGTGGACAAAATAAGGGCTATTCAATGTAAAAGTCTACCACACCCATTAAGTATCCCCCACTACTACTCAAAGTAGCTACGGGCAAATACAAAGTACAGTAGACGATCTTGCAGCTGTACACAGAAAAAACAGAAATACACTCTCAGACATACTCCTTTATAACATTATGAGAGAAATTTTAAGCAAAAAATCAAAGAAAATTGTCTTAAGATAAGAATGACTGCTTCTGAGGAGTTTAAAGAGGTACAGATGTCACAAACTCTCACCAAAATCACTGGGATTGCAGCGGCTCAGAATCTAGAAGAACCACGTACCATGTTTGCTGGATTCGCAGCAGCTTGTACAAGATTGTGTCAGTATTTGCCTTATTACTTACGGCATGTGTTACAAAACCTGATACTACAAATTCTTTCAGTGTTAAATTACGCTTCTATCTTTTGTTAACGGTGAGAACAATGCATTTATATTGCCCACTGTTCTATATCTATTGTATGAAGCTGGCTAATTATCATTAACCTTAATACTGATTTGGTCTTGTTAATACTTGAGTACTTGGCATCCTGAATGTATTAGCCTGCTTAGCATTTTCACTACGCAGCTTTTTTTTGTGCTTATACTCTGTACATTTTACAATACTTGAATTTAAATTAAGTTTTAATTGCTTTAAGGCACTTTAAACAGGGATACAAATTTACCAAAGTAAACGATAGTACTACAGTAAAAAAAGTAATAAAAAGGAGTTTGCCCATGCATATTTTGTGAGTTTTAATATGTATACCTTGAAAGGAAAGAAGTGACAGAGAAATACAAAATAAAGGTTGTAGATAAGACAATCTGTAGTGCTGCAACCAAGTGTTTTCTAAGCTCTCTTCTACAATTAGAAAGACACAAATTCCCTAAGAATCTTTACCATAACATGTGAGGTGAATGTCTTCCTGCCCACAAATTACTCCTCTTCTGGTAAATCCAGTAACCCTGACAGAACCCAGTCCTTTGTTCAAGAAAGAACAGAAGACAGCATCTGGCATACAAAGTTTACAACCTAAAAGATAAGCTGGCAGGCAAAGACAAACAGCAGGCAAATATGTAACAGAAACTTAGCCTAATAATAACCTTTAAAACTGCTCAGGCAGACTTCCTCGTGCAGGAAGAACTAGCATAGGCATATAAAAATTACTGTACAAATATACAGAAGGGACTGCCATCTCCACAGTAAACAATAATGGACTAATCTTACTCATAGACACATTTTTTCTTTAAGCAGGGGGTGTTTCGCTTATTTTCTGACCTACAGTATTTCTTGGCGTATTATTTCCTCTAGCATAACTTCAAGATTTATTTTTTTCCCTGATGATGGAAGCCTCATTCAGCATAGGACAGAAGACATACCTGCCTTTGCCTTGCAATACAACCTCCATATTATTTTAGAAGAGAAAAATTACTGTGTATCTATAGTAAACATTGTCTGGGATACTAACTAACTAGAAAAAAATGCTGACCTTATTCATACATGTCATTTCATTGGTCTCGTGGCCTGAGCTCACAGTTTCTGAAGCCACCTCCCTGACCCCAGTGACAGCACAAACACACGCTGAGCTGTCCTGTGAGGAGAAATTTACTCCACCCACAGAAGTTGCCATTGTTCAACATCAGACTCAGCTGCTTGTGAAATAGCTTCTGTTTGAAGTTTGAAACAATTGACGTAAACCCAGTTGCACTGTTTACGATCAGGAAACCTGGTGCTTTAAGAAAAAAGGCTGCAGTTTAATAGCTGGTTTTGTTAACACACAGCATTCTGCAGGCAGCCCACTCTTGCCTGTTCAACGCTATTTGCTTCATGGGGGACTTCTGACACCAACTTCATCAGCTGCATTAAAAATTGCTGCTATCCTAGACTTGGTTCAAGTGTGCATCGTGGTGCTAACTACGTTTTCTCCCTTTACGGTACTTATATATCTTCCGCATCGTTCACAAATTCCGTCTCTTCAAATGTAAAGCGCTTGCACTTTTGTTCATAAATTACTCAAACTTCCAGCACTGTCAGTGTGAACTCCACTCAGAAAAAGTATGCACAATAACATCTCACCCTGATTTTAGGTTAGTTTAAGCTGAATTAAAAAATATATCATGGAAGCCTGATAATATGGCAAAGAATTCTTCACTTCTGTGGAGAGCCACTGCCATCTAATACCTGAAAATGTCTGACAAAAACGACTTTCATTGTCTCAATCTACTTTCCAATGAATATATGTCCTCATTACAAAGCTTACGAAACTGTTGCTAATTAAAACAGTTGGATAAGAGCCAACTGTTTAGAGGCCCGGGGTTAGTACAATGCAGTATAAACAATCCCATTAAATCAGTACAACTACTTATGTCATACAGTATCTTAAAAAGTGTACACAGGCAAAATCATTCACTATCACAACATGGAAATTAGGCAAACAGCAAAGTAAAAAAAACAAACAAACAACCAAACAAACAAAAACAAAGGAAGGAATTACTGGCTTTGAAAACACATATAATGATTCAGAACTATTAGCTTGCAATGTGAGTATCAGTAAATGTACTTGAACACTACAATAAATATTCCAATAAGCTGTGCAAATTTAGAATTTATTTTAACATTATCAACATTAAATGCATTTTAACATTACTAACAAAACCATGATATTAATAAAGCAGAGATAAATGCATAAAGTGGTCAAAACCAGGGAAAAAACAGGTTATTTTTCACCTCTTAGCAAGTATTTTCTCCTTTTCTTTACAAATGTTCTGCCCAGGTGAAACTGTAGACTAAAGAGAGGCATATTTGGCTGGCTGACTGAGGAATCTTTTCAATTCTTACATTCTTTTAATTATCAAACCAAAGACACAGATAATTGCGCTGCATGTTAACAAATTTCCGTTGTGGCCACAGAGAGCAGCACACTGTAAGCCGATGAGGGCAGAGTTCTTGTTTCTTTACTTGTTCATTAAAATGTGCTTATTTAAGAACAAAAGCAAACTGTGCTAGACAAACTGTAGGCATCAAGAAGAAACGGGCCCAACTTGCATTAAGCCAGTATCATACTGTTAAGTTTTTCTTCTTTTTCCTTTCTACCATCTTTTTGGGTTAGGTGGGTATCATCTATCTTTTTCTGTTCAAAAAAGTCTATGATATTTCCGCTGTCCTGTGATGAACGTTCACTTTTTGGCTTTCCTTCAGCTGCCACATTCACCAGATCCACCAAAACCTTCCTTCATGGATGTCTAGAACTTATTAGCCACATGGCAGCACTTCAATACCAAACTTTACGTTTTCATTTCTAATCCAGTCATTTTAACAATTTTCACTGTATAAAAGACTCCTATGCTGAATACTGAGGTCTGGAATTTTTCATCTTCCTCAGACACTCAGAGCCACACGGCGTACTGCATTTTATATTTGCAGGGTTTATACCTCTGTGTGTGAAACCGTCACACATCCCTGCAAGAAATTGTTCCAGGCAATTCCGCTGCTCCCAGCACACTCTGTAATTCTTAATCCTCTCCAAGACAGTGTTTGAGTTAGCCAGTCTGGTTTAGTTAAAAATTATGATCTACACAGTTTTATAACCAAGGGTCTTTCCGGCAGCCCGCAAGACCAGCCTCCCTCCATGCCACTGTGCGGGCTGACTGGCTTCCTCTAGGCCTTCTGTGCCCACCTTTTCATCCACACACCAGCATCTTCCCGGCACGGTAACGACCACCCGACTGAGGGCCGCCTCCTGCTCCCGTTCAACCTCTCTTTGAAGAGACACCATTCCCAAACCATCGTTCCAGCACCACGCTGTGTGTTTTTTACACGGACAATGGTTCCCCAGCGCTGCCAGGACAGTTCACCTGCCTTTATCGCCTGACTCTACGGGATTTATCTGCGCCCGGACACCACATTGCAGCATTGTTCCAGACGCCTGGAGCAGCCCGGGGACCACGGCGCCTCAGGGCACCGCCGCGCGCTGCCTCTGTGGGGGAAAAGGCGCCAAACGGCCGCAGGCGCGAGGCGCTCAACCCCCCCACCCCACCCCGCCTCGCGCCTGCTTGTTCGCGGCCGCAGATTCGCCAGCGGCTCGGCGGAAGGGCGGGAAGTGGGTGAGCCTCCCCGTGCGAAGTGCGGACAGGAACGTGAAGGCGGGCGGTTTCCGGGCGCACCTTCCCCTTACTGTCGCGGGGCGACGGGGACGAGCCCGGTGCTGGAGGCTGCGGGTCCGGGGCGGAGACAGCCCGGCCCGCACGGTGCCTCGGGAGCGCCGGGAGCAGCCCCCGCCCCGCGCGAGGCGGCCCCTCCTCCCCGCTAGTGGCGG
>VZSC01019232.1:0-46215 GCA_013398225.1 Steatornis caripensis | reverse complement strand
GGGCGGTCACGGCGGGGCGAGGGGCTGCCCCGCCCGGGAGGGGTCTCCGGCAGCCGGCTCGCAGCTCCCGATAGCCTCGGCGTCTTCCTGGCGAAGGCGTCGGGGGGGAGCGGCCGCGCTGGAGCTGCCCGCGCCGCGGCCCCCGGGCCTGCGCCCGCCCGGTGCCTCTTGCGCCTCGCCCCGCGGGGAAGAGCCTGCGGGGGCTTCAGAGAGGGGTGCGGCTGCGGTGGAGTTCCTGGAGGAAAAACGCCGAAAAATATTAGCGCTCGGTTGTAGCGCTGCTTCCGCACGCGCTGACGGGTTTGTTCCTACAAGGTTAAACCTGCTCGCGTGCCGTGGTGCTGCTTCTGCCGTGTTCGGGGATTCGTTTTTTGTACCGTGCGAAGGAGGCGCTGCTTGAGTGGGTCACTTACACCAGTTTCCTGAAACAGTCGGTGTAAAATAGTAGGGTATATTCTTTATATTTCTTCAGGGGAAAAAATAGATGTGCTTAAAACCTTTAGTATGAAGATGGCGTAAACCCGAGTGTTATTTCACGGCTATTTACGGCCAGATTCCTTGGAAAGCACCTTCATCTTTCAGAGACATGACACCTTAGTTTTTAGGAGGTCACTTCATTTCAAAATTGGTGAACTTTTTGGTAATTAACTATAATAATTGAACTTTCAAAGATCTGGGGAAGCAAAGGCATAATACTTAACAGCATGGTATTCTTTTGTCTTTCAGAAGGACAAATATAATGTCAGGTGTCTGAAAAATTGCCTATCAAAATGTCAAGTAAGTTTTCAGATTTTTCTTCCTTTAACTTCATGAATTAAAGATCTGCTTCAGCAGAACCTGTTTGTGAGATGATCCTATTATTCCTTGCAGTAAAAGGAATGATATGAAGTGTAGTCATTTCTGACCAAACTCTTGGCCTTAAATCTTGCTGTGGCTGATTTCTGGCACATTCCTTTCATAGGAAATCCAAATATCACAGCTTCTCCTAAATTCTGTTTCACTGCATTTTTGCTTACCCTCTTTTTAATTGATGTAAATATAATTTGATTTCATATTTTTCAGTCTTATGTCTGAATGAAAGGCTAGCAATATAGCAACGGTGTGGTCTTAAATTTTTTCTTTCTTTTCTCTCTCATGTTCTTTGCTTTACACTCTTCATTGGCAAAATGCAGTCTTTCGGATTAGGATTTCTGTCTTGTTTTTGTAAATTGCTTAAAAATGTTTGCCACAGCAGATGCCTTTTAAAGCATTTGTAAAATTTTCAAGAAAAAAAAATTGCCTACATTTATATCTTAACAGAAAGGCCATCTTATGCCCCACCTCCTACCCCAGCTCCTGCAACCGTAAGTATAGTGATTTTTCTCATTAACACAGAGCTGGTAATGCAGCCTTTAATAACTTACCAGAGCAATAATTATGGAGTTGCATCACCTTCCTGTATTGGAAATGCAAACTAGCTGTATTTCATTATTACTGTGATATGCATTGTTTAAAGGAATCCCCCCTTTTTTAAGCAGTTTGTGAAAGAGAATCTGAATAACGTTGTTTCGCCTTTAAGACTAGACCCTGCGCACACTTAATTTTCTGTAAGCAGTTAATTGGTCTACAATTACTTTCACAGTGGGTTGCAACAGTACACTGGAATATTTAAGAACCAACCAATACATTTAATTCTAAAACTTTCCACTGAACTTGTGCCCAGATCATGGGCTAACAGTGCATTTTTTCAAGTTTCTGTTGTACCCAGCTGATTTTCAGCACAATTTACGCACAACTTTCAGCACAATTTACGCACAATTCTGTTACATGGGGTCAGAATAATGAACCCTTACGATGCCAGTCTTAGTCAAACTTCTTGAAATCACTGGTAGTTTGGAGTCTGTGGCATCAGAGATGTTTTTACTTCTTAATGAAGTGGTGTGGAGTGACACTAAGGAAAACATGAAGACCAGCTTTGAATCCTGTCCGGTTGCATTCGTGCACGTGTAAAAAAAGGTACTGATGTACCAGTATGCTGCGGTCAGGAAAGCATTTGAAAGCAAATGCAGTCTTCTGGAGCGTTCACATTTCGAAATAGCTTGCCTTTTAGGAGTAATATACTCACATGAGAAAATACAAATCCTTTGTACAGAAGAATAAGCAAATATGCTATAGTGAAATTTTTTTACCAAAGAAAAATTGAAAACTGTTACCCTCTAGAGTGCCCCTGATCTCTGCACCTGGGATGAAAACTGCAGGATAGGATTTAGATGAAATGTGATCCTTCAAATTTCTTGTGCCCTACTTCATGTTGAAAGAGGCTTGAAAACGTTATAATGTATACATATAAGGTGTGTTCTTACAAATTTACATAAATAAAACTTTATTTGCATAGTTTGTTCAGAGTTTTCATTTTGCACACAACTTGAGATTTGTGCCAGTATTAGAAGGAACGTGATGGCATCGCCTTTGCAACTGGATTCCTGCATCGAGAGCTGTGCACGTACATGTGAACTTCCTTTGGGACGTAGCATGGGTACAGATGTTCAGCGGTGTATGCTGATGTGCTACATTCTGTAGTCGAGTTAGAAGCCTTCAGAAGGGTACACGAAGCAAATTTCAAAACCGCAGCTTCAAAGCATGCATTACCTGTCTTTCAAGCATCTTCTGTATTACTTGTATTTTATACAGTCCTTGAGATGACAGCCTGTGCTTTGTTCATGCAGGCCATAAAAGCAGACAAATAACCTTGCTTGTTCTTCCACAGCCAGTTCCAGTTACTACAGTCAACAAAACACCAGTAGTTCTCACAACTACAGTATTATAGCTGAAGTAACAATTCTCCGTGTAATGCAAGGTAGTTCTGTTGTAACATCTAAATCCTGTCTTGCAGAAATAAAGAATTAAGGAGACGGAGATTACAGTTGTCATCTGATTTTTATTGAAGAGATGTAGTTCAGTATATCCAAAACCTGTTGTTGTGGTAATACAGAAAACTAGTAAAATGGCATCTTATGAAACAGTGAATGTGTACATCATGGTCACAGGCATATGGACTGAGTAAGTGTCAACTGCTGTGACTGAGTTCAGAAAGTTTGCAATAAAATACATATTTGAAGGCTGATTTTTTTTTTTTAAAGGATCATTTTATTCTGTATGTGTATGTTTAGAAATAAACTACGGTGTATCTACACACACTTGAAAACTTCACAGGTTAATGTAGTTCAGCTTATAGGTTATTTTTGTTCAGTGTTTGTATTTGTCATACATTGGTTCTTGGAGTCCTGAACCTATTTGTAGAATTTTTGTAACTGCAGTCTCAAATGGGTCCAGTCAGCAAATCCTTTAAAAGACTATTGGAATATGCATTTGTTATTAGGGCCAAAGTGATACTAAGGAGTGGGATGTTGCGTGGATGACACTTAAATGTCTAGAAACACTACAGGATACCATGAACTGTGACTGGAATGACAGTCAGGACTTGATTACAGTCGCTATTAAATATTTGATCCATTTTTTCCCAACAACATTTGATTGGGAAGTGGGGGATAATGAAAAAGCAGGAGAGAGATTTATGTGAGGAGGGGAATACAGGGAATCTGCTGATACTTTGTTCTGTGAAGATGATGGGTAAGAAGGGATTCTAAAGAAATTAGATTCTACGTTACTGCGGTGAGAACAAACTGATCCACTTTCAAGAATAGATGAAGATGTGTTGATTAACTTCTGAAATTGTCTTGGATTCAGTGATCTGTTAAGACTGCTTTGTAGTTTCTAACCTGTAGATTTTATTGCAGTGGTTCCTCAACGCTGTCAGTCTGCAGCCTGCCTCATAACAGAAGGATTTCTGTAAATTGTCTTCTCTCCCAGCTTTCTAATCCCAGTTCCCCAAAATATTTAAATTTTGCAAGCCACCAGGAGAGTCTTCAGATACTCATAGTGGTGCACAGATGGTGCTTTGAGAGATTACCCCCACCCCTCCCTGTTTATTGACAGTATAATATTTGTTGGAAAGGCAGAAGGATGGGAAGAAACGCAGACAGGGATTTTCATTGCTATATTAAATGTTGATACTGGGGATTTCTGCCCGATTGCTGTGTTGCACTGTAAGCTTAACGCTTTGGATATAAGAGTCTTTCTGACTTACTCGGTGGCTTATGTTGGAAAATCTTATTAGCCATGAGCTGGATTTATAGAATCCTTGTTCAAATGAGTTACACACTTAATAGAAACAAAATCACCAACTTCAGACAGAAATTGGTAGTGACACATTTGCTTAAAAATCCTGTTTCCTTAATAGGTTTATACTGGAGTAAGTTTTGTGCGTTGAGAAGATACCAACTGCTACACCTCATTTGCTTGTTTAAATTCTGGTTGCTTTTGCATGCCATATTGCAGTTCATTTTCATTTCTGTGTTCTCCTCGTTTGAGCTCATTTCTCATTCGTGTTTTTGTCTCATTTGTTTCCATCAGCAAATGCCCAGCACACCAGGGTTTGTGGGATACAATCCATACAGCCATCTGGCCTACAACAACTACAGGCTGGGAGGGAACCCGGGCACCAACAGCCGGGTCACGGTAGGAGAATCAACTATTACATCATCTGGCAAACAACAGGAATTGACCAGAATTGGCTTTAGAGTTAGGTTCTTCTGAATCTTGGCTGCTGCCACTTCTTTGTAAAAAAAACCAAAAAATTACTTCTGATTCTTATTCCCCACCCCTACCCCCCCTTCCCTTTCACTCTGAAACCTTTTGCAGGAAAACGGACTTCTACTCAGCAGAGGAAAAAAAAAGTGGTAATCATGTATGATGCAGAACTCCAGAGAGACAGACTTTGTGGTCTTCAGTGACCACTGCGTGCTTAGGGAAAAGTTCTATAGCGTGGGTACAAATCCTTGGAGGGAGGGAACTGCTCGTTTTATTGAGGTTTATTGGCACAAAAATAAGGAAGAATATTTTGCAAACTGGAGATCGTTGATAGTGGTTGCATCATACTGTTGAGCCAGGCAAGAGATGCAAGCCTTTATTTTTCTTTCTGGTCTTAGTCTGGTAATAACTGCAAAGTCCCAAGTTCAGAAATTATTTTTCAGCAGAAGTGTAATGATAATAAAATAGAATCCTTTCAGATCTTACGTACTCTGTCAGTGTGTGGAAAATGGATGTTACATTCTTTTTTCATGGAGTAAACAAAGTGAGATGGAGTCAAGTGAAGAGAAAGGCGATGGCTTCTTTCAAATACAGAGAAAGTCTTGAGCACTGGATACAGTTAGGAAATAGACTGTAGAAGTGTAACGGTTTTATAACTAACAACAGAAATAGAGTAAATCCCTGATTATTTTTTTTTAAGTTTCTATAATTCTCGTAACTCTAAGGTTTTCCATGTAAAACTTTCTATCTCAAAACATCTGATTAGTTTGGAACGTGATATAAAGAAAGATTTCTCAAGGAACAAATATGTGGTACTTCTAACGAAGTGTACTCTTTTTACACCTCTCTTACATAAACCTTCTTTCAGACTTGATGTATGAAGTTCATCTGGTTTGTTAAAACATTTACAGAAACAACCGTCCCCATACAAGCTGGAACTTGACTGAACGTACTGTCTGAACATAGACTATTTTCCTTATACAAGAATAAGTTAGGTTTTATGTGAGAACTTTCATTGTTTCTGTATGTCATAAGCATATACAGCCTTCTCTGCCATGCATATCTCAATATATGTATGGTGTCTTTAAATTCCTGTTAATTTAAAAAGCATTAAACAATTTCCGTTAATGTTTTTCAAATCCATCTGTGTGTATATATGTATACATTTTGGTAATGCATATACCTCATGTACATTATTTATACACAATTCTGTATGCTTTGTTTCATAGAGCTCCATAAATTCAGCAAAACAAAAAATATTGAGGAAAAATTTGAAAGCTGAATACTGAACATGAGCCTTCTTGGCCAAACCAAAGTACTTGCTTATCTATGGCTGTAGTCCTGAAAAATCTTGAAACTGTTTTGTATTTTTATGAAAATGTTGCCACTTAATACAATAGATCTCCTCACACGTGTAAGTCCTCGAAGAGTGGAGGTTTTCAGAACCTGCAGTTGACAGGGACCGTAATGTTACTGCAGTGCTGTAGGAGGAAGCCCTGTCAGGTTTGTAGATTGAGGGGAGCAGCGGGGCCGCAGCATCTTTCCATCGGCAACACTTGGTGCTCAGTGTCCTTCTGTTAAGCACGAGCCGTGTGCGAATAAGGGCACAGAAGGATATTACAGGCTAATTCGGACAATTAAGTACAGCTTGGATACAAATAAAGCACGTGTTGACAGATCACCTGCATACCGTTTTTTTACAATGAGTGGTTTAATTGGCTCCACATTACCACTGACAAATTTTGCAGACATACATTGCTAAAATGATTCGAAAATGAAATATGTCTCTAACTTCGTGATCTTAAACTTTCTCCGTATCTTTTTTCACCTGTAGAGTAGCCACATTAAATTTTTCAAAAGAGGTAAAATAAATTGCTCGTCAGAAGTGGGAAAAACAACCTGCTGGGATTGGTGTTTCCATGTATATTTCTAAGCTGTGTATTTCAGTTTTAAGAATATGGAGCCCTTTTGAAGATTTATCTAGGTACCACTCTGTAGACTTACCGATAAAAGGACAAACCTAAATTGGAAAAACATTACCGTGAGAACCAGCTCGAGCTAGTCCCTGTTCACGGTCTGGGTACTAATTTGGTGATGTTGCTTGCTTCCCTCGGGGTGTGCGTGACTGGTTTGTGTTAACTGCACAAGAATGTGTGTTTTCCAAAACTAGCGTGTATAGAAACTCTCCAGTGATCACGTTAACAAATGGATTTGTTCGGTTCTTTTATAGGCTTCCTCTGGTATTACCATCCCAAAGCCCCCCAAACCCCCAGACAAGCCCCTGATGCCCTACATGAGGTACAGCCGGAAGGTGGGTATACGGTGTCAAACAAGTAATAATAAAAGTTAGCGTTCGTATGTGCTAACAATTAATTGCTATTATCTTAGTTTCAGCTTCTAAACTTTTACTTCTAACAGCCTGCACATTCTTTTAAGGCAATTGTAAAGTACAGATGCATTGCCCTTCAGAATAAAGGCAGCAGTAGTCTGTTCATGCAGTTGCCAGTTTCTGGGGGGAAAAGTTTTCTCTAAAATGATAATTACTACCACTGTCTCTGCTGACAAGGATCCACCCTGCCACATTCAGAAGTGCCTGTGACTTACTGACAGAACTTTTTTTTATATAAAGGAAGTATTCCTTGCGGTATACTGGGCTTGGTACAGTGCTGTAGCTGGACTGAAGAGTAGCAATGAGTGGACTTTGCATGTTCTCCTTCACCAACCTAGCCTGTGGCAACGTTTACTTCGCTATTCTATGAACTGTTTGACAGAAAGTAGGAGAGAGGCTCTTGTGGAGTCTGGAATCTGATGGGGCATGGGGAGGGCATGTCAGCCTGTCTGAAGCGGGTGAGCCAGAAGGAAATTCTTCCACTTCTGGTAAAGTATCTTTACCAGCATGTCTGTCTTAGGCAAAAAACCATCAACAAAAAAAAAAGTCAAGTGGCGCAGCAAGAAATAACACTGGCAGCTCTCTCCTCTTTTTTTTCCCTATAAAGTTAGAAACTTTTTTGGTGGAGTCAGAACTTGTTGGAACTCAAATTGATCAGCAAGACTGAAAAATATTTTGAAATGTTACATTCTGATCTGAAAAGCTCAGTGCTCTTTATCGTAATCTACTGCTGGATGTGTTTACTCAGTAGCATTTTTTTTTTCCCAGAGATGCAGCGATGTGCATTTAAGAAGAGAATTAAGAGGGTTAAAGGCAATATTCTCATGAAACCAAAGCCATTTCAGCAATTGCCTGTTTCAGTAGATGGCTTCCTACTGACTTCCTGCCCCAGAACATAATCCAGATAGTTTAGCCAGACTCATTCCTAACTTAATCCTGTTTTTCGTGGTGATTCCAGAAAGAACACTGAGATGACAATATAAAATGTTTAATTTGGAAGTATTTAGATATCATTAGTAAAGCTCCAGCTGTTTCTGTTAAGGTCTGGGACCAAGTGAAGGCGTCCAATCCTGATTTGAAGTTATGGGAAATTGGCAAGATTATTGGAGGAATGTGGCGAGATCTCACTGATGAAGAGAAGCAAGAGTATTTGAATGAATATGAAGCTGAAAAGGTAAATGGAAGAAATCTGGGATGTTTATTACAGCTGATTCTTCTAGGAACTGGTCTGAGAAGAAAAATTCATCTTACCCATGCAGTGGTGTATGAGGCATTCACGAGAGCCCTGTATGTAACTTAAATGGAAGTATGTCCTGACACGTCTTGTAGATTTTTTTTTTAAATAAGCGTACATCAACTGTGACTGGTCAGTTTTTAGACCTAATTCAAAATGAAGTATTTATAATTCAATGTCAATTTTAACTGTTTAATGAATGGATTTGATTGTACAACATCAGTATTGAAAAGATTGTCTCAACACCAAAATCCTCTTTCAAAACTGGTGCTCTGCAACTACTGCTATTGTCATGAACGTGTTCATAAAAGACTTCCAGTCACGTAGGGGTTGGTTTTCATGGTGTAATCTGGTGTAACTCCGCACTATGGCTTAGTGTTTTGTTTCTTAATAGAAAAATGCTGCCGCTTTAGGGTTTTCTTCTGGATTTGTTTTGGTTTTATTGATCTTCGTGACAAAAGATGACAGCTACTTCATGTGTCTAGGTTGGTAAGTGTTGAGGACCTCTATAAGACTGTTACTGTGATGATCTTAAGGTACAAAGGAAAAATTGTCCAGCTGCTGTGTTGTGCTTAAACCTCGTAGGCATCTGAGGCTGTGTATAACCTGGTCAAATCTAAGCTCTTTTTATTCCAAGTCAATAGAGAAGTATTTCAAAGCTGGATGCTCTTAGCTGAAGAAAAAAATAATCAAGGAATTCTATTTTTTACTTGGTAATGATATTTAGATTGTAAGCTCCTTGGGGCAGGGGCCACCTTGTTTATATTTTACAGTGCCTAGGTAGAAGGATTCCAGTCCTAATCATAAAGAAAACAAGACATTTAGGTACTTGTAACAATATCGTAGATTATATTTAATTTTTCATTGGAAATATCTCAAATCACTGTATAAAATCTAGACTTGCCAAATTTTAAAAGTGAGATAAAGAAGGCAATTCAAAGGGAAAAAATACTCCAAAGAAGCTGAAAACAGTGATGCAGTCTTGCTACCAGGAGGAGATGGTAGTCTGGCTGCAACATTCTGTATCATCCCAGTGCAGGGATGGATCAAAGAACGGAAAAATCGTAAGTTATTTGGAAACTGATTCATGACATACTGGAATAAGGAAAGAGAAAAAATCAGAATCAAAAATCTAGTTAAAAGAGAATTATTGAGAATATTTTAAGTTAACTCATCTTTCAATCTTACGAGATTTCATCTGATCGTATTGTTCTGAGGTGTGTGGTTTTTAAATCTCAAAAAACAAAGCTATTGTAAGACTTCTCGGGTGTTGCAACTGAAACGCACCTAAAAGCCCAGCTAGTGTTTTAAAAACATGAATGACTACGGAAGAAGTTCTAATTTGTAAAAAGACTGAGAGAATGTGGTCATTTGTGTATCAGCCACACGATTCAAAATAGCTGTGCCAGTGTAACTACAGTTTCGGTCATACAGACTGTGGTTACGTCAAGTCTGAAATCGTCCAGTGGTGCAATCAAACAATATTGGTCACGTTTCAGATAGAGTACAATGAGTCCATGAAGGCCTACCATAACTCTCCTGCATACCTTGCCTACATCAACGCAAAAAGTCGTGCTGAGGCTGCGTTGGAAGAGGAAAGCCGACAAAGGCAGTCACGCATGGAGAAAGGTGAACCTTACATGAGTATACAGCCAGCAGAAGATCCCGATGGTAAGCCGAAAGGAGTTTGTATGCACATCCAGTGACAGAATCTCATTACAGGACCGACAGTGTAGAGAAATGGACGCCAGATATGGGCAACTACCGCTGTACAGCTTTCAGTGTTTAACATCACTCCCATTCTGTTTTGGTACCTTTGATAGTGATTTTAGTTATCACGTTTTGTTTCGTACAGCCAACAGCTGACTTGGCCTTGTTTCCAAAAACTAAGGTGGCAAGCCAGTGGCAGAAGTTATTCCAGCCCTTAATTATGTGTGAAGTAATGCTTACAGTTCAAAGCAAATAAGTCTGCTTCAAGCTCTGTAATGGCTTTAATGTATGCGTTATAAAAGGCTTAGATGCCTGATTTAATCCAGCTTGAATTGAATTTTGTGCTTTATTACCAGAAACACATAATTCTGACAGGCAGAGTTCTGGTATGATTAAGAGCCTCTGAACTTTGAATGTCTTCAACAGCTGTCATTTGAGATTGTTTAGAAATTAAGTTATCCTTGCTGTTGACAAGTTGATGAGAAAATACTGAAAGTTTATTTGACTGCAAGGAGATGCACCCTGCCCAGTGGGAAAACTCGCACTTGTACACCCAATGTCTGCTTTTAAATTCAAGACCAAGTACTTGTTGAAACCTGAGGGTGAAAAATGTAGTCAGTCATTTACACCCTTCCCCCCCCACCCCTTGCAAAAGCACGCCCTTGAGATAAAGCTCATGACAAACAGCACTTTCCCCGGTGTCAGGTAACTGCAAAATTTATGTAAATACATTTAGTGTGCCAGTAGCTGGCACTTTGGGACTTGAAATTGTGCTTTGTGCTCCCTGGGCTCAAGAAGAACCAGCTGCGCTAGGCCCCGAGTTGCATGGGTTTACGTCAGGGCAGAACAGCGAGTTATTTTCTGTGACAGAAACGTTGCTTCTGGCCAATCCTGCGTGTCACTAGGACCAAGAACTGCTAGAACAGAAGGAATCTTAGTAAGAGGAGAGAGGCACAACTGTAAGGAGACCAGTTTCCTTAGTACTTTGTCTCTTGCAGATCTATAGTCTTCCCACTGTTTTTTAGATTGGATACCTCAATGAGAAATTGAACGTAACACTTGGAAAGAAAGCAGATAGAAACTTTCATTAAACTAGTTATCTTTGGTAACATTTTCTGGCATGATATGTTAGGTTCCTCTTTAAGATTTCTGTGAATAGTTGGGAAGTAATCTCCATTAGGAGAGCTTGATGCAAAATAAATTCAACTCCTCAACTTTTCCAGATTACATCATTCTGGAAGATGATTCGTACTTGTTGCTTAACATTTTAATACTCAACTAAATATGAATTACGTTCACCAAGGTTTATTCTAAGTTTCCTTCTTCACCAGTACTGAATGCTATTTAATGACTGTGGTTTAAATTCTAATTAGTTTGACTTGATTTTTTGAGTCTGTTTTGTAGATAGGTTCTTGATACCAAAACTGCAGACTGATTTGATTTGTGTTACGTTGAAAGGCTTTGCCTGCTTTCCTTGAAGAGCTATAGAAAGTCACAGCATAGGAAGACTTCTGTCTTCTACGGGCCAAAAGCTTTTGAGTACTGCTAGATACAGGAAGACACGTTTTGTTCTGCTGTGCAGCATCAAACTGAATTTTACTTCTAAAATGAGTACCTAGAACAATCCATAATGCTGTAGTTCACGTTAAATTCTGTAACTAGATTAAAATTGTCCGAGTTCGGTGTCTTGCCATAAATTGGAGGCTCTCTTAATTTCACTGGAGAAGAAAAAAATCCTTGATGCAAAATATTCTTAGATGTTTGTAGTTAATCTTCTAGATGCATGGTAGACAAGACAGTTTAGTTCCTGTTCGGCTTCCTTTAATTTCTTTTCTCTGCAAGAAGCCTATAAGGAGACCAGCACTTGACCTATGCGCTTGTGTACTTTATCTCCTGAAGTGTATTTTTTTTTTCAGTAACTGTTCTTTAGAGAACTGCATTTACTGAAAATAAAAATAATTGAATACTCTTATGGCATGACTGTTGAATTTTCAGTGATGAGTAAACACGTATCACTGCTTCATGCTTTCATTCCTTAGTGTTTTGAAAAGTAAGTCTTTCTGATCTGTGCTGCAAAGGTTATTTATACAGGAGTCACTCTCCTGTTGGTATTTTGCACTGGATACTGTTCTGCTAATATGATTAATCAGGAATGGGTTCTTTTTTATTCGATGTATTAATAGTCCCTCTTACTCTGGAAATGTGGGAAGCAGCACAATGACTAGGTCAGTCCTAATTTCATACATGTGGGAAATGCATGTAAAACCCCAGCTGTTACAGCTGTGCCAGGGTAAATGGTGTTCTGTCCTCACATTGTCTTTTTTTCTGATTGCCTGCTGTTCTGTATTTGTTCCTATGAACTTTTGTGACATAACAGCAGTGGGTGTTAGGGTGTTTGTTTTGTTTTTAGTTAGCGGTAATGTGGGTACGTGTCATTGGACTTGGTCCTCATTTTGTGGAATTAAAGCAGTTGTGCTTGAAACTCTTTGTTTCAGATTACGATGATGGGTTTTCTATGAAGCACACGGCCACAGCTCGTTTCCAAAGAAACCATCGTCTCATCAGTGAGATACTGAGTGAAAGTGTGGTGCCCGATGTCCGCTCTGTTGTCACTACAGCTAGAATGCAAGTTCTTAAACGCCAGGTTCAATCTTTAATGGTTCATCAGGTAAAGATAAATGACATGAAGGCAGCTGAAACACGACGGTGTTGGGCTGTACTCCAGGTCTCGGATCATCTGATTATCTACATGTCTATTCTTGTTGGCTGTCAATGTTCTGTACGCTTGAATAGCACAGCTCTGGCTTTTCTTGGGAGTTGCCAGATGTGAGACCTCACCACCTGTTACTGAGAATCGTGTTAAACTGCATTGTGGTCTTTAGGATATCTTAAGTATTCATTCATTAGCTCTTCATTATTATACATAACCTGTCTGTATGTAGTGTAAGTCTTCTGTTTAATAGGTACAGTTGTGACCCCCAGGTAGCTTATGACCCCTAATCTTGTTTTTAATGATTCTTTATTACAGTAAATCATCCCTATTGTAACATTTTTCATTGAAAGTTAAATGCATGGAAGGAAATCTGATGAGGTCACCCCTGTACGTTTCACCTCGCTTTGATTGGGCATGTGCCTGTGTTTTCCGAACAAGCACGTTAACAAAAAACCCTGTCAGTACAGTCACTGTACCTGTAGGTGAAGAAAACTGGGAGAGCAGAATGAGGGAGAGATCTGTTGCTTTTGTTTTCATTAACAAAAGAAGATTCAGGGGCTGGAGGGGGGCAATGTCCCTTCTTTCCTTTGACCTGTGGTCTTTCTGCATTAGAAAATGTAATTGGGGACGGGGGTGATGTCTATATACCTATAGGGTGTATAATATGAAAGAAAACAGATTTTATGCTGAAAGATTCACCTCAATACATGCTGGTTTTCATTTATAACATGCCTAGCCAATGCTGAATTACTGCACAGACCCATTAATTGTTCATACTGTTCAACAGAACTTCTTGGCTATAGGGCATTAGATCAAGGACAGCGTAAGGATGTTTATATATTGTATGGGTATATTTTAAAAGACTGGTCTAAATATTTTTGTATGTAGCTGCAAACTTTGTCCAGGTCTTCAGATGACTACATAGTAAGGTTCTTGCTATTTATTTCATTTCCAGCGTAAACTAGAAGCTGAGCTGCTGCAAATTGAAGAGCGTCACCAGGAGAAGAAGAGGAAGTTTTTGGAAAGCACAGAATCCTTTAACAACGAGCTTAAAAGGGTACAACTCTCACTTTTCTCCCCTTGCTCTGAGGAATCTGCTAGTCACTCATTTGCATAAGTGCTTTACCGGCTTCTGTTTAGTTCTGTATTCCATTATGTGTAATTGCACAACTGACGACTGCAGTGTGGGTGTTAGAAAGCACGCTCCTCCAGTGACCTTTAGTGGTGACATTCAGGCAGTACAGTTTAAAAGTGCCTTCAGGCTTGACTGACTGAGTTCACTAGAGAGCAGCTCAAGGAAGGTGGCCCAAAGCCACTATGGAGAACATGCTGCTCTGGCCTTGGCTGCCTTCAAATAACAAGGTTTACGTTGTTTATTTAACATCTTTGTTGTTGTTGTTGTTAATACACTTGTATCTCCCTCCCTAATTACTAAAGCTTTTAATATAAATTTTGTCAAAATAATTACGCTGCATGTAGAAATACTGAAGTCAAAATTGGGTTTTACTGATGTCTTGTTTTTCAGTGTAACTGAGGTAGTAAAAGAGCTTTCCTTTTTTTTATTGCTAGTTATGCAGTTTGAAGGTGGAAGTGGATATGGAAAAAATTGCAGCTGAAATTGCTCAGGCTGAGGAACAGGCTCGCAAGAGGCAGGAGGAAAGGGAAAAAGAAGCAGCTGAGCAAGCCGAACGCAGTCAGAATAACACAGCAGCTGAGGAAGAGCATGCCGCTACCAAGATGGAGGAGAAGAAAGAAGAGGAGAGCACTCCCATGGAGACAGGTAACTGCATTTGAATACCAGCTTCAGAAACCTCGAAGGATCAGCATTAAAGTATCTGTAGAGGCTCAGCTTAGCCAGGAGTGCCCTGTATTTTTGCTGTTAGTAGGAAGAAAGGGTTCAGAACAACATTCAGAATAGTTAACTCCATCTTGGTGGACACAGGTGTTTGCTTTCTTCTCTTTAAATAGCTCCTTTTTAAAAGGGATAATGTAGCCCAAAGCCCCATGTCATGCTTTATGTGTGATGTACCCAAGGGGAAAAAAAAATGTTCTGAACCAAACTCACCTTTTGGACAGTGGGTAGCTAGGAGCAACTAAGAGTCTCCTTGTCCCAGTGTCATTGTCTAGCAAGGATGACAGAACAGCACTTCTTCCCATGCTGCTCTTACGAGCTGATTTGCAGGCTTTTTTGTATTCTGCGCAGTGACATTAGAAAATATTATCGCATGTAAGAGTATCAGTGGCTACTGTCTCGGCGAGTCATTGCCGTAACAGCGTGGGCGTAAGGGAAGGGGGACCGAGGAGTTTGAGTTCTAGTGCTTCTGTTTAACAAGGCGCATTGCTTTCCTGTGGCTCGACTTCAGAGGTCAGGCAGCCGCAGTGACTTTCAGGACGCCATGTGGCAGGACCATGTACGTCCTAAGCACTGAGAGGTCTTGTGGAGCTGCACCTGTTACTGCACGTTCTGAGTGACAGAAATAAGTGCTGTGGAATGCTTGGATTTATTACAGATTGTGTTTCTTCCTAAATTGTCATTGCACAATCCAAATAAATGTATTGGCATGTAAATGGCACTGAGAAATCTCTTATTACAGAAGAGCCTCACCCAGAAGAGAGCACAGAAAACCAGCAGAATGGTGAAGAAGGAACATCTACCCCAGATGATAAGGAGAGCGGCCAAGAAGGGGTCGATAGCACTGCAGAGGAGGGAACCAGCGATAGCAACACTGGTTCAGAGAGCAACAGTGCAACAGTTGAAGAGCCTCCTGCAGACCCCAGCACTGAGGAGAGCGAGAAGAAAGAATAAATACTGACTCATTTCATGTGTCTCTCTCTAACTGTTTGATTTCAAAATGTGCTACACGGCTTTTGTATCTTCCTTGCCTGTATCGCTTGTCTCCAAAGGATACTGGGTTTTAATAACAGGTCAGATTATCAGCATAGCGATTTAAAGGGCCTTTAGAGGCAAAGGATATCTTGCAACAAAGAAAACCTCTTGTGTCTAAACACAGCTGTACAAAATGGAGAGGTACTTGCTACTCCTTGGGATTTCTTCCCTAGACAGCATTGGTTTTGGTTTTTATGTCGGGAATCAGGCCTTCTCCCTTTCTTCTAGTTACATGACCACAGCGAAAAAGAGTCTTTCCCAAAGGCCCTCGTTCATTTGTGGCTGACGTGAGACGCGGATGTGCATCGGCTCTCGGCTGTAGCCCTTCTGGCCTGGCTTTCCTGAGGGGCTGACTCTGCCCCAGCCCCCACCGGGTCAGCGCAACCCCACGCTTGCAGCCAGCTTCGTCTGCCAAAACCCAACGCCCACAGCAGCCTAGCGTCTGCTCCCACTGCTGCTTCAGCTCTTAGGATGTCTGCTGCAGCTGCCCAGTGCTTTGCTTTTAAAGAAAGCTTTCAGTACTCATGAGTACTGCTCCTAAACAAGGCTGAAAGACTTGCTCTTAGGGTTTTTTGGTTGTTGTCTTTATTATATAGAGTAGCTGTTCTGCAGGGATGGACGCTTGCTCGTGTTCTGCGTGCAGCATTTCAGGAGATCCATTTCCAAAGGACTGAGTACACTCTTCTTGAAGTATATGTTGTATCTTTTGAATTTTTTCTGTGATGCAGGATTCTTTTCAACACCAGTCTTTGCTTTTCTTTACCATTTAACTCCTTTATTTGCTGCTGCGCTACCCTGGTATGCCCTCAGCCAGAGATGCGGCACAGTACCAAGCAGGAGAGCATTTAAACGCGTACATGTTCTCTGAGCAGGCAGTCACTAATACGGCACAAACGGTAAAACCCAGTAGTTTTGCTTGCTGTGAGCTTTGGAACCTCTGGGCACAAATATACTGAAAATGTCACATTTTGTCCTACATAAGCAGAAGCCCTACTGAAGGAAAAAATGCAACAACAGATACAGCCGTTCCATGACTTTACAGCTATAAGAGAACACATGATGTGTATGCTTCAATAAACTAGGATGTTTTTAAGGACTAGTGGGTATATCCGATGGTAATGTTTTTTAAATCCTTTTGGTCTTTTTTTAAATGATCTAAAAATAATAAAATCAAACGTGTTTTTTTAAACTTACAGTGGTCTGCCACCTGTCTTTTAAGGTAATGCCTGTACTTGATTTAGGGCTTTCATCAGCTGTTCTCCACCTTGAGCCTGGAGGAGAATAAAAAGATGGAGTTCATTACTGAAATATACTCCCTACAAGAATTTATGCTGCAAAAGCACTTTGAAAACCAAAGTGAAAATTCCTGAGTTGGTCTAGGCTTTTGTTTAAATGCTGGCTCTGTCTGGAAGGATCTCTGATCAGAGGGCTGGTGACTCCAAAAGCCAATGAAGGGGAGAATTTGTAGAGGACATAATACTGAACTTGTTGCAGTCCCTTTGCCTGTAAGCTTTTAACCACCTCACTCCAAACTATAAGCAATAATTTTCATGTTACTTAAACCAAGTAAAATTTCCTACTTAAAGGGCAGAGAGGTATGAATTTACAGGAAGCATCATACTTGCAAGATACAAAGAGGAAGATGCAATTGTGGTCCAAATACTTAATATCTGAAACCAGTTTTTTCTGCAGATGAACTGCTGTGCCTTCCCCCGGAGTTCACAAGATTTCATGAGCTGATCTGGGCCGTTAGTTCTGCTGGGAAGCGGTTATTAGATCAGGCAGTGTCTTGTAGACACAGCACACAAATCCTTACTGTAACATTACTGCTGCCCCCACAAACAAACATCTGCCAGGCTCTGCACGGCACCTTCTTTTCCCCAGTGGGCGAAGCTGAACGTGCCCATTCAGGTGCCGACAGAGAACGTAGATGCAATTGAATCAGTTCTACGCACAGCATTACGGCTTGCTCCAGTCTCCAACTGCATGGTCGTTTTTATCTGCCAGTGACTGCTGCGGAGAAGATGATTGTTGCAAAACACAACAGAAAGGAGGAGGAAAGAGAAATCACCAATGGCAGCCTTCCTCTACCGAGCAACGAGCTACGTAAGCAGGAAGGTTTGTATTTTCCTCATCCGTTAAGGAAAAGTAGTTCTGGTATTAAAGCGTTTGAAGAAAGGTGTTACTTTGGACACAAAAACAACTCATGAGGAAACAGAAACCATGGCTGCTCCTTAATTTCAGTTTTAAAAATTTGAAGCAGTGAAACTTGCCTAAAAATTAAATTTAAATTCACAATGTCAGCTTCTTGGAAGAACGGGCAAGCTGTTCTTGCTGTTATGCTTAAGCACTTGCAGTTGTACTGGTTAAATTGCGTTTTAGGAGTTTCTATTTCCAGCAATTAAAAGGATTGCTTTTAGAAAAATACATCTTGAGGCACTTACAAGAAGGGGGGAGTTACCTAGTGACTCATTGTGGGTTTACATTTCATAACTTACTGTGCCAAAAAGCCAGTAATTAAGAGAGGAGGGTTATTTGTTCCACTAGCTTGTTAGTCTGCGGAAACACATCACCGAATATAACAGACAAAGGCTGAAATACAGCATGTGAAAATTCAGGTGTGCTTGTACCTTCAGCCAGGTATCCTCTTGCTTTGGGTAAAAAAGAAAAGGATTAAGCAGGCATCGGTATGGACTTGCGTCACANTTGTTCCACTAGCTTGTTAGTCTGCGGAAACACATCACCGAATATAACAGACAAAGGCTGAAATACAGCATGTGAAAATTCAGGTGTGCTTGTACCTTCAGCCAGGTATCCTCTTGCTTTGGGTAAAAAAGAAAAGGATTAAGCAGGCATCGATATGGACTTGCGTCACAGAACAAGGCCGTTCTTGCCAATAATTTAACACTTTCAGATTTTTCAGAACTGAAGGCAAAACTTAGACGAGATTGCACAGCCTGTCCTTCACAGAGACAGCTGAGTTACCACTTGTCCTAAAACCTCTCCCGAAGCTACACTGGTGTTTTGTCTGGATTGCACAAGCAGCGCTGACGGGGACGCCTGTCCAACGTGCACTCTTCTGCCGCCTTCCGCAGCGCAGGCCCCTGTGCCTAACGGCTCTGCGTGCTCGTTAACTACACCATGGTCTGCCCTCTTCACGGGCATGCGATAACCGCAGTCAAGGCGGAATGGATTGCTTCTCCTTCAATTTCAGCCCTTTTGGGTGCCCAAAGCTACACAACCTGTTTGCAGAGGCCATGGCGTGACTGACTTTAACTGAGAAGCCAGCAGCATTTGCGTGGGAACTGCGAGGAGTTCTTTGTTAAAGTCACATTATTCTAATCACAGAAGCCACAAACAGACAAGGCCGTTGCCCTTATGTTTAAAGTTGTATTTACCACGCTGCATTTTCAGAAAGGCAATTCAGATTTAAAAGAACAAATGGGATCGCTCGCTCGCGTTTGTTCTGTTCCCCTAATTCCACCCTGGGATCTGTCAGTGCTCCAGATCACACCGAAACCAATGGAAATGTTGTTCCAGTCAGCTGAGCTCCCTTTAACACATACAGAAGTCACTTTGCATCTTAAGGTTTATTTACTGCATTTTGCTTTTTCTTGAGTGATTGTTGCTGCCAACATAAAGCTTTGATTTCTTAAACGAAGCCAGCTGCTGCCTGGACCGGGCCTGAGCGCACAGGGGCTCAGGTGGAATCGGTTGCTGCAGGAGGAGGCTCCACGCTTGTTGTGCACCAGCTTTTATCTGCACAACAGCCTTGGGTTTTGAAGGCCATTTGTGCTTTTCGTGTGCTATGTATCGTCAAGGTGTATGTAAATAACAGTAATTATTGGCAAAGACAGGGTGTGTTGCAGCTAAGGGTGTGTACGCGAGTGAGTAGGTGTCATCTTCAAGGGTAAAGTAACTTCTCGGAGCACATGAAAACCTCCTGAACGAACACCCGGTGTGTGGCATTTGAACACTGAGCGACCCCCACGGGGCCTGGCAGAGGTGCCCACAAGGGACGTAAGCATCACGCATGGTGCAGGAGAGGGAACACCTCGAGGGAGTGGCCTTGCGAGACGCCCAGCTCCTTTGCTGTACAGAGCCCTTGCTCAGCCCCGCTGCTCCTTGGGCTGCGGCTGGGNCCTGGCAGAGGTGCCCACAAGGGACGTAAGCATCACGCATGGTGCAGGAGAGGGAACACCTCGAGGGAGTGGCCTTGCGAGACGCCCAGCTCCTTTGCTGTACAGAGCCCTTGCTCAGCCCCACTGCTCCTTGGGCTGCGGCTGGGACCAGGAGCCCGGTGCCTGCTTCACACCTCCAGCCAACTGGCCCCAACCACCTCCCACAGCGAGCAGCTAACTGGAGCTCCTGCTGAGCCAGCACGCCCACCGCGAGGTCCTCAGCAGGGCCTGAAACCCTCCCACGGGGAAGATGGAGCAGATAAAGCCCCCCCAGCTTGTTGTGCCTTTGCTGCTGGACTCAGCTCCTCCGTTTCTTGTGTGCTTTGCTGGGAAGGGGTTGCAAGCTCCTGGGGCTCCTCCGGCTGTGGTGACTGCCCCGTGGGCGGGCAGATGTGGGTGCGGGCTGGTGACGTGGGGTGCGTGGGGACTGCTGAGGGTGCCTGTGCTGCTGGGGACGGGCTGGGGGGTGCCCAAGAGCTGGGTGTGAGGGTGACAGGGAAGTGAGGAGGCAAATCCAAACCCTTGCATCAGGGCAAGGGAGTTGTTTGCTTTGGTTTATTTTCCTCTTTGAGAAAAAAAGAGGCTTTTTTTTTTGAGAGCCCTACTCATGCTTTGTGACCTCCGACATCACCACGGCTCAGTTGTTTGGGTGTTCTCCAAGTAAGATCAAGTAGGCCAAGGTTCTCTTCTGTATTGGGTAGTTCTCAAAAATATGCTTTTATCTCACCACAAAAATACACTTAGTAAAAGTTATTAAGAAGCTTGGGTTTAAAAAAACTCCTCTTAAAGTTCTGGGTATGTTTTCTTTTTCATTAATGTAATTATTAGATTTTATCCTCCCCAAAAACCTTCTGACCTACAAAACTGAAATACAGTAACAGGTACATGGCACAGAGCAGGCCCCAAAGGGTAAATACTGAGAGGTGCTCAGATGTTAAAAGATGAACTAGGCACCTTGAGAGATTGTTTAAAAGCAATTCAATGGGCGAAGGGCTTCGCTCCTAGTGAAACCAGAGGACTCAGCCGCTGATGGGCTTTATGCACCTGAGCACCCTTTCAAAACACGAACCCACAGGCGTGACTGAGGTTAGCTCCCTGTGAACAACAGACATCTCATGTTTGTGCAGCAGCTAAACTTCGGGGGGAAAAAAACGCTTCTGGAGAAACTAAACGAGGGTATAAAACCTCACCTGTGCGTCCCATGGGATGGTTCTGCAAAGCTCATCTGCTCCAAGCGAAATGAGGACTTCGGCTGTAGGAGCTGTGCTTGCCTGAGGGAGCATTCCTAGGATAGAAGGAAAGGAAACAGATTAACAGAGCTTTGGAGGGATGAAACACCAAAGCAAACCCATATTTTCTTTTCAATCTTTCAACAGCTACTTAAAGAAAATGCCTTCAGATCGGCCACCAATCTGAAAACCCTGCATGGGCACAACGCCCGTTGAAACTGCAGCAAAGGTCTGGATGGGCTGGTCACAGGAAAAGCTCCGTTGAGAATCCTGCAGCCCAGCACGTGTTCTCGGCTGTTTGGAAAGGGGAAAATTCCATCCCTTGCTGCACGTGTGACTTGTTTTCCTGGGCAAACTGATGGGATTTCCCCTTTGCTGTTGGATAACTTGGCGTGACCCTGCCCAGTACCCCTGCCGCAGCCTGTTCAATCGGTCAATAAGGGTAACGTACAGTTACGCTAATTTAACTGTCAGTGTGAATTCAGATCACAGTAACTCCGAATAAGGTTGTCCTTCTGTGAGCTTAGTGCAGTTTAGTAAATCCACTTTAGTCTGTGCATGTTAATTTGTTAGTATATCCTCACACACTTAAAGGGGGAAAAAAAATTATTCCAGAGCGCAAAGTTTGTTAGTAATGGTTTCTGGGATTTCTGAGTGCAAGCGTTCAGTAACTTTCATTTATTATCAATGTTTTGTACCATAAATGGTCTCCTGCGAGGAAGGGCAGGATTTTACGGCAAGGCCCGCGGACGCCCCAGCGCTGTGGCTCGAGCGGTGCTGTGGAGCTGGGGGTGCGATGCTGCAAACAGTCCAGGTTTGTTGCCTCCACTGCGCTGCGTTTAAACACTACAGTGCTGTGCGCACTGCCTCGTGGGCGCTTCTCCACCGAACTGGGTCTAATGCTCCATGTCTTTAATTCAGTGCTTGCGTAACGTGGCACTGCTGCTAAATTGCTTCCTGTCGGGAAAGGGGACGGGCGAGTGTGGTGTTTGATCAGACGACTGCTGTCCGGAACGGTTCTTCTCGCGGTCAGAGACGGAGAGCCCGGAAACCTGGATTCAAACCTCGGCCTTGCTGCTTGTTCTACTGCCTACCCGGACCGAGAAACGCGGGTCTGAGCGCTGCAGCAGATGCTGGTACAACTTCAGCAGCGGCTAGAAACCAGCTTTCAGCTCTCTAGGGACCTTGGATATAAACTGCAACCGCTGCGCTGCGGAAGCGTGGCGTTTCATCTTGCCGGACGAAGGAGCTGTAATGGCACCCCGCTGTGCCGGGCGGGCACGCACCGGTCCCGGCTCCCTCCTAGGCTGACTGCGGCCACAACTGTTTGTGCCTTGAAGGAGCCTGCAACACTTGATCGAGGTTTTGAGCACTTAATCAAGCGCTTTGATTCCCGAAGTGTCCCCTATGTATGCAGGGAATTACGGACAATGATTCTTGCAAATCCCTCCCCAGTGGGATTTGTGCCGATAACCAAGTGCAGATCCGCTACCAGCCTACAGGCTCGAAAGCATGGATCCTGCTCTGGGCTAGGTCGGTCTCTCATTGTTTTTGTTCTCAGTTCCCTTCTTTCGCTTTGATGCCTTTTTTTTTTTTTTTCACAGTCTTCAAGGGGTTTTTTTGAAGTGGTTTTGAAGTTATCAGGCTGGTGTCTTATTTTGTTGTCAATTATCATGTACAGCTTCACTTCTGAGTTGTAAATGTCTGTAACTTCTGTAAACAGCTGGTTTCCATTTGCTTTGTTTCCACTCTATTCTATTGAAAAGGCAAGAAAAAGCCGGTTTAATCCTGGCACCGGTTCCAGAGTGCCCAAAAACCTGAAAAGCCAAACCAGAAAGAGTGACAGCAGCAACAGAAACCTAGTGAAAAATCACAATGGGTTTTTTTTATTACTATTTTTTACGCCCAGGGATGAGGTACGTGAGACCTGTGACTGAGAAGACCAGATGAGCTCTTGGAGAAACCACCAATGGGATTATTCTCTGTTTCTATACCCAGTCCTCTTTCAAAGACTTCAGGGACTGGTGTTAAATCTTCCCTCTTCCGACTACAACGCCAGGGGCTCGAAGGACCGCTGCGCTGTACACTCAGCGGGCACTTTAACCCTCGAGCCTCTTAGGAGACAGAACGCTACCGCTATCTCCCTAACGGAGCGCTCGCTGCTGTTTGATGTCCTGGGGGAACTTCCCAGCAGTTTGCCTCTGTGTGCAGGAGCAAAGTGCAGGGAAGGCTCCAGACGTAACCAGTGGTCACGCACCCTCCCTGGCACGGTTCCTGTAACATCCCTGGAGGTTTGTTTCCCATCCATCTCCTCTCCTTTCTCCCTGTGTCATTCTAGGGTGACCTGGGGCTGTTCTGGGCTGGGTCTCTCTTGTGGTAGTTCAGGCCAGAAGGGAGCCCTTTGTTCGTCACAGGCCCCTCCGTATACAAACGGGCCCCTGAGCATGGGCAAACGAAACAGAGCAGATCTCGCGGGAACCCCCCAGCCCTGGGCTGAGGGGATGGAGCGGCGGCAGCACACGCGGTCAGCGGCCGAGTACCTGGCTTGTGCTCCGCGCCCTGTCCGGGGCAAGCAGAGCGTCTGTGTTTCTGCTGACCTCACCTCTCCCTACGTGTGTCTCAGTGCGTTTCCCTCGTCACAGCTCAATTCCTGGACTGCAGGTTGGGGAAGCTGCTTTAGTGCAGAGCAGCTGCCAATCTGGTAAAACCAATTGTTTTTTCTCCAAAATAGAACTGGAGAGAAAGGCCATCAGCCGTGACATGACACACGCACGAAGAAGGTGAATTCCCAGTGACACCGAGCACATGCTCTTCCCTCCTGCGGCCGACCACCAGGCAACGTGGGCAACTGCACGTCCCTGATGGGAGCCTGCCTGCTGTGCAGGTTACTTCCTCTGCTGGGAGGATAAGGATCTTTTAATAACCTCACAGTGAGACCACAATCACAAGATTTTTTTTTTTTTTTCAGGGCATCCCCTGCAAATGCTCTAAGAACTCTCGGTGAGGAATCCCAGCTCGATACCACTCTTAATGTCAGGAATTTACTCACGATTTCACTTCTGCTATTTTGTTTGCTTGAGGAACAATTGCGTCAAAGCCCTCCCGTCTCGGAGTAAACCTCCCAACTTCAAGACACAAACTTTCCCTGCGTGCCCTCCAAATGCCAGTTCTGCAGCTTGAGGGCTGTTCGCGCAAGAGGCGAAACAGGAGGTGGGAGATTCCGAGTGCCTTGGTTCGGCATTCCTGGGCGAAGCACAACAGCCGAGGAGACATCAGAGTCCCTCCTTGACCTAAGAGAAGGGATGTTACTGGGAAGTGAGCAGTTGAGTAATGTTCGCCCTTAACTCACCAGTGCTTCTGGGTGACTCCAGCTTCCTACAGTGAAGGTGAGAAACCCTTCGTGGTGGTTTGGTTTAGGTCAGCAAGAGAGCAGAACATCAGAGCTGGGAGCAGGGGGACGCCGCCAGCATCTCCTTCGGTGCTCCACGCCACCTCGACCTGCGGCAGGGAGCAGGGAAGAGAAGGGCATGTCAACAGATTGCAAGGAACCGACGATACCTAGATTTGAACTGTGATGCTCCTACTCATATGCAAAACCTTCTTCAGTGCTCAGCCCAAAGCTGGACTACAGTCACGCCACGTTGCCTACCTGAAACTGCCAGTGCCGCTCGCTCAGCGGTGTGTGAGCCGATCCCTGCAGCGGGGCGTGGGGTCTGGTGCAGGCACGGGCACAGCTGGCTGCAGCTGCACGGGCTCTCCACCTGCTGAGAACATGGTATTTCAAAGTCTCAATTCACTTGAAGCAAAATTAGTGGAAAATACAAGAGGGCTTTGAATTCAGGATGTAAAAACATCCTGTGTTGTGCTTTTTCTCAGAATGAACTACACCTTGCTAAAGTGTAGTAGAGCCTGAGGAGCTCTGCTTCCGGAGACGGTACAGCCTGCACGTGCCCGCCAGGCACTGGGGTGGTTCTGTGCTGGGATGTCTGTGTGACTTAAGACGAAGGACAGACAGCAAGCAGCCCAATTTTACACACAGGACAG
The DNA here is from genome assembly GCA_013398225.1 of Steatornis caripensis. Lineage (NCBI taxonomy): Eukaryota > Metazoa > Chordata > Aves > Caprimulgiformes > Steatornithidae > Steatornis > Steatornis caripensis. Next base: position 21,199 of record VZSC01019232.1, on the reverse strand, counting down.
ATGTGAAATGCAGGAATAGGATTCCCGTGAGGTATTTCATTGCTGAACGAGTTGTAGTTTAATGTCAGATCAATTCAAGATCGCACATTTAAATTCAGTTCAGCAAATTCAATGTTTCAGTACCAGTGGAACCAATCTGAACTGAAATATTTCTGTCTGAGCTAACTTCCTGTGGAATTTATTAGGAATGGCATTTTCTTTTGAGAATTCACACTGATGAACAACTGCCATCTAGCTCTGGTACTGTGACCCGGGCAACAGATTTTAACCACTGGTTTCCACTCTTCTGGCAGTGGAGGTGAGCACAGTAACCCAGGGACCAACGTAGGACTGAAAATACCTGGTAACTTGATTTTTCTTATAGTGAGTTTAACTTCAGGGTAACAAATGTGTTCGAGTGAGCAAACAGCACAGTGTGGCTCCCTTGGGCACAGACCAGGCCTGGCGCTGTTAATGAGCAGGGGATGCTCAGGCAGGACCACATTTTTGTAAAAGATAGCTCATAGGGTACATGTGTTAAAGGGAACGTGTCAGAGGCAGAACCACTAAGGCATGAAACAGACTGCAAGTATACACAACCAAATTAAGCAAAGCTTTAATAAATGTTTTGAGACCTCCCTAGGTATGAAACGTGACTGTACAAGAAGATTCAGTGTCATAAAGACACAGCAAACTGTTTATTTTAAGATATTCCCATTCTTTTTTTAAGGAAAACAGTTTGCTTGGACTGGCTCTGACAACACGGAACTTGGCACGCACCAAAACTTTGAAGTTAAAATTTGGGAGCACGCGCACAAAACAAACAGCAAACCATCTGCCTGCCTCCTTTCTCTTGACTCTGGCCACCGTGGATCTGAGGACGGACTCACTGAGACGTGCCTTACAGCCTCTTCCCCTCTCTATGGGAGCGGAGTACAGAGCAAACGCAGGCGCTCACGCGTCTCGCTATACACCCACCGCTCCCGCAGCCAGCACTGTGACTGTGTTTAAAGCCTTTACACCCACTGTTTCCAAGTCTCGTGCCATACCTGAGAAGCCTTTCATCTCTAGTCCTTGGAGGAAGTGGTTAAAGCTCTCAAGGCAGCGTACCCGCTTGGATAACTGATGAACAAAAGGAAAACAGAGCAATAAATAGTCACAGAGATGCGAGCTACACCTGCCTCCCAAGATAAGTCAAAAGCGAGCATGCTGAAAAGCCAGGCGCATGCGTAGAGAGCGCTGAGGAAAGCGCAGGTCGCCTTCTGTGAAGCCAGATAAAAATGCTGACAGCCTTCGAGCCCCTGACAGAGGCGAGGACGCGGGGATCCAGCACCCTGCGCGTTAAGTACCCCAGCATGGGATCAGGACCATGGTGGCACGGGCCTACGGAAAGGGAAACACCAAGGAGGTTTTAAGTGACAGCTGGGCTGGCGCAACGTCTGAGGAGGGCCTGAACGCGTGGGTGGGTGTTTACACAGGCGCTGAGACCACCCAACAGGATCCTGGGCTTCAGATATATTTAATTTGGGCTTGAGGGAGCTAGGGAGTGAAACAGCTTAAAGCTGAAGTAGTTGGTGTTAAAGGCAAGGCCAGAAGTGATGAGCAGTTCTAGGACCAGAATATCACAGGTACTGAAATTCCACGGAGGTCCTGTTCTGGCTGTGGTTACCCCTTACCTTAAAATAATTCAAACAGAAACATCCCACTGTAATGATGGGGCTTTAACAACACAAAATCTTCAGATTAAACTGTGCTAGAGGGAAACAAATCAGCTCTTCCCCAGCAGTAAAAAGCGTTTACTTTTCCCCAGAGCCACGGACTACTGAACATTCCCTGGCCAGGCATCATTCACACACGGATTTCTGCTCGGGCGCGGGCTGAAGGCACTGGCAGTGAGCCGGCTCCTGCCTCCGAAGGTTGCGCGAGCAGCAGGGCTGCGGTGCTGGTGTTGACATAACTGATCAAACTCATTTAATGCCACTTACCTGCTCCTTGTACTACATATCCCATATAACGGTCAGATAACTGAGTAAGACACTGATTACCCTGAAAAGGACAGTGATTCATGAGAGCCAGACAGTGCCTGCCTGGCGCAGATGCCTTTTATAATGGCTATTTAATTACGCAGTTATTTGTCTGATGCGGAGTAAATATATTATCTCTAAATTAGCCTAAATGCAACACAGGTAGATTGGGGTTTCTTCATTTCCAGTTGCTAAAGCACAGCAGTGCCTTTTTAGATGTCTCCCAGCCACACAAACATTGCCAGAGTCGTGTTCTCTCCTCCACGAGATGGGTCTCTGGCCGGTTCTGGAAGCCCCCAGCTCAGTGAACCGTCTCGGTCGGATCCATCCTGAGCTGTTTCGCCCTCCTCCAGCCCTGACCGGGGTACCTGTGTGCACAACCCCCGGACAAGCCCCAAAGCGCCAGGTGCTTTTGAACCCGTTAGGGATCGGAAGCTCTGACGCCCATGAATCCATCCTGTGACGCTTTGTCTTTCCATCTGTCCCAGCTGCAGTAACAGCACCGACACACTGTAAGAAGATGCAGAGGACGAGACACCAAAGCGAACACGTTTGAGTCACCTTGGAAGGAAAGGGAGTTCACGAGGCGCTGGTGATGTTTATACCTGTCAGAGGAGCCCATTCGAAGAGCAGGGACCCACCTTGGACAGCCACAAAACAAAAGCCACCGGTTCGTACTGAAGCTGATCCATTTAGGAGCCGGATGACACGAAGCGACTCCATGCCAAGGCAGGGACCAGAGCTGACAGTGCTGCAGGTCCTCCCAGGGCTACGTCCTGAGGTCTGAAGCTACTGCAGTAACGTGACAGTGGGGAAGGCGCGGGACCGCAAAATGCAAAACCCCTTAAGGAAGATGGTGCACGCCGATGCTCGGCAGACGGTAACACAAAAACACCCAGAGCAGAAGGTGGGGGGAGGAGTCCACTTACTTGAGCTGCTCATAATCTAGGGAGGATGCTGCAAGCAGGTGGGAGAAGGGCAAAGCCATGCTGGCCGCTGGCAGTCCTGCGCACTGAGATTTTTCACATGGTAGTGGAATGCTTTCCCCAGAAAGGATCCGGCAGCAGAGCTGGGACTCTTCCCCATTCCCTACAGCACTGGTGGATGCTCTGGCAGAGGAGGCAGGATCTGCTGCGGAGAGATAAGGAGCAAGGAGACTCTTACCTCCTGTCCCTTCACCACAGACACTTCTCATGCGTCAGGGCAAAAGCAGAACTCACTTCACTTTACCAAATCTCAGTAAAAAGCGCGTGTGTGCAGCCCTCAACCGCACGTGCTGAGGAAGCACCTGAACAGCCCGAGCGTCTGAAGGCTGCGTGGCACGCAGCACAACCTTCCTGTACTGGTAAAAGCACGTGGAGGAGGAGGAGGGTCTACCAAAAGTCAGCGCCGCCAAGGCGTGTCGTGAGCTTCTTGCAGAGGTGCAGGAAGTATAAAAGACAGAGTTTCCCAAAGGGGATCTCTGGCAGGAGCTGCGACACGCTGAGGCTGTGCTGGAACACACGATGCTCTTGCGACCCCTGTGACTTCATTTCTGTTTGAAACAAGACCATGGATGGTGGTGAGTACCTGTTCCGCAGCCTCTGGGTCGGTCTTCAGCTTTATTAATAACGCTCAAATTCATGCCCTGTGACACAGGGATGAAGCACTTCTAACAGAGTATTTAAACAATATAAAAGGCTTTCATCTTCCTCATAATTACTATTCAAACCCCCCCCCCCAAAACCCAACCAATGTTAAAAAAACTAAAATCAATTACTTCAGAAACATATGCAAAAAATGGGCTTGGAGGGGATTTCAAGGGGCTATTCTGTCCCAAAACAAGTGAGTTCTCATATAACTCATGCCTTTTCTTCCATGTTCTTAAAAAGAAAAAAAAAAAAAAGAGACAACGCCGCCTCCTTGGCAGTATTTTAACTCAGTGAATAAATCAAGGCATGAGGAGCAAACCTATCTGAGTGTATTGTTGGCTAAGCGTGGCCAGTCTTAGGCGAACTGTTTCTATCAATGACTATCTTCACTGCAGCAACAAAACTTTGCTGCGAAAATTATGGGTCTGCGTTTGCTCAGAGCCAGGACAGCCCGGAGCCAGTGCCCTTCCACGGGTCCGTATTCCCATGGATCACCCCGTCACGGAGCACACGGGGAACAGCAAGCGAGAAGCATCCTCTCTTTGGCACATGACATCCCATTAGCCCAGGAGGCACAAGACAGAGTTTGTTTCTGTTTCTTGCTGAAAGTTTCAAGCTTTCTTTTGCCATTTGTTATTGTTCTTTCACGCCCAGTCTCTCCAGACAGGGGGTGGCCGTAGGAGGGGAACGGCGCTGCGGGGCAGAGATGAGGCCAATAAGATGCGGCTCTTTCCCCTAAGACTATAGGATTTATGCCTTTTATCACTTCATTTCCTTATTGCTCAAATATTTGCAAACACCAATCCCAGTGTGACTGAGGGAGGTGCAGGGAAGAGGGACAAATGCAATAGCTCAGGTGGGCGAGTTAGTTTATAACCAGATTAACCAAACCGGGTTTGCAATACAACCAGTACCTCCCCGTGCCAGCGCGCGCGCGGTCAGAGCGGTAATGTGGACGGTGACAGGGATGGGGCAGCAGCCAGGGAGTTCACCCCAGCGATGGCTTAAGGTGTAACGAATGAAGCTTTGTAACACAACGCAATGGGGGGAGGTGTCGCTGCCTTTTCTCGGTGACATTTCCAAACCAGAGCTTTAATTTAACCGGGATGCAAGAGGCTCCCCTGGGCTAGGAGGCATAGATGTCCCGTGTGAAGCGCTGCAGGCAGAACTACAGCCAGGCTGTGAACACACCGACATCCGAGCACCCAGTTCCCTGCAGGTGCCTCAGTCTGCAGCACAAGAACGGGGGTCATTGCCGCCTCCTTTTTTTGAGGAAATTAAGATGCAAAAGCTTAAGGTGATTCACGCAAAACCTCACAAAGAATTAGACTGATACAGCTGGGAAAACAACCGTTCTATTCGTAACTCTGCCCGCTGTTGCAGCCCCAAACTAGCCCTCATTTCCCAGGCAAGGATTTCTGCTCTTGCAAGGTCTGTGCTGATTTCTGGATTGAGCAGAGGGGTGTGAACATGAAGCCACGTACAGTGTGGCTGGTGCCGAACCCCACGCCAAGTTAGCGAGAGGGAGCTCGGGGTGTCCCAGGCTTGGAAGCGACGCCGGGGGACGTGGCACGCTCCAGCAGCGCGAGCTGGGGCACTGGGGCCGACAGGACCCCACAGGCAGGGAAGGGGCAGAGGGAGCCTTATGGATGCATCCTTGCAGCTTCTAGCCATCAACAGCTTAGGAAATCCCCGAATTCTGGAATCCCTGCACCCGAACTAACACATCGTCACCCTGCTGGACCCGTTCCCCACACATCGCTCTTCTGTGATTTAAACTCTTGGCCTCCACCACATCACATGGGTGCTTTGTAGGTTTCCTGCATTAAGGGGTTCAGCTGTTACTGACTTTAGCTAATTAGTAAAGGTTAATTATGACGGGGAAAAGAAAGAATGAGTGAGAACCTGACAAAAAGAGAACGACAGTTTTCCTGCTTTGGGTTTTTCGCCCTACTATTGCATTTCGGAGGAATAGTCACAAACTAATATCTCGCAGTGCCGAAGATGCACAGCAGGGTTTGTTTTTTTTTTTTTAAGTTATGTAGGAAACGCGATTGGCTCACTCAATGAATTTTTTAACTTGCTTATCTCTGCTTATCTCGTCTTTTGGTTCACAATTTCCTAAAAAGAGCGAGGCAGATAATTACTAACTTTCTTCTGTAACAGATCTATGAACACGTGAAATAAAAGCACGACTCAGTTTCACTGGGTCTGATCACTCCTGAAATGACGGTACCTTTCCTGTGCCCGTTGTGAGAAGTCGAGGGGAAAGCCAGGGGAAAACAGGCACGGAGCTGTTAACTGCCAATAGTCGCTGTATCATTTAAGCATGAGTAACTTTTCTCAGAAATACACGGTTCTTTCCCCAAAAGCCTACTATACTGACGGTGAAGAGGTATCAGAAACCGGTACGTGTTTAAAGATATAAACAGTACGTTACTCGCTGCCTACACATGTGCTAAGGTGCTCGAGACTGAAACTTCTGCTTTGCAGTTCTGGCCAATAGAAAAATATTTCTCACCACGAGGGTTCAACCAAAGCAGGTTTGCTCGGCTTTGCCAACACTCCCGAAAGCATTCCCAGCTCTTGCGTTCCACTTGGTGCACTCCTCAGCAGAGGCGAGCAGCCGCAGTGCCCCACCGGCTCTGCTTACAGCCTGACCCGCTTGGGCAGGAGCTCACCTTGTGCCCCATTCTGCAGGATTCTGCCCAGTTTTAACCCCCCTATACGGCCGTGTTCCTGCTCCTCTGTCGTCCCCTGGGCAGCCTTTCTGCTACCAGGTATTTCTTACTCGGCTGCTGATGCTGAGGGAGATTCAGATAAACTGGATGGGATTCATCCACCCAAACTCATCGACCCTTCTGCCATAGCAGGGAATGAACTGCACCCCGGATGCCGACCCCGCGGCAGTTGAGCCATGCCTAAAAACACCCATTTCTTTCCTTTTGCTGTTGAGGGAGCCTAAACAACTAAGCAGACGTCAAGGGCTAGAGATCAGCAGGATGAATCCCACCCCTTGTGCCTACTCTGCAGGGGAAGATTTTCAAACCGATGGGCTGCCGATGGCTCTGCCCTGTGTCCTGTCCTCAGCAGCAGGGAGCAGACCCCTTCCCTCTTCCCTTGGCATGGAGCAATTCTCCTTTCCACCTCTTCCCAGCTCCTGCAGGACAGGAGCACGCCTTTGGGAACTGCAGCAAACCTGTGCCCCACCAGCCGAGGGTCACGGGCGCTGACACGGGGCTTTATAACTTCTGACTCACTTGCAGTAATGGGATTTTGTTGTCTTTTTATAAATGAGGTTTCTAGCTCAACTGCTTGTGGGGACTTTTGAGAGGGGTTTTTTTCTTAATATTTTGAGGAACAAAACTTTAGGAAAATACCCACAGCAGAGAACGGCCGGGGCGGGGGGAAAGAAAGAAAAAGTAAAGAAAGCTACCTAAAATTGCCTATTAAACTCCAGAGCATGTTTCGTTTCCTCCGCAACTCGTTGGCTTCTGCTCCCTCCCTGTTGCTGCCCTGGACCCCAAAGAGCGCTGCAGGCAGGGGAGAGTTTCGTCCAGTCTGCCTGAAACCGTGACGCACAGACTCGCTCAACAGACTCGCGCGGGAGGACCACGAGGCCACGCTGCCTCTCTGGTTAGGCCTTTGCAAATGCGTCAGCTGGGGTGGGGGAGCAGAAACAGGGGAAGAAACAGTGCAAGCTTTTTTTGTATTGAAAAATCGTTTGACATTTAAGACTCTTGAAACAGCAACAGAGGAAGAAAAAAAAAGTGTGAAGATCTTCAAAGGAATGACACTTAGCTGAACTGTTTCAGGATCCTTAGTTGAGTCACTTTATCAGTGCTATCTTGTTAGGCACTTCATAGTGTGTTAAGAAAAAAAGAAAAGAACAGCAACTCACCAGGGCTGTGCACTCACGACTTTTCAGATTAAGCATGGGCTGGGCTGGTCCTGGGGCTTGAAGGGGAGATGCAAAAAAAGCCGGGAAAGATGGTACCGTGCTTAGGGAGCCCGCGCCCCAGGATGGCCATGCTGACGCACCAGGCGGCACCGCGTCCTTTGCATGAGACGACTGGAAAATGCAAACCAAGCAACGCGGAGAGCAAAGCACGGGAGTCAGATGTAGGCTGGTGCCTTTCCTCTGAGGACTGAGAGCGGCTCCTCTCCCTCCCCTGCCTCCTTTCTACACAGCTTCTAGAAGTTAATTGGGGTCGGGGCCTCAGCCCCTGCCCAGGGCGGCTCAGACGTGCCAGCAGAGGTTATGATTACCACCAGCTCCAGGAGTCCCCTAGAAACCAGGCTATTCAGACGGTGGAACAGAAGACTAAAGACTCCAATGGCTGGCGGGGGTTGCAGGGGTCAGGGGTCCCACGCCCGTGTCCCAGGCAGGGAAGGCAGTTACAGTCTAGGCTTGCTTAAATTCACCCAGCAGGTTTAAGCGGTTTGGGCTTTCAGTGGATTTCCTATGTGTAATATGCAAAAGCTAGATCAGCAGCTTGAAGGGAGAGATGGCTACAGCAGATGCTCACCAAACCTCTTCCTGCAGTCTGGGACTGGTCAGAGGGAAAGCCACTGGACACACATTAAATACAGAAAACACAGACAGGGGCATTCAGGAAAGCCTCCCCCCCCACCTTACCCCTCAAGTGCAGCCTTGGCATACGCCGCTCCTGCCTGACAACTGCACTAGCGATGCAGTACTGCACTTTCCAGATTCCCCCAGGAAGATTCAGAGAAGGCGAGGCGTGTATGAACATCGCTAAGCGCCCAGCCGCACATGTGCAAAAGACGAAAACAAGCGGGGGGAGGCAAGGCGTAAGCTACTGCGAGACGCAGTGGGAAGCCCACGTACGGGCTCCGGGGATGAGAAGTACGAGTTTTTTCACACGTGGCTGAGGATCTCTCACCCACATATCACCAGTCAGGTATAAACAAGCATCTTCAAATACGGATACCAAAGTAACTATTTCTGTTATTAATGATGCTGCATGTGGCAAAGCGGGGACACCGGCGTAACGGTTGCAGTTACCTGAAGCAGTGGAAGTTCCTCGGCCTGGCCCAGTGCGATACCTGAACAGGAGACCGGCAGAGCAGGGAAGGGTGCACGGGAGCTCTGCAAAGAAACAGAACGGAGCCGTGTACCGCAGACTGCTAAGCACAAGAGGGGCAAAGGAATCAGTCAAATTTATGAACAGACAGGCCACGAGCAGAAAGCCATGCTCCCTAGAAGAAACAGGCAGCTGAAAGCCAAAGGCATCTCCCGCCTCTGTCCCAGCCTGGCTCAGCGATCCTGGATCCTGATCAGCAGGGAAGCGGGGGGCTGCAGCGTGGGGAACCAGCCAGTGCCGAGAGGGGAAACTGTAGTGTGAGCAGCACGATGCCCGGAACAGCTGATGCCAGCTCTCCCTCAAGGAAGGGCACATCTTCTGCTTGAACCAGAGCAGAGGCGAGGGCTTTCTCACAGCTGCCAGATCACCTTCTGGCTTGAGCAACTTTCAGTCGCAACTGCCTGAGGTAGATGCTGGTACGTGCTTTAAATATAGCAAAGAGAAAGCTTTCACTGGCCTCTATGCCTCTGCTAACCACAGCAGGAAGAACTGTTTGTCTGAGATTGCTCTCACCATTATCACACCTGGCTCCAAACTTAGTTTTTCCTCCCAGCTGTCAGCATCCTCTGTCCCCACATCCAAAGGCAGCAGAAGCCAGCTCTGACATTCAGAGACAAGCAATAAATTCCAGCCAGCTTCAGCCACGTATATCCTGCAGGGAGCAGAGCTTTCCTGTCCTGTGGTCCAGCCACCGCACTGTCAGGGAACAGCTGGGCCAAATTTATTGCACTCACAGCTGTATGTTTTAACATGGGTTGAGTATGCTACACCCTCGCAGCTCCGAACAAGGCACAGGAGACAGGCTGCTGACTGTCTGTAGGAAAACAAAAAAAAAGTATAAAATAAAAATGGTCACACTGTGCACGAGTTCACCGTTCTTAGCTATGAGCCCTTACAGATTAAACTGGAGGAGCCAGACTCCTAAGATTTAATCTGTGCTCCCGTTATGTGACCCTGGGTTATCCTGTTAGCATCTTCATCGGGTTTTAGCTTACCCGGCTGTGGGGAGCTTTGCAGGGTTGAGAATGCAACGGCCACGTATGCTACCGCTGCTTTTTCAAAGCGAGCATCATGTGGAAACCCCCACTCGACTGTTAACACTAACGCAGTGTCTCCTTCTTCTACAGGTAAACAGTTGAAGGTCACCCTTGTTTTCAGCCTTTCTCTAATTTTTCAGGTAAGATGTTAAAAACAACATTGTTGAAATCCAGCTGCGTTTGTGTTGTGGGCAAAGAGAAATCTCAAAAATGTTGACAGGCAAAAAGCAGCCACCCACAGCCCTGCAGAGATGCGTGGGGACACGGCTGCTCAGGGCACGGATCCGGCACGGACGGAGGCGGATGGTGAGACAGCAGAGAGGAGGTAGAAGCCAGAGGGAAAACAAACAAAAGGAACAAAACCAGAGAGGGAAGAGAAACAATTACATACAGTGTGATTTTAATATGGCGTGGGCTGTTGGAACCAAGTCCCCTTCTAGCACCAAACTGAGCACTTTCAGGAAAGACAAGAGCACCCTGCGCCAAGTGCTTGTGAAGAGCCAGCCCGTTGCTCTTTGCGAGCACCTGGTTGAAGCGCTGGGCTTTAACTGAGGTCAGCGTTGAAGAGCTGACATGCCCAGGGAGGACTTCAGCATCTTCCTCCACCTGTTCTTGGTCAACCTGAAGCGGGAAGGAGAGCCCAAAAAGCCGAGCTGTGCCGTGACCCACTCCTGAACCGCGGGGCTGGCCCCGGCACTCACGCTCCCACAACCACAGCAGCAGCCTCCGCCGCGCCATGGCCCCCAGCTCAGGCTCTCAGAGAGGCTCAGCACAGCAGGGAGAGTTTTGCAGCCTGTTTCTTTTCCCTTTCACCTCTGGTGGCCTGCCTCCAGATAGCAGGCAGGATGTGGTGAAAGCCAAGCCTGCCTGAGATGGAGAGCGCGCGAAGATACTCAGAGATAACAGGCAGAGGTATCCAGGGGAAACCTTTCATCTCTGTGCAATGGGGAGAAGGTACTGGAGACTAATAAGTCACAAAAAAAGCAGGGCACAGATACCACAAGCTCACTCTGCCCTGTAGGTTACGGCAGTGTAGGAAGATGAAACGAGAATAATCAGAACTTAAATCAGGGGTAGGGGCCTGAATGAGACACCAGCGACGTGTCCGCGCCAGCACGGTAACAGTTTCCTGCTTCACTCGCTGTGTTTCCTCCCAGTCTCACTGACACCTCTGTGAATTTAGCAGAGAAAGCAGCCCAGGGAGGCTCCGGCTTCGCCCTCCCACAGAGCCCTTGGCTCGCGGCGCTGCTCCACCCGCTCAGCATGCTCGGCCCTCGCGCAGGGTGGCAGCAGGGCCAGGAGGCCTGGGAGGACACCGGTGCCAGGTTGCTGCCGTCACAAACACAAGTGTTGCAGCCCTCTTCTAGCACAGGCACAAGCGAGAAGGGGATGCGAGCAACAGGAATATCTCTGATGGGAGAAGGGAGGGAATACTGAAGTTAGAAAGCGCCTAACAAGTCGGGTCAGTGAAGCAGAAATGCTGTCCCAGCTGAGAGAAGGGTGTATTATTTTTCCCCACTTTATCCACAGCTGACTATGTACATACAGCTGTACGTGGGTCCTGAAACATTCTGGAAAGCAGCCACACGTTTGAGAGTTTGCAGGTGTTACTTTGGCTGAGCACTAAACATTTCTTGTGGAATTCCCACTTTGAGCCCCCAAAACCCCCAAACTCTGCGTACTTATGGGAAACGGCCACAAGACCTTGCCAACTCTGTTCACGATGTTGGCACGAGCCAATGCTTGGGAACTCCCAGGGACTTCTCTGTGGTCTGTGGCTGGGTGCTCCTGCCTGCTGTACCGATCAGCACCAGGCTCCCTTCCCGGCACGGCCATGGAGGGGCACAGTACCAGTCCCAACGCACTCCTTTTCTCTCCTGTTCTAGTTCTGTGCCGGGAACAACGTCACCGATGACTATGACTCCAACACCACCATCGACTACACCATGTTCGAGACCCTCTGCGAGAAGGAGGAAGTCCGTAACTTCCGTGCTGCCTTCCTCCCAGCTATGTACTCCCTCATCTGCTTCACGGGCCTGCTGGGGAATGGGCTGGTGATGCTCACCTACATCTACTTCAAGAGGCTCAAGACCATGACGGACATCTATTTGCTGAACCTGGCTCTGGCAGACATCCTCTTCCTGCTGACCCTCCCCTTCTGGGCCACAAGTGCAGCCATGTACTGGCTTTTTGGGGTGTTTGCCTGCAAAGCCGTCTATTGCATCTGCAAAATGAGTTTCTTCAGCGGGATGCTGCTCCTCCTGTCTATCAGCATCGACAGGTACTTTGCCATCGTTCAGGCTGCCTCAGCCCACCGTTTCCGTCCAAGGATGATATTCATTAGCAAGGTCACATGCGTCCTCATTTGGGTCCTGGCCTTCATCCTCTCAATCCCTGAGCTGGTTCATAGTGGTGTAAACAACTTTGACACCCATCCCCGTTGTTCCATCATCGCTAATGACTTGCAGGCCTTCAATACTGGCATCAAAGTGTCCCAAATGGTTTTTGGCTTCTTACTTCCCCTACTGGTCATGTCTGTCTGCTACCTCATCATCATCAAAACGTTACTTCAAGCCCGCAACTTTGAGAAGAACAAAGCCATCAAGGTCATCATCGCTGTGGTGATCGTCTTCATTGTCTTCCAGCTGCCCTACAACGGCATCATGCTGGCCAAGACCATCTCAGCCTTCAACGACACCACCTCATGTGAGGAGAGCAAGAGGCTTGACGTGGCAGATGATGTGACCTACACTCTGGCCTGCTTCCGATGCTGCCTCAACCCTTTCCTCTACGCCTTCATCGGTGTCAAATTCCGCAATGACCTCTTCAAGCTCCTGAAGGAGCTGGGCTGCCTGAGCCAGGAGCGCCTCTGGCAGCTGTCCACCTGCCGCGACAGCAAGAGGTTTTCCTTTGCCATGGAGACAGAGACGACCACCACCTTCTCCCCATGAGCCGTGCTCCAGGCAGGCTTTGACCAAGCTGGAGGCTGGAGTAGCTTTGTACACTTCCTCCCTTCTGAGCTACTGGCAGAGCGAGACCTCCCACTACTGTAGGAAAGGCAGCTGTAAGAGGGAAACCCGGGAGCCTCCCCATATTTCAGGCAACGAACACTGCCAGCCAATACTCCCATGGACAGGGAGACTTCAGTAAAGCTGTGACTAATAGCAAAGCAAGGGAGAGGGAGCCCGGTAAGCCTAGAATTTACCATGCCGTTCCACCTTTATTTTAGTCTTTCCAAGAGCATCGTCCCCACTTTGAATGTTGCTTTTAACAAGACCACCCTTTGCTCTCCCACACCCACAAAAGCGATCCCTGCTGCACTGACTGTGTTCAAGACAAAACAGCACGAGCAGCCCCAGGCTCCAAGCTCAATCCCATAAGCAATATAAGCTGTGAAGCATCCTAGGATGCAAGCCTCTGCTCTGCCTTCCCCCACGAAGAGTGACAGATTTCCATAACTAATACTAAATTCATCCATATCATACACATAATCTCAGTAACTCTGTAGATTATTGTGACAACTCAAACGTGAGCAGGAAAAGTACAAATTCCATTTCATTTCTGCCTGAATCTGGTGTTTCACCTATAAAGAAGGTGCATCCTAAGAAGCACAAGCTATTCCATCCCTAGATCGTCTTGAATTCTTTATAAATGCTGCTCTACGCTGGAAATAGTCTCCTTTAGCTTCTAAAAGGGCACCTGCCTGCACAAGGCTGCTGCGGGGGTAGCTAGCACAGCTTAGATTCAAGCATTTTGCAAAAAGACAAATTAAGTTACAAGCCCCAAATAACCGATGCCTTTCCAATCACCAAGCATACAAACTTAAACTAAGAAACAGACACTCCCGCACCAGTCCAGCCAGGTGCTTAAAATACATTCCCGCCACTCAGCCACCCAGCCTCTCCCAACCTCATCCGTACTCCCGACGTGCTCAGGGACTGTCTACTCACTCGCTCGATATAAAGCATGTGTCTTACTGGACTGGTGCCAGAATCCTTAGAGTGTTAAACATTCAAGCCCACAGCAAATCCGTACACATTTCTTAAGGCATGACACTCGAGTTCAGGATACAGTTGTGCCTGTGGTCCAATCACTTCAGCCCTCCAGTGCCTGAAGCTTCCCTGTACCCAGCTTTATCGGCCGCTGCAGGCACAGCCTGCTGATTTTCACATACGCGTGGGGGCCTTCTGCGCTACGCTTGCTGACCTCTATAGATAACCAAAAACGTGGGGTTTTTTCCCCCGCTTCCCAATCAACGTGTCTTTCTAGAAGGACTTTGGCAGATGGCTTTTAAGCCAGATACATATTTCACTTATAAGCTATTGGAAACGCGTTTTGCATTCATGCTGCCAGTGCTAATAAAGATGCCATTCACTGTGGTTCGATGTAAATGCAAAGGACAGTCACGTGTTGAAGATTACTGCCAGGGTCATGTACTCCAAAGGAGCACGGCAGCTGAACAACAGATTATTGTCATGTAAAATATGACCTTGAAAAGACGGCCAGAATGTAATGCCAGTTGCTGCATTTACTAGAAGAGCGAAGATTCCTACCGACAGATGAACACCCTGGGAAGTGCTGCCACGGGACATCTGAATGTCAAGCGGGGAGGAGCTGCTGTCTGCGCATCTGTTATCGACTTGCATGCTCTAATCCCCATCGCGCACAGCCCTCCCCAGAGCCAGACGGCAACGGCGAAAGGCCTTGGCCAGGAACTGCGCTTGGTGCTGGGCAGGAGCAGGCTCCCTTGGCAGAGGTGCACAGCCTCACCCTCCAGAGCAGCAGCTGAACAGTTTTGTGGAAACTGTAAGGCATGTCCCAGGGGGCATACAGAGCCACGCAGAGCAAAACACGCTTACTAAAAAGACGTTTATACTTTTTTCAAAACCACACATGGATCCATTAGGAGCAACACAGGGAACTCTCTGGATCATAGGTCGAAAAACACTGCTTGGGAGACATGAGAATTAAAACCAACCTTCCAAAGAAAGAATTAGCTGGTTTTGAGACGATGTTGCCAGTTAGACAGCTGTCTGCCATCATAATTAAACAAATTCTTCTTCATAAACCCTTGGGCTCTGGGATATGGGATTCTGCCAAGAGCTGGGATTCAGGAAGAAAGCACATTCTGCTCTGCATTACCTGTCTGCGCTGAAGTACAATTCCACGCCACAGTCTAACACTTTTTCTTTTATAATGCCCATGTAACGTGTACAGAAGTGCTGCTTCTCTGTCATACGAAACGGGGGGTTACGACTGACAGTGAATAGTCGCCTGTCCTTGGTTTGTTCCTGTAGTCCTTACTCGGGCAAGACACTCAGCTAACGAGAACTCTGCCAGAGCCAGGGATACCCACGACACAGGGTCCTTTTAGTTTTCTTCATCAGTAACAATATATTCTTAGTGTATGTTCGTATACCTAAAGCTGCTTTACACAGAAAAAGGTAAATATGTACATGAATGTACCCTGAAAACACACTGCTTTAACTAAAACTTTTTACACCAAATACAGTCACCTAACTTATTACAGCAAGGAAAATTGCTTCACCAAAGCATGCAGTTGTATTTGTCTCCTGTTTGATAAAAGCCGTTCCCCTTCCACAACTGAGAAGTGTTTATCGACTAGATGTATTCTAAACAGGAAAATACGCAGCTGCCTCTACACAAATGAGGTACTAAAAAGCATGGTCTGGGACAGCTGCATCTGGTGCCTCCTCAACAAGACAGCGGTGACTTCAGAGTGCATGGTCTGGGGTTTTTTTAAATTCAATGGACAGAACAAATTTGCAACTTATTTAGATGAACCATGCTAACCTTGGCCTAAGAACTCAACCTGAGATTCCCCACTGAAGTCTGACAACTGACTGTATTTTGCTATTTGTGGGAAATAAATTATAACAACTTGAAAAAATACCTTTGTTTTTCCATTGTATTTCCTCCGTCTCTTGTGAGTACCCTAACAGCTTGTATCACATCCTTCTGGTCCTGTCGAGAGCCGACTGTTGATCAGCCTAGCTTCATATGCAGTACTGCCCTGCAGGGAAAACAGCGTGTAAAATAAGCTCACTGGAAAAAAAGTTGGTTTACTTCATCTGTTGATGAATTATACGGTAAACAAGTCATCAACAGATTAAGCAGTAGTCTTTATTTTAACTGCTAACCCAACTGCCTTAACACTGCTCCGCTGCCTGATGGCTACTCACCAGTGCTTACGTGAAAAGCCTTTATGCTGTAACACTTTATTGTTCACTTTTAAGTTAAAAAAAAGTCAGTAATGAAATAGCGTATTACTGTGCCAATTGCTGACAGGGAGAGGCGACGACCACAGCTCTCGTGGCCAGAACACCTACGAACGAGGTAAGAGCAGCAATTGCCGTGTTAGTTGAACGCAGTCTGTCTAATCCAGCTCTGCAACTCAACCAGGCCAATGTGTCGTGATTACCGTGCACGGAACATCTCTTCCTGACTTCCCCTGTTAAGTTATGCCTCAAGGCACACAGGGATTATCAATATCCTTTACAAAAAGTGTCTTATAATTGCACCCATGGAATCAAAGAGAAAGGAACCTCAAAGAAAACCAGAAGCCAGAAAGCTTAACATTCGAGCACCAAAACTAAGAGCCATTTCTGCTTTCACTAAACAACGCGCGGCTCATGGTTTCTCTCTAGAGAGAAAGTATTAGGCTAGTTTCAGCATCCGGCTCAGAGGTTCAAGGAGCGATAAGGAGCACCTCAAGACCACAGCGCCCCAATACAACTCTAGACAATAACAGTCTAAACCCAAGGCTCCTTAAATAAACATTAGTTCTTGCTTACCACAACTAGGTCAGAAGCCTCAACTGCCCCGAGTCCAAGGAGCTCGTTCTGGCGAGAGAGGCAGCCTGCAGAACAGGAGCTCTGAACTAGGGCGCACAAAATGCGCAACAGAACTTGGGCTTTGCAGAAAGCTGCCACGCTTTTAACAACTCCCTGTGCTTCTCAGACGTGACCGTGAACCAAGCTTTTAAACAGGAAAGTTCCTGAATTTTAGAACAGAGACTCCAACTTACAAGCCTGATCTAAACCAGTAAAACTCAGCTCACCAAGCAGCAATCCAAGGCCACATGTTAGCCCATAAATATCCCAGCCATAGCACACAGCTTCTACTGTAGAAAAAAAGGTGCATTTCCAGGACAGATTTAACCCATTTTAGTACTTTGCACCAGCAACACAGAGAAAGAAGGTTCCTTTTACAGTTCACTGGGGGACTGGGGCCTACCTCAGTTTAAAAATCTTCCTTAAGAAGTCAATTAAAAGTAAATTAGTAAAGCCTGGACCTCGTTACAGAAGGGGGCCACTGGTCTGCGATAAACTACACCAAAAGCAGGAGAAGCATCCACCCAGGCAGAGCCGTATGGGCTCCAGGTGGCTCCTGCAAGCCCTTCGCAGAGTCACTGTGGGAAACCTCTTCGTCACTCAGAAGCCCTGGACTCCTCACTGCTCCAAATAAAGCATTGCTGCGAATCCTTGCTCCTTCCCCGCCAGTTCTTTATCTACGCAAGTAAGTTAGTGCGTATTTTAAAGTTAACAGTTTAAAAGCCCTCAGTGCCAAATGGATCTGGGCTGGGTGGGAGGTAAATACAGCTGCTCCCATCCACCTCCAGCAGGCACTGGTTTGTGCTCTCCCAGGCGCTGCTTCCCATCACTTGCTGGTGAATGACCTGATTAATGTGACAGCAAAGAGGATGCTTCTCCAGGCACGGCTGTGGTCTGTGATGTGCCACCTGGGTAGCTGCGAGAGGGAAGTCCTTGCCACCCTAAGAAAGAACGCGCTGGAGTTAGGTGAGGCAAACAAACCCTAAAAATAATGCACGTGGGTGATGAGGAAGGGTGGTGGCACGCTGCAACAATCAGAACAGCAGAGAGTGGGCTACGGTTTCCTCTCCCCAATCTTCTTTTATATGGAAAAATAACTCAAAGTCATGTTCTTAGGGCGGAGGTGTCAGATCTCTGGGGAGAACTTCTTGCACGGCCAACAATCTCCCTCCCCAGCTTGCCAGCAAAGCTGCCTTGCCTGGGGGCCACCAGTGGTGGGCTTCACCTCCGTCCCAGGGGACTTTTCCCCTCCTACTTGAGCCCCTGTAAGATGGATCTGGGGAAACTGAAGTCAGCTGAGACCTCAGCTGCCCCTTGTTTGCACCATCACAAGCAGCCTTGTGCCCTCAAAGCAAGCAGAGCAAGGGGCCTGACTTGAGACTTTTGACGGATTAGAAGGCTGCAGGACCAGCTCAGGGCATACTGTTTGCACAAAGGACGTGACAGGAAGGTGCAGTTGGAATATAAGGGAAAATAACTAGATAAACAGCATCATGCTGCATTTAATGACAGCAGCACAATCCGCTGCTACACCACGTCACCCTCCCCACAGCCCCCGGTGCGGCAGCAGTGTGCTCTCGGGGCTGGATGCGTAACACAGCGAGTAACTCCCCAGCTTTGCATGTGGCTGACCATAAAAACAACAGATGCACAAAGGGATGGGATCTCAACAGGGTTTTACTGCGTTCTTCTTATGCTTACTTCCCCAAAGAGGCAGTTTACTCCTTGTGGTGATCTGTACCGACAGCCGAATGTGCGGCACAAAACGGTCAGAATGAGGAAGGCAGACGACTAAGAAAAGAAGGTGGCTGACTAGAGGGGAAAAAGGTTACCTCGCAGAATTTGCTCTCCACCGGGCCTTCTCCTGCTTGAATGCCCCTTTGTGCCAGCACGAACCTCTGGACCGGCACCGAGCGATTCCACCCAGCGGATACGCGGCCAGCGCAGTTCCAGCGTTTGTGCGTTTCCAGCAGCAGTGCTGTAAGGGGAAAGGAAGCTCAGTCCGATCCAATGGTTAAAACTTCAAGCAAGATGCAGCAAATACGGGTCGTACCCCTAGCCCTGCTCCTCAGTGACCTGAGCCAACCCTGCTCTTCTTCCCCAAGCACTAAAACACAGATAAAACGTCACTTTGCAGAAGTACTACCAGGAGTACCCAGCTCTGCTACTGGTACCACGTACGGGAGCCTTCCCGCCCTCGCGCTGAAACAAAAAAGATCTCACATGTTTAGATTTTGCAGAAATTGCAACTTTTCAAGCACGCACACGTGCAGCTCTGGGCAGCGCGCTAACCGATTGCCGAGCTGCACTGAAAGTTATTTTTCCCTTTCATCTTTCAATAAGACCCCAGTTCCTCACAGAGCTAAACTACTGCCCGAGCAGGGAGCCAGCTCTTCCTGGTATTAAACAAACACCTGTCACCGCCACAGCTTGTCACAAAAACCTTATTCAGGTCTTAACAAGTACGGAGACTTTCGGTTCACCTTTACCACACGCGTGGCGGATGCAGAGCCAATCTGGGCATGATCTCACGCATTTGTCATTGCTGAACCCATGCAAATCTTCAGCTTGCAGGAACCGAAATTCTAACTTCCCTTCCTGCTGCTTTGGGGTTTTTTAATTCAGTTGTCTAAAATAAGGTGGCAAGCAGATATTTACTTTCCTTTCTTTGCCGATGAGCACTGTTGCACAAAACCCTAATTCTTGAGCGATTACGTGCTTTCTTGGGAAATTTCTGTGACCGAAGGCCAACTCTAAGGTCTAGAATCATCCTGCAGGAGAGGAAAAGACCAAATAACCTCCAGTGCAATAAACCGTCCAAAAAGCCCTCCGGGATTCAGAGTCTGCGCACATCGCCTTGTACCAAAATCAGAACTTCTCCCATCGATCCCGGCTCCTTCCTCGTTAGCCAGGAGCTTGGTCTGAAATCCACTGGAAGCAACAGGAACTTTCATGAAAAGCCTCTGCGTTACCTTGGGAGTCGGCAGGAGTTTTTCACGCTATGCAACACGAGAGAGGAGAGGAGGTAAAATCCCAGAGGCGACAGACACGCTACTGAGTGCACCTCTTGCACACATCCTGACCCCACGGGCCTTCTTGTGGTCTAGAAATTCAGGCACTCTGTTTTACCAATTTTAATTACAAGAAAAGTAAAATAAATATTCCCTTCCGCAGCAGGAGCATGCCACCCCACCGCGAACAGTGTCTGGTGGGTACAAAAGCCTCCGCTCTCTCCGGTTTATGGGTGTAACTAGAGGCAGCACAACCTTGCAGGTTTCTATCCTATACCCACCGCTTTGCATCTTATTGTCAGGGAATCACGCGTCTTACGTGAACGTTAGTGTGGAAGGAGGTGTGAACGCACGCCCGTGTTCACGTTTGCACACGTCTCCCAGCAGAACTGGTTTCAGGCTCTGGGGGCTATCGCAGCAAAACTCAACGCCACCGGCGCAACATCTCGCCGCCGGAGCTGCACAAATAGGAGCTCGTGTTTTTAGGGGAGAGTTGACCGGTTCCCCTGGAGATAACATGTTTCTTCTTCTAAGTTTTGGCCACATCAAGCAGTGAGAAAGAATCTCTACCCCCGTGCCAGGGTGCGGAGGGGGAGAAGGAAAAACAAGTCTCTTTCTGGATGACTAACACAGCCAGCAGCGATTGCCACTCTGCAGCTCAGCCCTGCTCTTCAACAGGGAGCTGCACAAGACTCCTTTGAAGAGGTTAACACGTTCGCAGTCGGTTCTTGTCTGCCTTGCCAGAGGGTCGCAGGTAGCTACAATGCTCCTGCTCAAACTTCAGAACCCGAGCGTGTGCAGAGGGTGAGAGTCACTGAATGTCGCCGCGCTGCACCCCAACAGACACGGCTTCCACCAGGCTCTGGGTGGGATCGCAGCAGACCTTGGCAAGTAACCAGATCCTTACAATGCTCACCAAAACGTCTTTATTGCCAGCAGCTTCTGGCGGGCTCCACACCCATCTACAAATGAGAATCCCCTCACGTGCCAGCGCTGCCTGTGCAGCCTAAAAAATGGCCGGGAGGCGTGCAGCCGGAGACGCGGAGACTGTTTTGAAGCGTGCTGATAACAAACAGAAAAGGTCTCCACGCCACCATGAGCAAGACCTGAAATGCTGCCAGAACCTGCCTCCTCATCCGAGCATCCTGTTTGGGGCATGACAAGGGCTGCAGCCGTTGGATGTGCATCCGCCACGCCAGCGCGCCCTGCGCCTAAGAAGATGGTGGAGCATCGTCCTGCAGCACCACAGCCGTGCCGCACAGCTCTCCTGCCACGCGTGACAGCTGCCCCAGCATCACGGCAACCGCCACTCCCACACAAGAGGGCACGGAGATGATGCACAAGCGAGACACCAGTTCTCTCCGGGGACTTAGGGCTTCTGGTACGTGCCCACCCCAGAGACCTGCTCCAGAGCTACGGCAGGGAGCATGCAGGGCATCACAACCCGCTCTGCAGCAGCTCGCCCCAGCAGACAGCTCCCCGCTCCACAGCCTGCCCGCTCACGCCGCGGTGGTAACGTCTCCCTAGGGAGGTTTAGTCTTTCTCCCTCGGGATC